>PVJL010000672.1:0-362848 GCA_004026885.1 Lyroderma lyra
AATGAATGGAACTCACACACATTTTTAGATGTGTTTTGTTGTGATAGTCTGGACTTGTAGAAACTATCTTTCAATAAGCTTCTAGCACTCTGTTATGTACAGAGTGTTGCTTTGGTGAGTGAGGCTCAAATGAATCCTGTAATGTACTTAGTAAGGGTTTTAAACAAATGTTATTAAATGTTGGTAATGATATTTACCCTTCCTTACACATTCCATACTTGACTTTTCCATTGAGGAAGATGGAAAGGTTCTAGAGCAGCGGTTCTCAACCTGTGGGTCGTGACCCCTTTCACAGGGGTCGCCTAAGACCATCAGAAAACACACATCAGATATTTACGTTACTATTCCTAACAGTAGCAAAATTACAGTTATGAAGTAGCAACGAAAATAATTTTATGGGGATCACCACAACATGAGGAACTGTATTAAAGGGTCGCAGCATTAGGAAGGTTGAGAACCACTGTTCTAGAGAAAGATGGTAGTGATGGTAACACTTAATGAGTGTACTTAATGACATTAAATTGTATACTAAAAGTGGTTAATAAGGGAGCTTGTGTTATATGTTTTATTACAATAAAAATAGAAGTTATAGAAGAAATCTGAGTTTTAAATTTTGATTACTCTTTTACACATTATTCCTAAAAGTTCTATTTTGTTCTGTTTCAAAGTTTGTGTCACTTTTTCTAGTTTTCTATAGGCAAATGATTTGTAATCTTCTGATCGTATCTCAGTTACTCCATGGACCTGTGTCCCTGGGCTGTAACCTTCATAAATATTTCTTACTTTTCCCCTCTAA
The DNA here is from genome assembly GCA_004026885.1 of Lyroderma lyra. Lineage (NCBI taxonomy): Eukaryota > Metazoa > Chordata > Mammalia > Chiroptera > Megadermatidae > Lyroderma > Lyroderma lyra. The sequence goes on from PVJL010000672.1 coordinate 797, forward strand.
CCATTACCCCCAACACCCACACACACACCGTGGTGACAAAGAAAGACCGTGGGGGCTGGAGCAGAGATGTTCCTACTTCAGGTCAGATAAGACTGGTAGCAGCTTTAACCTTGGAGAATGGGCCTTCGCTATGGAGAAGTTTCTGGGTGCGTTACAGTGGTTATTCTTGCCCTCCTTCTGCCAGAGCCCTGAAGGGAGCCTTTATTGGCTCTTCACTGTGAAAACTTGGTGGGGTTCCTGAAAGTAAAATTCAGAATGTGGGGAGCTTCCTAAGACAATGGCTGTCACTCTTGGGCAAGCCTTTGGCAGTTTGTCATAATGACCACGTAAGTGTCCCACCAGTGTGTGGCCCCCACACCAGGTACAATAAGCTCAGCTGTGACTCTGAACTTGCTTATCTCTTCAGATTCTGGGGGGAAGGTTTGCCCTGAGAAGTCAGTCCAGTGATGGGTCCAACATCAGTCAGTGACTGTGAGTTTATTGAGCTTTTTCTTCTTGTAAGAATAGAAAATGAAGACCAAATTCTTTACATGTCAGAGCTGAAACTGGAAGTCTGCTCATTAGTTTGATAATTTTTACTTAAAATGTGGAAAACATCCTACCCATGATCCTCTGGGCCTAGCAGTGTCATGCCCATTGGTATTCAGAGGCACGTTTCTCACGTATCACCCAGAAGACCTCTCAGCTGTTCCTGTGTCAGAGGTGCTGTCAAATCCAGTGGTGCGGAGAGAAGTGGGCAGGTTCTTGCCCCAGTGGTTGACTTGCCTGATAAACTTGGGCTTTACATTCTTCTGGCCCTTGGATCTCAGTTTCATCCTCTGAAAAATAGGGGAAGTAGACCATACTTCCAGGAGTCCTGTGCTTTTTAAAATTCTTACCAGTAACTACTCTTAAATGGTATGATTTCCTGATTTTATTTTACTTTTTTGGATTTATGAAGAACAGTGGTTTTCTTAGTATAGACTCTTGGGAGCCCTCAAGACCATTTTAGGTGCGTGCATGAGGTCAAAACCAATGTCATAACAATACTAAGATGTTATTTGCCCTTGTAACTGCACTCACATTTGCACTGATGGTGTGAGAGCAGGGGTGGGTGAAACCCCAGAGGGTCCCATTGGGGCTCAACCTGTTCTGCACAACCAGGCAATCTCAGTGAAGAGTATTTCAGTTCTATTTAGGAACATCTTTAGCAAAGCAGAAAAATTAATTTTACTAACTCTTACCCTTTGAGGTGTGCCTTTGTTAATATTCTGTGAGATGGTAACCAAAAGTATTCTCACTGCAGACTGAAATGATTGAACTAAGGAAAAGCACTTCTGTGATTCGTTTGAGCTGAACTCACAGCTTGTTTAATGAATCATCATTTTTACCTGAAACGATCATTTTTTAGGTTGACTGACAGCAAAAACTACAGCTATTTAGGCTTGGGTATATGACGGATATTTTCCTGAAAAAGAATAAAGTTCACTTGTCACCATAAGGAAAACAACTGAGAGTATTTATGGCGAGTCATAAAACTTGAGCTTTCAAGTAGAAATTAGAATTTTGAATATCATGTATTTGCCACTGTGACTTTGACAGTTTCCTAATACTTAAAGATTTTTCTTAGATCAGTGGAGATATTAATAAAGTGGTTTTTTTACATTAGTATCACGTAAAGAAATGGATTAACTTTTGGAAAATCTGCATATAGCAGTGCCTAATGTTACAAAAATCACACATGGGTAAGAGATCCATTCAGAGAGCACAATAAACAGATGGATTTTAATGTGAAAGAACACGAAATTTCATTGATTTGAGTTCAGATCCCATATGGCAATTGACCTTTAAAAAACCACCACTTGTCAAGTTTTGGTGGAGTATCAAAGAAGAGCCACGATTATCTAAACAGGCTACTAAAATATTCCTTCCTTTCCAAATGCATATGTGACTGAGGCTGTATTTTTTTTCACCTAATTCAATCAAGGGTGTAGTCACAACAGATGGACTGCAGAAGCACATCTGTGAATCCAGCTGTCTTCTAGGAAGGCAGACCTTACAAGGTATTTGCAAAAATGTACAACAGTGCCCCTCTTCTCACAAAATCTTTTTGTTTTGGGAAGCAGCTTTTTTATTTTCCTCAAAATTTATTTCAACTGATAATGGATTTGTTACTGTTTTATCAGCAGACCAATAAATACTTTTACCTTTCTAAATATGGTAAATATAGCTATAACCCACATAACCAGAAACTCTCTGAAGTCCTCAATTTTTTTTTTGTTTTTTTGTTTTGTTTTGTTTTGTTTTTGTTTTTGTTTTTTTTTTTGCCTTTTGGTATGTGGGTAGCTCCCTGGCTGGGAATCGAACCCAGGCCGCAGCACTGACCGCGCCAGCGCTGAAGCCTTAAGCCACTACACCATCAGGGAACTCCCTGAAGTCCTCAAATTTTAATAGTGCAGAGGTCCTAGAACTAAAAAGTTGAGACCTAGTGTAAAGTACAATTTCTACATTCACATTTTTAAGGACACCTAGTTAGCCTAGTGTTTTAGAATTTGATCAGTCTCTAACATATTTCTGCTTGCAGCTGTAGCATGAGTGTAATAGGAAATGTTTCAATATCGCTTGCCTCATGCCACCATATTTACTATTTAGGATCTATAAAGACCAACAATTCCTGTAGTGTATCTATAAAATTATGGTTCTATCAGATGCTATGGGGCCAAAGAGGCAGATTTATGATTCAGATCAGTCTGGAAGACCTGTGCCCTGGATTCTAGGTCACCATGCACAGGAGATCATCAAAGGTGCCAAGATTCTTAGAGTCAATTACCCATTTAACTTTGTTCTCTAGTCAAACAGCTCACTTTTACAACACATTTTTTAATCCTAGGGCAAGCCCTGGTACAGGTTATTCTTAAGGCAGAGAACACGCTAGCTGTGTTTGTGTTTAATATCCAAAGATGTCTGAGTTGATTAGAGATCTGTGTTTGTCGTAGGTGCTGTTCAAAGACTGGAAGCAACCAGTCATATGTAAGAGGGAAGATGGGGTTGCACTTCAACTTGTATGTTTTAAGAAATTAAATGGCTCATATTTCCAAGAGGAAAAGATTAGATAGCTGGAAATGGAGTTGGGGGAACTGTTTTGTGGGAGATTTAGACTGTCAAGCACTTAAGCTTGCTGCTTCCTGGAACATCCTTTACAGATGTTTAAAAAGACTTCAGTAGATGCTCAGTTAACCGGTACTTACGGGGATTGGTAGATGCCAGACAAATGTATGTAGACTCTTTGGTAACCGGAAGTCAAGTAACGAGCACTCTCAAGCAATCCGCAATTTTTTTTTCCAGTTGCTGAAAGTGCCCATTGCTTGGGTTCTGGTTAATGGGGAGTCTACTCTATTAAGTGACCTGAAATATTTTTCTATTTAAATTTCAATAATAGTTCTGTGTTTTAGCTGGAGAAGTAAAATTTTAAAAACAAAATTTCAAACTTAAAAAAAGTAGAATACAAATTGCAACTCTTTTTTTTTTTTATTTTAGTAAAATGAAATTTAGCCTGTGGCATTCTCAGCTAAATTCAATGAGGCTACAGGTATGTGACCAGATGATTACCTAAATGTCATTTGTACTCCAGGTGCCCTTCCTCTTGTGGTTCTTTCAAGTGACTGTTTAATCAATTTCTTTGATTGTTTTTTGTTTGTTTGTTTGTTTGTTTTTTAGGACGATTTCTCAAAACAGTGCTACTTAGTGTAACTCTTTGGAGAAATAATTTAACACTTTTTAACTAAGGTATTTTTGAATATTAAATTTTTTTTAACTTGTGGGATATCATTGTTGTCTTATTAGGTTTTTCAGTCTCGATTATTAAAATTACTTTTAGAAACAAAGGAACAAATAAATGGTATACAGTTTTAAGTCAAATTAAATTACACCTCATTTTAAGGTTCTCTGATGCAGAAAGTATTAGCTTCCTCTAGTTTTTTTATTGTATTTGTGTTACTTTCTATTTTAATGTAGGCTTCTAGAGATTTCTTGGCATTCATGAGGAAGCAATATATAGTTTGCTTTGGGTTAGTGGACATAGAAGATGTGGGTTAAATTTCACTTGCCAGTGGGGGTAAATGTAATGAATGGACAAATGTCATCAAGACTGATATTGCACCGTTGGAGTCTATTTAAGGGTTAAATAAGTGTAGCCTTTTATTTTGCCATACCATGATTTTTATTTTAAGGAGAGCTAGAAACTGCCTTTGTCCTATAAAGTTAGATTTGTTTCACAAATTTCATACTAAGTTTCTATGAAGGGGATTCAGGTGCACGAGCAAAGGAATAAAATATGTTTATGGTAGGATTTTAAAATGGGAAGCTGAGCTAACAAAGAGATATTGGGAGCCCATTCCAAATGCTAATCTAAGGTGGCAAGGTGCTTGAAGAAAAAGTCAGGTGTATTAAGCCATCTAGAGAAGGCTAAGTCTTTCTTTGTATTTCTTTATATGAGAGGCATCCAACCTTTTGGCTTTCCTGGGCCACATTGGAAGAAGAATTGTCTTGGGCCGCACATAAAATACACTCACATTAACAGTAGCTGATGAGCTAAAAAAAAAAAAAGGAAAAAGGTCCAAAATAATCTTATAATATTTTAAGAATTCGCATTGGGTCGCATTCAAAGCCATCCTGGGCCATAGGTTAGATGTGCCAGCTTTACACCCTTCCCTCCACTTCTGTCTCTACCCACCCCTCTCCCAAAGAAAACCTATTTTGGTTTCATTTTGTTCGCTTTGGTCATGGTAAAATGTTCTGCTGCTCTGTCTACCTTTACAAATATTTTATCCAAATAAATAAGTTTAGTCTACCCCAAATACAGTTAATGACGAGGTCAAAAGGTGGTGGTTTAGGTTATTTAATTTCCTAAATTATGCTGCTGCCCTGGTTTTGTAATGCATATGAGACCAGACCCTTCAGAAGTGGATTTTTTATTTCATGCCAGCCCAATTAATCCTAATGATGGGCTTCTTTACAGAATGGGGAGACTAATAACCCTTTGAACTGTTACATAATTCCATTGTACTTGTTAGTATGAATACCTTGTAGGTTTTCTGAACCCCTCAAAGTGTTTGTAATTCCTTAAATTATACTCTTTTGTGAGATGCCCCTCAGGTCTCCCCTGTGACAATCCCATGAATAGGTGGTTATTATTAACAGGGTGGGGATAATTTCCTAAGACACCTCTTAACTCAGGGATGCCCAACCCTTTGATTTCCCTGGGCCACATTAGAAGAAGAAGAATTGTCTTGGGCCACACATAAAATCCATTCACACTAACGATAGCTCCTGAGCTGGAAAAAAAAAAAGATTTGTGCATAATTTTCAGAATGTTTTCAGAAAGTTTACGAATTTGTGTTGGGCTGCATTCAAAGCTGTTCTGGGCCACATGTGGCCTGTGGGCTGCAGCTCGGAAAAGCTTGTTATAAACATTGTGCACATGTGTTTGAATTTTTTGCTTGCATTTCCTTTATTCTCTTTCTCCACTTTTCTTTTTCCTTCTGCCACTGCCGCCTCCTCTTTCCCTGCTCCTTTAATCTTTGGGTCAGTGCATTTTTGAGCACATAGTAGGTGCTCAGTAAGTACTTTTGAGTGATGTGTTGACAAGAAACTCAGTACTTTTTTCTGTTATAATCTTCTATTCTTTTTTTTTAATCTTCTATTCTCAAAATGACATTCCTGAAAATATAGCTCCTTACCCTTAGAAATAATAATAATTACAATGAAGAGTCCTTATTACTCTCTAAAATTTAGCCTGTATTTCACTCAGTGCTATTATATGGCAAGATGAGTTAATATTTATTTGAGGGGGGAACCCACAAAACCTGAAATTTATTTATTAAAAATTGTGTATTTATTCTTATATGTTTAAACTTCAGTCACCTTCAAAGTACTCTATGTTGGATGTAATACACCTATCGAGATATTTTCCCCCACTGCTCCGAACAATTTTTGAACTCGTTGATTTTGACACCTTTTAGTGCTTCTGCCATTTTTTGTTTCACCCCTTTCACATTGGCAAAATGTTTCCCTTTGAAGATTTTTTTCATCCAAGGAAACAAACAAAACGTGGCTCAGGACAAGATCTGATGAAGAGGGAGAATAGGGTACAGGGGTCATGCTGTTTTTAGTCAAAATCTGCCAAACATTCAGTGTGATGTGGACAGGTACATTGCCATGCTGCATGTTGTTTGTGTAAATCAGCCATCATGAAATGGGCAATTGCATTGAAAGAGGCTCCAAATAAAAATTCACTGAAGCTGAATGCAGCCTCTCACAATGACGCCAGCTGGTACACGGATACAGATGGGTTTATAGACCACTCACCTAGTAAAGTGGTCTTACAAGGAGCCCGCCTTCCAGAAAATAATCCTTGTTTTTGGGGCGTCCCCCTTGTATATTTTTGGAGCAATAGTATAATTCTATCTCTCACTTTATCATTGCACATCTTTTTATACAGTTAAAATTCTCACATCTCTCCCTGATTCAAGGCATGCAGTGGTTTCCAGGATGTGGCTTCCATCCATTTGCCCAATACTGTTTTCCAGTAATGGATTACCAGTCACTCCTTTACTGTTAGGCCGTCAACTAGTTTTCTTACTTTGAACACCAGGAAGATGGGAACTTCAACTTCCAAGTAGGAGCCCTCCATGTTTCTAGGAAGGAGAAGCAAACATTACTATCTTAACATCTATTTACTTAATACTTTTGGGTAGGTCTTACTGTGTTTCTGTTACAATTCTGAGCACTTTGCCCAAATTAACTTTTATGCTCATGAAGTCTATGACATAGGTGGTGGTGTCCTCAGTTCATAGATGAGGATGCTGAGACAGGAGACTTGCCCAAGATAACACAGGTTATAAGTGGTGGGGCAGGAGTCTAATTTAGGCATTCTGGCTGTGGAGGTGATGCTTTCAACTGCTATGTGTCACTACCCTTAAAAGTCATTCTGCAGACAGAACTACACATGGTCAAGAAATTGTTAAAAGATCAGATTCTCCCAGAATATTTCAAGAATGGCACAGTGCCCTGCTTACAGAGAAGAAAAACCAGTAACAAATTGAGTAAAACTTCCCACTACTTAGGCATAGAGCATGCATCACTTCGTGGGAAATGTCCACGCATGTAACTTCAGAGGGTCATAAAATTTTTGTAGTTGTGTCCCTTGGTTTCAAGTTGCGAGCTCATCTTTGCTTTCTTGCATTTTATTATAGACAAGAGAGAAGCCAGTGAATCTCTAGCTTTCTACATGAGAATCTTCTTGACTAAATCATTAGGGCATTTCCTGTTTTCCACATTGCCACTGGTGACAATGTTGTCAAACTTTCCACCACTAATAAAAGGTTCTCCTGCCTCTAACATCTAGTAACATGAAAAAAACTTTCCTTTAAACCTGACCAACAGCCTCCTCAAAGCTCTTCCCAATGACAAAGCCACATACAAGGAGGAACCTCCAAAAACCTGAAATTATTTTCTGGGAGATGGGCCCCTTGTAAGAACAGGATTCCCTGCTAGGTGAGAGTTCTAGAAACCTATCTGCATTCATATACCAGTTGGTGGTGTTGTGAGAGGCTGCGTTCGGCTTCAGTGAATGATTTTTGGAAACTCTTTCAATGTGTTTGCCCATTTCATGATGGGTGATTTACACGAACAAAGTGCCACATGACAATTCACCGGTCTACACTGTGCTGAGCGCTAAGCAGTTTTTGACCAAAAACGGCATGACCCCCATGCCCCACCCTCCCTATTCACCTGATCTTGCCCCAAGTGACTTTTTGTTTTGTTTCCCCAGATGAAAAAAAGTCCTCAAAGGGAAAAGTTTTGGCAATGTGGAAGAGGTTAAATTAAAAAACAGCAGAAATACTGAAAGACATCACAATTGATGAGTTTAAAAACTGTTTGGAGCAGTGGAAAAGGCATCTCAATAGGTGTATTACATCAGATGGAGAGTACTTTGAAGGTGACTAAAGTTTAAACATGTAAGAATAAATACACAATTTTGTATAAATAAATTCTGGGGTTTTTGGGTCCCCTCTTGTAATCTACATTTGTTTAGGCAATACCCTACCTCAAGGTCTCAGAATCTCACATGGTTATCGAATGCTGCAAAATTTAGAAGCTTAGAACAACTATAGTTGATTATTTTGGTTCTCTGCTCCCTGCAGTGTCACTGCAGTTGCCTGACTGGGGCCGTTCCACTTTCACAATGGCTCACTCAGGTGGCTGGCAAATTGGTGCTGGCAGTTCCTGAGAACTCAGTCAGAATGTTGAACACTGACCTCTGTTTCTTTTTATGGGCTGCTTGGACTGCTCTGTGGCCTGGTGGCAGCTGTGTTCCAAGAGTGACTGTCCCAAGAGCGAGATGAAGGCCCATCACCTTTTATGACTTAGTCATAGCAGTCACACAGCATCACTTCTGCCATAGTCATGAGCCCACCCAGTTTCAAGGACAGAAAACCTAAACCTCCCCATCTCTTAATGAAAGTGTCCAGTCGCAGTATAGCAAAGTGCATGAGGCATAAGAGATCATTGTGGTCATTTTCAGAGAGTGCAACCTGCCACAAAACGAGACCATCAGAAGATCTCGGGTTACGTAAACTTCAGTCTTAACCCATTTTCTTTAACTTTAGCTAAGGAGTTCCAATAATTTAGTATTTCCACTTTGCTGGATGGTGTGTCTTCACTTAAGTATGCATGTATATACATAGTTCTATATGTCAACTCCATCTTCATCTGTTTTTTGTCTAAATACATGTGGTTGTTCTTTTTCTTAATGTACTTGAAGAAAACCTACTATTTATTAGGAAAATCAAATTCATTACTTTAAAACAATGAGGATTCACATCTAATTTACATTCTGGTTTGTATTTGCAGGTCAAATACTGTAAGCATTTATTGAAACATGACAGTGATCATTTATTCTCTTCCTAATGGTAGCCTAGGAATGGTGATGAAAAGTAATTCCAAACAGCTTAGAAAACAATTTGCTGAGGACATGGATGTCTTTTGCAATGAGTTGATGTTTTAGACTTTAAGGACAAGCCTATTAAGAATTCATTCAAATATTAATAGTGTTTGTTGAGTATTGAGTCAGGCATTGGACTTACATTGGCAGCCAGCAGGGTTCCTGCCCTCATGGAACACCACATTGTGAGGAAGGTGGCACTAACAAGTCATTCTGAATAAATGTCAAATCACTACTACCTTGTTAAGCACCAAAGGGGCTTTGAGAGTATTTGCCGGGGAGCTGATCTCATCTCCCCAACGACATGCCTTTTAGCCGAGATCTGAAAGATAGAGAAGACATACTGTTGATGAGAGACTAGTGGTTGTACACATTTCTGTAAACTCACACAGGTCATTTACTCACATTTCTAGGAAACTGGTAGCATCTGCTATGATTTGACTAAGAGCCCAGGTATTAAGTAACTCTTGGAAGGTGCATGTTCATCCAGGCCTTACAGAGGTCTGACATTTAGGGAGTCTTTCTTCTTAGTGAAGAATTACTTCCTTTTGAAGAATGGTGATCACTACAGACAGGTATAATCCAAGTAAGTGTTCAAGTACAGTGGTTCATGCACAGTGGTTCTCCATGTGTGGCCTGGGGCCCCCTGCATGTTCTCAAGACCCTTCCAGGGATCTGAGATCAAAACCTCAGATTTTCATAATAATACTGAGATGTTATCTGTTTTTTCCACATCCCTACTTTCATAAGTGTAAATGGATTATCTCAGACACAAGATGATATTTCATCATAGCAGATCAGATGCAGAAGTGTATATGAGAATTCAGCTATTGTCTATTAAGTCAGACCTTTAAAATCTGCAAAAATGTGAAAGAATGCCATTCTCGTCTCTATTTTTTTGAAAATGTTATTTTTCATAACAATGCAATTTACGTTAACATGTAATGGGTTTAGTTGTGTTATTTCTAAATGAATTAATAAGTAATTCTAAATATTCTGTTTTAGTTTCTAATATGGTCATTATTACTGGATATAACCCACATGAACAGAAGTTCTTTTTTCGGGTCTTAGGTAATTTTTCTTCTTTTAAAATTAAACTTATTGAGGGGCCTTATGTAATTTGTAAAGTGTAAAGAAGTTTTGAGACCAAGAACTCTGAGAATCGCATAAGTATGGCATTCTACTTGACTTTGAGCATGTTACTTAATCTCTCAGACGCAAGGAGTCTGTAAAACAGGAACGATGATCAAAGTTCTCCCCTTGTAAAAGGATTAAAGGAGTTATATGAGGACTGTTCAGAAAATATCCAGCCATGTAATATGAAAAATAGAGACGTTTGTGGCTGGACATTTTTTAGACAGCCCTGGTCTGTCAAAACCTTGTAAGAACACCTGACATTCTGCATATGTCAACTTTTATCCTTACCATGTAATAAGAAAGCAGAATTTATGTAAATACAAACATTACCAAAGCACTGCTGCTAGGAATTTGTGCTTATGTTTGTGGCCATCTATTATTTTGGTAAAACACAGCATTTGGAAGTGAAATACTGTATCGTGTTTCCTTTGAGTTGGGTTAGACCAGTGGTTTTTACTGGTAGATGGTCATGGTGTGAGGTTGGAAGAGATGTAGATTCAGAATCACTTGGGGGATACTTTCCCCATCCCTTTCTGCCCTCGCGGTCTGCATCCTCATCCTCACAGCTAATGTTCTGCCACATCCAGAACCGTGGTGAAGGGGGGACAGATGTTGTTTGGGAAAGCCCCAGCCCCCAGAAACTGTGTTATGTGTCCAGGCTCCAGGGTCCTAGACTATGCGCTGAGAAGAGAAGTTGCATTCAAGAGCATCTTATTTGGTGCCTGATGTTTCTCATATGGAGAAACTGAGGCCCAGTGAATGGTTTGCTCAGTGTATGAGCCACCTAGCCAAGATGACATTTAGTGGAAAGAAGGTCAGACTCAGAATCAGAAGAACTGGCTTTAGTCTGGTTGAAAAAGCCTCAGTGGTCATCTGACATGAGCAATTCACTGAAATCCCTGATACTTAGCGTCCTTATCTGAAAAGGGGAGGTGAAAATAATAGCGACCATCCAGGGCTGTGAAAGGATTTAATGAGATGTCACGTGAAGGTGCCCAGTCTGTCTGTCCTCCTGGTGGGAGTCTCTCTGCTAATTTGCATGCTAAATCTGCTGGGAGACACCAGCCCATGAAATAATTTTTTTCAGTCCCTAAACACCTGCCTTAAATTGTGTGCTTTAGAGCCTTGTAACATTTTCTTTTTGCTGTCTTTTTAGGACAGCCCAGAAACTTGCAGGACCTGTGCTGAATTTAAATTCAACAATGCGTGAGCCTTTAAAACTTAACTCATTTCCCGTTGGCTCCGAGAATACTCGCCAGGAGCGGTTGCAGCTGCAGATTTACCTTAAGATAATTCACGAATTACAGTCCTAACTTTCCCCCAAAAATTCCTTGCTTTGAAATTTACCACTCAGAAAAGATTATTAAATATTGATCATCGCGTGCTTCTGTTCCATTAGCATGGGAGACAAGTTCTGTTTAAGAAACCACTCCAAAAACCGTTTTTACATTTTATTTTCACATTGCAAACCAGTCAGATTTTCCTTAGCCTCAAAGACTGTGTTTATGTAAAATTAAATAAACACAGCCATGAGCTGCACTTTTTTTTTCTAAATAGGAAATGGGTTAAAGCTACTTGTGAATTACTAGTTGCCAATTTCATAAAAGCCTACTTATAACACAAATTTGATGATGTCTGATATATACAGCACTGTGAGCACGATAAGGAGTTATGTTCCAGATACTTAAAAGGCTTTTGGCCTCACGTGAAGTCCAGTGGACTCTCAGTTAACCAGAACCCTTGGGGGACTGGTGGATGCAGAATAAATGCAGTTTCTGGTTGCTTGAGAGTCATAATTAAAAATAGGCCTAACTAATACTATACCCCATAATATACCATACCATACTATAAACTCGGTATTGCTTTGATATTAATATTGAAATAATTAAAATCAAATTAAGATAAATGAAGACAAATTTAACTTAATGTAACACAGTTTTAATATAAGAGCAGCTATGTGGATGCAGTGTGTAATTTTAGTTAAATGGCAGTCAGTAAGCTTTTCAACACAATGAACTTTACTTATGTATTTTTTTAACTTTAAGTAACTTAGAAAAACACATACTTAAAACTATTGCAATGGGGTAGAGAGTTTACTGGGTAGATATCTCACCAAGTTTAAACTTCCACTTCCACTAGAAATTGATTTTATTTAAATTTTTATTTAAAGTATCACTTCTTTGATTTATTAATTTGTTTTATTGTATTTTTTAAAATTTATTTATATTTTTGCTAGTTGCTTGAGTTCCAATGAACAATTTCTTTTTTTTCTTGTTTTTTGTTTTTGTTTGTTTTTTTTTTTTGTATGTGGGTAGCTCCCTGGCTGGGAATCGAACCCAGGCCACAGCAATGACAGCGCCAGCGCTGAAGCCTTAAGCCACTACACCATCAGGGAACTCCCAATTAACAATTTCTGATCTGCTGTGAAGTCAGAAAGCTGGCATAAATTTCAGGTTTATTTTTGTTTGTTTTTTGCAAAGGAGGGATTTTTTTATGTACATAAACACACACACACACACACACACACACACACACACACGCTTGAAGGTCTTAATTTGGTTTCTTGGTCCAGGTTTAAGAGGTCCAAGCTTTCTATACATTATTGCATTTCCAAAAATTTTTTCTCCAAAATGACACAAGCAGGCTTGGAATAAAGAATTGACCCTTTTCAAATTTAAGGTTTCATTGCTGTGTATGATATAAACCAGCAGAGCCCGTGTTCAAGTTTGGAGGCGTGGTTAATCCCAGGGCGGGTCCTGGGTTCTATTGGACAATGCCCTAAGAAATATTTAAAGCAATGCTGTCACCTTATTCACTTTTAATGAATACAAATAGGCTATTTCAAACCTTCTTTTCCTAATTACTGTAGCTTTCAGGCGATATAAATTCAGTAGCTCTCTTTCCTGCTGGTGAGCTTCTGTTTTCAACTTATTTTTTTTACCAACTGTAGTATGCCAACTAGAGATTTTGGGTGTCAATTTCTGTTTCTACTTGAATTGTGCCCTTAAAAATATTAATGAGAAGGAAAATCATTTGATGTAGCCAGTGTATTCTGTTTTCAAAACATTGCCTCCCATACAATATTCTTTCTGGTATATTTTATCCATTATTTCTCTCAATGTTCCCCATTCCACAGCAAACAAGAACCGCCACTTTTGCTTTAATTACAGGCCCCTCATATGACAGTTGCAATTTGCATTTTAAGCTTCATCGTTTAGTTCACTTTAAGTAGCAAACTTCATGTCCCGATGGTAGAATATTCCCTAAAAATAGCCCCAAAGATTTTCAAACCATTTGGCTTTAATGGTTAAATAATTTGGAGTGGTTTCACAGTGGTTATTTCTTCCCGATTAAGAAAAATTTCTAAAGGGTAAAATTTCTAATGTGTGCATATTTGTAAGTCTGATTAATTTCTAATGCAAGATTGGACAATTAATTTCATGAACTCATCCTAGCAAAAGTGCTACATACCTCATTGCTGAATATCACTACAGTCACCTTTGAAGTACTCCCCTTGGGAAGCTGTGCACCAATACCAGCGCCTAATACACCCTTCAAAGCAACTTTTGGAGCTCTTTTTCTGGAATGGCCATCAGAGCTGCCATCATAACAAAAAACTGACGATTAAGTTCACCAAGTCACCACTGCGCACTTACATTGGCAGCACTGAACAAACAACTCAGTAAGGTGTCATGACCTTGGAGAGATATGACGACAGTTCTGATGGCCATTCCAGAAAAAGAGATCCAAAATTGCTTTGAAGGGTGGACTAGGCGCTGGCATTGGTGCACAGCTTCCCAAGGGGAGTACTTGGAAGGTGACCGCAGTGATATTCAGCAGTGAGGTATGTAGCACTTTTGCTAGGACGAGTTCGCAAAATTAATTGTTCGGCCTCATATGCCAGTGAAACATTTCCTGTTTATTTTAATACAGTTTCCTGTCTATTATACAAAATGAAGCTTGTTTGGACATTTATTTTATTTTCTGGGTCGATGGTTCATATGTTGACAGTGTAAAAACGGGTTTGATAACGTGTGAGTACAGCCACTGCTCACTTAATGACCCACTTGTTTAACAACAGTTTGGACTGACAGCCAGTTCTCCAGTGCAGGGAACCCCCTTTTTCAGTCTGTGTGAGTCCTGGGAATCCCCTTTCTCAGCCTTTGTCTCCTTCCTGCAGTCGGTTAGTATTCACTACACAAAGTATTCGCAATCATGCAAGACTACATATTATATTTATAAGTGTGGTGTTAAGTGACATCTATTCAAAAATACATACCCTATGGCACCAGGACACACCAAAAGGCATCCTCACTTACTGGCCAATTTACCTAATGACCTAGTCATAGAAACAGAACTCGGTCGTTAAGTGAGGAATGCCTGTAACAGTGAAAAACTTTCAGAGGCGTGATGGATCTGTGATGGTGGCCTTGGAAATGTGACCTTGTGCTCCATCTGTCAGTGTATTAGCTTCTGAAAAATCTTTTCAAATATCCCAGAGTTGTTCTCAGTGCTTTGGGAAATTTCAAAATAGTTGCACGCTAGTAATAAATACATCAGAAGTTCACACGATGAAGGGTGTCCCTTGTCTGAATTCCTAGTTTTATGTCATTAAGTCGAAAACAATCTCACCTGAAAAGTACAACTCAGCAGAAGTGGGGTTTGTTCTGGCTGTTCCTTGCTCCAGAGCCTGCAGTTAGGTTTTCTGGAGCAGAACTTGGTTCTCTAGGGCTCGGAGTGCTGTGGTAGGGGCAACTGATCCCGTGGTCCCAGGCAGCTTTGGAAAAAGGGTGATTCGGGAGATCACTGATGGGCACATTAGTGAGGGTGCAGCCAGCTTTGTGACTATCCCAAAGCGGTCCCTGCGGCCTGGTGGATAGAAGCAAGTGGTCTGTCCTTTCCCCATGAGAAATACCCCCAAAAGGTCTCCTGAGAGAGAGCCCCTTGTGAAGACAGGAGCTGTGTTCTCATCCTTTAAACCAACACCCAGGTCAGAGCTAAGACATCAGCAGCATCCGGGACACGTCAGGACCAGAAATGAATGTTATTTCTCCCCCAGACCCCAGGCCCACGCCGGGGAGAGATGGGAGGGCACCTGGGCAGTAACGCTACTGTCACATTCGCACATGGCCTCTTCCCTTGTGTACGTGTGTTCCTTTATTTGGTTACTTTAAAGTGATTTTCTTCCCCCAGTGGCTCAGAGTTTTCCAAACTAAGCTCATGAGTCCGAGTCAGGGAATTCCAAGTAAAACGATGAGATGGAGGTCAATTCTTCATTCTGTATTGCTGCTGCAACTCCAGAACAAAAATATGAGAGCTCTTCCTGGGACTGAAATCTCTATTTAATGAATAAGTGTTTAATGCCATTATTTATTGTTTGAGGTTTGGTTAGGCTGACTGCACATACCATTTTAAATGAGACAGAAAACAATGTTACTGTCCCATTTCAAATGACACATATGGTCAGCCTGGTCTCACCGTGCTAAGTTCAAGGTTGACGATACGTACCATTTGAAATGGGACAGTACTGTTGTTTTCGGTCTCATTTAAAGTGGTATGCCTGTAAGCTTAGATATGATCTGGAAGCCTAAGAAGAATGTTTTATTTTTGTTGTTAGTAAAATTCCAATCACATATCATATTCAACAATCACTAAACTCTCTTGAACTTGGTAACTGGTAGAATGTAGAGATCAATGTGTGGGTTTGTATTTGAACTTCACTGTCAGAGAAACAGTCTGTGCTCACACAGTGAGTAGAAAGAACAAGTTTTTCAGAAGGCGACTGATTGGGTTTCCCAGAATATCCATTGAGATGTTCAGAGTAGTATCAAATTTGTCACTGATTTTTCTGCATTCCTTTGGACATTTAATATTTAAACCTAGAACTAAACTTTTATAAAAATATATTTGGCAAGTAAACTGAAGAAACCAGCTCATGAAAGTTTATAATCATTAATAAACTGTAAACCTCATCTTTTGAAAGCAGATTTTTCGCATATAAATATTTGTGTTCCTGAATGTACAGCAGAGCAAGAGTGGTTTTTTTTTGTTTTTTTTTTTGAGATTATTTAATTCCCACATTTCTAAACTATGTGCTACAGAATAACTCACGCTTGTTAGTTTGGAGGACTTGATTGTTTTGTTTTCTAATTCATTATCAGTCATGCTTGGAACAAAGTTTGCACTAGAGAATTCAGCGTTCTGGCAGGAGTGAGAGTGCACATCTGGAGCACGAGGGAGCCTAGTGTGACGTGTCAGTCACACACCCTGAGAGACGAGAATGGGTAGTGTAATGACCCAGAGTGGACCATACAGAAACCGAGATTCTAACTTCTCCTGCAGAATAATCAATCCCTCAGTAGCCCAGACCATGATTGGGATGAGGCCCTTGGCCCACAAATCTAGCTCTCTTGTAACTCCTAGTGTGTTTTATCATAGTGTATAAAGGTGAACCAAAAAAAAAATCAAAATTATCTTCTGGAGGGCAGGCACCCTGTAGTAGGGGCTCCCCCTGCTAGGTGGATGTCTTAGGAATACACCTGCATCCGGGCACCAGTTGGCATTGTTGTGAGAGGCTGCATTCCACTTCAGAGAATTTTTTTGGAGACTCTTTCAATGCGCTTGCCCATGTCATGATGGGTGATTGACACGAACAACATGCAGCATGACAGCGCACCTGCCCACACCGCGCTGAGTGTTTGGCAGTTTTTGACCCAAAACAACATGATCCCCGTGCCCCACCCTCCCAATTCAGCAGGTGAGAAATGTCCTCAAAGGGAAATGTTCTGCCAATGTGGAAGAGGTGAAATGAGAATGGGGAGAAACACTAAAAGGCATCAAAATCAATGAGTTCCAAAACTGTTCTGAGCAATGGGAAAAGCGTCTCAGGATGTGTACTGCATCCACTGGAGAGCACTTTGAAGGTGACTGAAGTTTAAACATGTAAAGATAAGTACACGATTTTTTATAAATAAATTCTGCGGTTATTTTGAGTCCCGCCTCCTTCGTATTTTGTTCTTTTTTGTAATGTAAGTTTTGCTTTGCGTCAATTTGAATTTACAAAAACTTAAATCTGGTTTAAAACATATTGGAATTGTGTTTTATTTTGGATCTGCCTTACCTTTTAGATATTTCCAGCTAGTTGGTAAGAAGAAACACAAGTCTATCATTCATCAACATTTTAGATCATTGGCAATTGCATAAGAGTGTGACACAGAAAACAGCATCATTTTAGATCAGATCAAGCCATTCTCACCATGCCCCCAACTCTTCACAAATGCCTTCTACATCTACCATTCACCAAGAGACGGTCACACTCTTGAGTGTGTCACACCTATATGGGCTGTGTTCACCTCTGCCTTATGCCTGCCACATTTTGACTGAGGACCAATTTTGGACCACAGCGATTCTAAGCACAAAACAGTCAATGCAGCTAAAGCAATGCACTTGAGGTCATTTATTGGCCTGCAGGAGACAGAAGAAAAATAACTTTGATGTCATCTTTCTTCTATGTCACATCAACACGGCTTGATTCAGCAGAGAGCTCGCACTGATATAAATCATGACATGTGCTCAGGAAAAGGGTGGACATGATTTAACGCCTCCCGCAGAAATGTGCTGTTTTGTAACTGTACTCTTGCTGCAGATTGTCCAGGGTCTGGCACCAATGAAGGCCAAGAACGGGACGTCTGACACCAGTCCTAATGGTCAGCAGGGGATTCAGATGTGAAAAATGGCTGTGCTGCCTGGAAATCCTGAGGTCATCCCTTTTCCAAAATGCTGTTAGCAGTGGACTGTTTTTTCAGCTGAAAGATGATTTTCAACAATGGCTGAGTAGCTATTGATAAAACAGATGACCTAATTGATAAAAAAAAGAAATTCCACCTCCCATGTAGTTAGTTGGGTTTCATAGATGAAAGAAAATGGATTTGTAGCCTCTGCCTGTATTTCTGTAACACAATGTAACCCTGTGTTCTCTTAACACGTCTTAGAGATTTTGATGTTAGATTTGCAGTTAGCTTAAATACCAATAAAGATTTTAAACACCCACTGCCAGGAACTGATATTTAGGCCTGAGTTGATGTAGACTCTTCGGATACAGAGGTATTTAGTCTTTATTCTGTCACCATCTGTCATTACCTGTCAGCCAGCATGGGGTGTAAAGGATCTCATGATGTTGTTTTGTATGATGCTGGTGGTGTTCAAAGGTGTGGAATAGATTTCTCTAAAATCATGGTGTGTTTTTTAGACATCTGTCTTCTGGAAGAACTCTATGATTTCTGAGTGACAATTACTACTCAGAATCCTGTTTAAAGAGTGAAGTGAGTTATGGAAGGTCCTCTGGGAGATCATCAGAGTACGTCCAGGACCCTGCCTAGTCTCTCGTCCTGAGGGGTGTCTTACACTAAGGACCAAGGGGGTCTCTCCCAGTGTCATTCATCCAGTTGTGCCTTCATGCTGCACGTGGGTTTGACCTGTGCCTCCACAAGCTAAGTGACTGATCAGTTCTGAACACCCATAAACCATTAGGAGTAAAGGATCAGACTAAAGCAAATTATTTCTCTTCTGTTGCACATTTGAAACCTATCTAGTTTTGCAAAGCTATGCCACCCCAACACATTTAATAAATGAATTTAGAAAAACCAAAAAACATCATGTAATCTTTTGTTGTTATTATAAACATATTTTAAGTTAAATTTTGGCTTGTTCCAGCATCTTAAAATTCACACTTAGGACCTTCTAAATGTTTCCTTGCAACTGGAAAATTATTTTAAAGTAATAGAAATGGAATCCACTTTCTGTCACATTAAGGAGGAATGAAGTGATTCACTTTTCTGTGAAATAGCATTTTCTGAGTCAGAAAAAAAGATGGCTTCGTTCAGACAATGGGATTCAGTTGAAGTTGAGAAACTGGGATGCGTGACAGTACAATGACCCTCTGTGACTGACACAGAGGTAATCTGGCTGTACATATTCCCTATTTTATCTGGCAAACGGATGCATATTTTTCTTGCTTCTCAGTCTTGAGCTAATTTTGTTTTTCTTCCTCTAATGGTTTTGGGTCAGGTCACTTAAGTTTTCTTTTTTTTTTTTACAAAGAGAGAGAGAGAGAGAGAGCGCATTTGTAAGGCAGGGACTTACTGTACATGACCATTTGATATTCCTTTAAAACATTGGTTCCCAAGCGGTGATGCATGTACTCCCAGGGTACGTGCTGGGCTGTTCAGGGGTACGTGCTAGGCCTTTTAGAGGTATGTGAAAAATAATCAGTAATGGCAAAAAAAAAAAAGCAAGTGAAGTAAAAAATTGCAAAATGTTAGTTATGAAATGGTAAATGTTAAAGTTTGAATCACCGTTCATGGAGACACTTCAAAATGAGATCATATTAGCGAATGATGATTGGTGAGGGCGTGGCTACGAACCCTCCCCCAAACTGCTCTTCCACCAATCATGATGCACAGTTTCAGAACTATCCATTTGCAATGTTTCTAGAACTTTCCCAAATATATAAATACATCCATAGCCAGACTATTTGACCAGTTTAGTTACTGAGTAAAAGTGTGTTGTCTTTAATCATGATTCTTTTCAAGCAGTATTTTTACTTAACGTTTAACTACTTGATCATCATTATCAATATTTAACTGTTATGATTGTTATAAAATTAAATCTGTGGTTTGTACTTTGAGTGTAGTCATTTTTGTTTCCAAACTTATTACCTCATTTCCACTATTTTACATTAAGATAGGCACTGAATGAAAGTGTCAGTATTTCAAAACAGCTGTTTTAAAACCAAGGGGTTTTCTAGGTCCCCCCCGCCTTAATTCTGGCCACTTAACCCTTGAAGGAAGTTCACACATGTGCACAGGTAAGGATGAGTTGCTTTCCTGTGAGGATTTCAGCAGTTCTGGCCTGCCCGTTTTCCCTGCCTTGCCTTGGTAGAAATATAGCTCAGTACCAAGGAAAAACGCTTTATAAATTAGTCTGGGCTGCATCCATTTTCTGATTGTGGGTAGCACCAGAGAAGGAAATTTGCATTTCTTCCTATTTTATTCCCCGTGTTCTTAAGAGATTTGCGGGAGTGCCCTGGTGGTGTAGCAGCTTAAGGCTTCGGCGCTGGTGCTGTCAGCGCTGTGGCCTGGGTTCGATTCCCAGTCAGGGAGCTACCCACATACCAAAAAGCAAAAAAAAAAAAAAAAAAAAAAAAAAAAAAAAAAAAAAAAAAAAAAAAAAAAAAAAAAAAAAAAAAAAAAAAAAAAAAAAGAGAGAGAGAGAGAGAGAGAGAGAGATTTGCTACGAGGTGCGATAAAAGAAAAATATGGTGAATGTTTTCTTTTAAAATTTTTTACAGTTAAAGACATATTGTCATTAATCCCCCTCAAAATACTCCCCCTCACTTCAAACACACTTATCCCATAATTCTTGGATGTACAAACAGTTTCATTCTCCCTCATGACGATGCTCCATGTCACACGTTGTTTCTGGTGTGGCAATTTCTGTCAAATAAAAACATTATGGTGTGTCCACATCCACCTTAGTCACCGCCTCTGTCACCGTGTGACTTCTGGCTCTTCTCCAAAGTCAAAATGACCATGACAGGTCAAAGAGCATCAAGGCAGCCATGACAATACAACTGAAGACACTCACAAAAGAGGACTTCCAGAACTGCTTCAGAAAGAGGCAAGAACGTTGGGATAAGTGTGTTCAAAGCGAGGGGGAGTATTTTGAGGAAGATTAATGGCATTGTGTCTTTTACTGTAATAAATTTTTGTAAATTTAAACATTTTCCATGTATTTTAAATCACACCTCATAATCTTGACTGAAAGGAATCAGGTTAGATTCTGGGGGTGTCCTTAGCCTTGTCAGTGGGGCTGTAGGAATTTCTCATCATGCTGTGTGTGTGTTCTGCAAGGCGAGTTTACAAGATGTGTTGTACCCTGAGTGTATGAGCCTGCACGGAGATGTATTTAGCTTTTTTTTCCCTGTTAGCTCTCATTACAGGCAGCAAAGAGATTGATAGGCAACCACCCTTTCCCCATATGTCAGGATCCTTCACCTTCATAACCCAAGACTGTCATCAGGGCTGCCTCTTGGGAGGGCTACTCAAGGCTGTCCAGTTCTGAGAATGCCCTTGCCCTCAGCCTCCCATTCCTTGGCCCTGCCTGTGACCTTGGGAAGCCCCAGTTGGAGGGATTGCCCTGCTGTTTCTCTTTCTAAGGGGAAAAGTTGTTTACATGCTCATCTCCAGTGTCTGTGGCAGAAGTCTCTAGAAGGCAGGGATCTGGCCTCAGGATTTGTGGCCCAACCACTAGAACAACACCTGCATTGTCCTTGGCCTTGCAGGTAATTTTTGAGTGAGGGCGCAAGTATGACAGCCCCTTGAGAGCCCTGGTCCCAGGTAAGAAAACTGGAAGGAAACCCAGGTTCGATGTGTTAAGCTACTCCGCCTCACTGTCATCTGATTCTCGCCACCACACCACGAGGTGGGTATTCTGATCATTTTCACAGATGCAGAGGCTAAGGTGAAGTCTTCTCCCTTACTCCAGTTTGCACCAGCCCAGCCCACTTCTTCGGTGCCTCCTTACCAGGAATTCTGCCCCAGGCCTCCAGACTGGCCTTTCTCCTGCTCCTCAGGGCTCCCTAGACACATTTATTGTCACATGTGTCACGTCCTGTCTTGTTCTTTGTGTGCACTTGTTTCCTGGTGGTCCTTCAAGCACAACCTATAAGACCCCTCTAAGGATGAGCAAAATGTGTGCGTATGCATGTGCCTTTTCCAGAAATGAGGCTGGGCATTGTTGACTTGATTGTCATCCCCAGTGTCACGAGGCAGCACATTACTGACCTCTGTGGTGTTCCCAAGCACCTGTCTCCCTGCCTGCCCAATGCCAAGGGCAGCTCGCTGACCCACCTCTGGGGCCCTAAGTTCCCTGTGCATCACTTTGAGCCAGGTGACAGGAGGGTGAGTACATACCTCCTCCTGCCTCCTGGACATGGAGTCCTCACCTGTCCCTAACTGTGCTAGTGTTCAGAGTCAGTTCTCTCAGGTCCCCTTTGTCCCCCATTTTTTCATATCCTCACTTAACTGTTCCCACAAGGTCCTGAACATCTGTCTTCAGTGAGAAGGTCTTAGGGAGCAGAAAGAGTTTTGAAGCTAGAAGGGACTAGGGGATCCCATGCTGCAGTTTAGGGAGAGAGAAGGACACCCAGACGAAAGAGGTTGAAGGCTTGTAAATGGCCTCCCGTAGGTGACGCTGGACCAAGCTCTCTGTGGATGGTGCCTTTCTCAGCCGGACCGCTGCCAGCTCCCACGTTACCTTTGAAGAAAGACTCTCAGAGCTGGAAAGGAACAACCGCAACACTGGGTGATGAGCCCACTTGCCTGCATAGAACCCCAAAGGTTGCTGTGCCACCAGAGTGAGCCCAGCTGTAGACCAAGGTTGGGTGGCAGGGTCACCAGCACCTCAGTTCACAGCCTGGAATCAGCAGTTTCATCCTTGAGTCAGGCTGGTTCCCCAAGATGTGTCACCCCTTGGAACATCCTCTTCTGAACAGCTTTGTGCATTAAGATAAAAGAACTCGTATGTAGGCTCTGGTGTGGAACACGTAACCCTTATATTATTACATGTGAGAATCCTGGTGAGCCCTTTAACAATGCTATGTGAGCACTTGCTCATAAAGCCTGTAATTAAGGAACCAGGTAGCCTCAAGGAAATACTTGAAGATGAGGAAATCATTAGGGGGTTCAAAAAAAAAATACTGACCTGAGATCAACTGAGCTCATGACTTCCTTCTCCATTTAATCATTTAAAAAATTAAACAGTGCTTTAACCGCCTTCTGTCTGAATGAATAGTAATAAAACGGCTGCTCAGTAGAAGCTTGTCTTTGCCTGACACATCAAGTCCCCAGTCCGACTGGACCCCTGGAGACTTTTAAGGAAGCTCCTGGGAGGAGCACCTCAGCCTTCCTCACACAGGGGGGCCCGTTTTGGTTCTGCTGGGAGCCTCCTTATATGAGGTTCACACACTCTTCCAGCCTGGTTTTTTATAGAGCATACTCACAACTTCCTCAGAAAAGTTCGATCTATCCATGAACATGGAATGAATATCTTTCCATTTCTTTGTGTCCTCTTCAACTTCTTTCAAAAGTGCCTTACAGTTTTCCGTGTATAAGTCTGTCACCTTCTTTGTTAATTCCCAGGTGTTTCATTCTTTTTGTTGCAATTCCAAAAGGTATTGACTCATTTCTTTTTCTGAAGATTTGTTGTTTGCCTGTAGGACTGCTGTTGGTCTTTGTACTTTGGTTTTGTATCCTGCGACTTAACTGAGTTCGTTTATTGTTTCTAATAGTTTCCTGGTGGAGTGTTTGGAATTTTCTACATAAAGGATCATGTCATTTGCAAATAGTGACAGTTTGACTTCCTCACTCCCAATCTGGATACCTTTTATTTCTTTCTCTTGCCTGATTGCTCTGGCTAGAACTTCCAGTACTATACTGAATGACAGCAGTGACAGGGGAAAGCAACAAAGAAAAAACAAACAAACAAACTCATGGACACAGTCAATAGATTAGTAGTTACCTGGGGGTTAGGGGGGAGGGGTGGGAGAGGAGGGATGGTGTGGGAGAGGAGGAGGGAGAGCCAGATATATGATGATGGAAATAGGTCTCACACTGGGTGATGAACACATAATGCAACACATAGACAATGCACCATAGAATTGTACACCCAGAACCTATGTAATTCTTGCTAACCAATGTCACCCCAATAAGTCTAACAATAAAAATATTTTTTAAGTGTTGGATCTGATCAACTTGAGCTTGGGTGCTCATTTAGCACATATTTTCTGAGTGCTTATGCTGAGGGACCAAACAGTGCTCACCCTTGGGAGCCCCACTGGTGGCTGAGAGGTAACTGGGGGAGAACAGAAGCAAGGCTAGTGTGGAACACTAAGCCAGCTGGAAATCGGGTAGGGTTGTGCCTGGCCCAGGACTTCCATGTTCTGAATTCAAAGCACAGACGCTCCTCACTTAACAACTTGTTTATTGACTGCTTAGACTTATGACCAGCCCCCCAGTGCAAGGAATCTCCCTGCTTGGTCTCTGAGAGTCCCAAAAATCCCCTTTCTCAGTCTTTGTCTCATTCCCACTGTCAGTTAGTATTCACTACACAAAGCATTCAAAATCACGGAAGACCACATATTTCATTTATAAGTGTGATGTTACATGATATCTATTGAAAAATACATACCCCATGGGGCCACAACATACCACAAGACATCTGTCTTTAGGCTTCTTGCTTAACAACCTAGTCATAGGAATGCAACTCAGTCATTAAGTGAGGAGTGCCTGTACTCACAACTCCAGGGCTGTGAAATTGTGGTATCCAGTGCCTACATCAGCACAAGTGGGTCTCAAACTCAAGTGAGCACCAGAACCCCCCAGAGGGCTTGACACAATATTGCTGAGCCCACGACCAGTTTCTGATGGACCAGGTCTAGTGGGGAACCCAGGTGACATGCACGCTGCGGGTTCAGAGACCACACTTAGAGCCACTGCATCCAGGTCCTTAGGGTCTTCCATGGCAAAGGAGAAAAAAGAGAAAATTCCAACAGTTACTCTGAAACATTCCAGACACCACCTGCCCACTCACCCATGAGCTGTGAATAAAGGATTCACAAGGATTCTCCAAACCCACAGGAAAAACAGTCCCCTTACTTTATGGGTTACATTAAGATTTCAAACTTCCCCTGGACACTGAAAGGTGACTCAATGTCTCAGCTTGATGTCCCCAGTTACCTTTCACAGCTAAGCAATTGAACTTGGGCAGGACAAAACCAGTGGCCTGCAGTCCCGTTATCCTGGTGCTATTTATTGTTCTTCAACCTGCTTTAACCACTTGGAAAGTCTGTCTGCCAAATATGAATGTGACTGCCCCGGCCTACTCAGGGTGGGAGGGACAATGATTCTAGCTGCTCCGGCACGGCCTTGGCACTGCCCACGAGGACGAGATGAAGCATCGGCAGGGCTGCCCCATGTGTTGACAGTAGATAAAAAACGCCAATCCAGGTGGGGCTGAGCGCTACCCACAGGGGCCACAGCACCTGCAACTCCTCACCCAGTCCCCGGATGCAGCCTGGGCTGCTTGGGGGCTAAGCTGGCATTACCTGCTTTAAGAAAAACTAAAATAAAACAGATCAGCTAGCAGATGAGATGAGTAGCTTTGCATTGGCTGCTGTTGTTATTCATCTGGAAGCCACCAATAAGATGTCTGTCACTCCTGGACAGAATCTACTCAAAGGCGAAATCGCATCTCCCTTTGTAAGAAAAAGTTTTATTGAGTTATAATTGGTATACAAAATATGACACATATTTAATGTCTATAATTTGATGGACTTGATGGTCCCCATTGGAAAATGGAGAAACAGCAAACTTGAGGGACAGAGAATGTTCAGAGTTCTTCCGCAGAGTGCAACATGCAGTGAAACAGCACTGAGGACCTGGGACTCGTCCTGAATTATACACTCAGGGGTCCAGTCTCAAGGGGCAGATGGCCTTCAGAATGGAGAGCAGGTTGGGACACATGGCAAAGACAGTAGTGGTGTTCCCAAAGAACTGAGGGGACTTCTGTAGGAATTTAGCACCTACCCTTCACCCCAAAGCCTGGCCCTGCAGGTCTGAATTGGGGGGTGGCGGCAGGCAGCCTGCCCATGTCAGCTACAGGACTGACAGCTCACAAGGTCCAGGCCACCAGCAGTTCTGGCTGCTGGGTTATCAGTTTTATTTGTGCTGGGGTTGAGGGCGACCATGTGAATACCACAACATTGAGGTGTCTGGGTCGTGAGTTTGTGCTTTGATGCTCTGAGTCTCTGTTTAATATTTTTGCCAAACGTGAAAAGAAAACTTGTGTTCTTGCCGCTCGGCTGCAAGTTCTTTGTGGGCTGGGTCCATTTTCGTTTTCTGGCTTTTTTCTTTCAGTTTTTGGATTCCAGGATGGAGGCTGGCACATTGCAGACGGCCACGCCTTGTGTGGAAGTTTTAGTCTATTTGACTTGAGCAAACTGACCCCTGAAGTTCATCAGTTAGCTTGTTTTTAGCAACTCAGAGAAGTTTCTTTCTTTCAACGCAGTGGTCACCACTGCCTACAGCCCCCTGGGAATTGCAGAGTAAAGCATGCGGGAAGTTAGCTTCCAAATCCAGGGATGTCCAACCTGCGGCCCAGGGCGGCTTTGAGGGCCGCCCAACACGCATTCTTAAAACCTGAGGAGAATTTTTGGAGGCCCTTTTTTATTTTAGCTCATCGGCTGTCATTAGTGTGAGTGTATTTTATGTGTGGCCCAAGACAATTCTTCTTCCAATGAGGCCCAAGGAAGCCAAAAGGTTGGACACTGCTGGTTAGAAACTGGAGAGAAGGAAAGATAAACGGAAGTGACGAATGCAGTGGAAAAACAGGGCAGCAGCTAACAGGCTGCTGGGCAGCCGCCTTCAGCTGGCTGCCAAGATCTGCTCCCCATTCTTTCTGATCAGACTGCTAAAAACGCAGTCACACGGCCTGCGTTTACCTGACTTTGACTGGCTGTGTGACTCTGGGCCAGTCATTTGGCACAGGGTAGCAATGAGCTAGGGATCCTAGATGGTGATGCCAAAGCCACAGGGGGAAGAACCTGGCACCTGGAGCAAGGAGGAAGCTGTGAGCTCTGATGGGGTTGTTGGTTGAGATGCCCCTGGCGCCCCTGCCACGCTGGTTAGGGTGGAATCCCTGCGCGGGGTCTGCATGGCTCTGGCGGAGGCATCATCAAGCCCACTTTGTGCAAGTGCAGCGGCTGTGAAAAATAAGCTTAAGCCTCGGTAATCACTTTTTCACTTTTACCAATTACGCTAGGCTGCTTCGTGACACAAGTTAATACCAAGTAAGAATTTTAAAGAAGCCTCATTTTCCTTGTCTAGTTAAATTAAATACTTGAAAGGTGATTCGCAGGTTGCTTTTAGTCAACTGAAAATTACAGGGTCTTTAAGGGGGTTGGGTCACGTGGTTTGCCTGCTCAGCCTCCAGGGTCAGGGGGCCCTCACCCTGGGCGCCCGACTGCCCTGTCCCACCCTCCCAGTTTCTGTGTGCAGTTGCCCGTGGTGGGGTCCCGGGCAGGCATGGCCCAGGAGAATTTAGAAAGGTCGTGCTTGTTAGTGTTTTAATCCTTCCACAGAACTCTGTGTAGGACGCCTTTGTCTCCAGCTTCCGGCGCATGAGACACGCCGGCCTCATCCTTTCTCTGTTCTTTTTGCTGTAAACGAGTGACAGAAGTCACCTGGACTGTGAGTTCATCGAGTCCGCCTCCCTAACCGTCCTCCAAGGTGAAGTTCTGGGTTATGTAAACGAATTCTGGTGATTTCATTTCAGGGGCGCCACCAGAATCCTGTAATGTGAAACTTGCGATGCTTTTCTGTTTTTCTGGCTTTTTGCTTTTTGTTTTTGAGATAACACACACACACACACACACACGGGTTAGAAATTGCAGTGTTCTCTGCAAGTGTTTCTTTGGACACGTGAGAGGCCCTGGGGAGCCTCTGGCCTGTGGCGTTGGGTGTGGCTGAACTTGCTTTGCCCAAACGTTTGGAGCATCATCACCTGTGAAGTGATTGTGCCTGGCATGGACCTCATGATGAGATCAAATTATTCACCACCTTTATGCTCTTTCCCGGGTCACTTGTCCTGATGCATATAATCATTATGTGTGTATTTTAAGGAGCCCTTGGTATTTCAAAATGTGTATATACTCTTAAGATGTAAGCAATGCACAAATATGTAAAAAGTCCTGCTTTCCCTCCCAGTGTTAAACGTGTGATACAGATTTCTTCAAGGCTTCCTGTGTGTATCTCTGTGTGCTTTTCAGTTTACAGAATACTCTCTACAGTTGACTTGTCCATGCTCATAGATGCCCTTTCATGTCACCATGTGTACATAGACATAATTCTTCCTAATGACTAAATAATATTCCAGTTATCTTGTCTTTCAACCAATGTGTACTGAACACCTTGTATGTGCCAGGGACTACTCTAGAACCTGGGAATGTAGCAGGAACTGGTTCTTATACTAGGGGGGACCCCCAAAAACCACGGAATTTATTTATAAAAACCTGTGTGTTTATTCTTCCATGTTTAAACTTCAGTCACCTTCAAAGTCCTCTCCGTTAAATGCAATACCCCTAACGAGATGCTTTCGCCACTGCTTAAAACAGTTTTCAAACCCATCAATTATGATGCCTTTTAATGCCTCTGTCAGTTCTTGGTTCACCTTTTCCACATTAGCAAAATGTTTTCTTTTGGGTACTTTTTTCATCTGGGGAGACAAAAAGAAAGCCGCTCTGGGAGAAATGGGGTAAATAATGGGGCATGGAAGTCATGCTGCTTTTAAAACTACTGACTACTCGGCACAGTGTAGATGGGTGCATTGTCATGCAACACATGGTTTGTGTAAATCACCCATTATGAAATGGGCAAATGTGTTGAAAGAGTCTCCAAAAGAAAATTTACTGAACCTGAATGCAGCCTCTCCCAACAATGCCAGCTGGTACATGGATGCAGATGGGTTTCTAGAACACTCACCTAGTGGGAGAAGACTTTACTATAAGGGCTCCACCCTCCATTAGGTAATTCTCTTTTGGGGGGGTATTTCCCCTTGTATACTGTCTTTTCCTTACTGATTTCTTCCTTGAATACAAAGTACTCAACCTGCTGCCCACCCATTAAGTCATCGAGAGATTTTATGTTCTCGGGCTGAGATTTTCTTTGTGTGTATTTATTTATTATCTGTCTACATTAAATACCTCCACATAGACCTAACGATGTGAAGATTTTAACATCGTTGCCTCATCTGTGTGCCATTTGAAAGTTGTATACATCATGACATTTCACCCTTAGGTACTCTACCCTGTATCCAAAAATAAAGACATTCTTCAATATTAACAAGATGCCAATATCATTTCTAAAAAATAATAATAACAGTAATTCCATGACATAATGTAATATCCAGTCCATCTTCACATCACCCCAATGGCCATAAGAATGTCTATTAGAACTATTTTGGTATTTTTAATCAGGATCTAATCTGGGTTTACACATTGCATTTCGTTATATCTCTTTGGTCTCTTTTGGTCTGGAACAGTACCCACTACTTTACTTCCTTCTTTTTTATGTATTTTTAATCTCATGAGATTGACTGAAGAGCCCAGAATGCCCTGGATTTGTGTGACTGCTTCTCCTGGTATTACTTAAGTATTATGGTATTTCTTGTGAGCCGAAGTCAGTCTGAGAGGGAAGCTGGCTCCCGGGTCGACCTTCCTGGTAATGTGTCACGTAGAGAATGCTGTGTACTCAGACACATCATAAGGGTTTCATCTCTGAAGGCAATTGCAAGTACATACAGAGTCCCACAGAAGTATCGCCTTTTCTTAAGTAGTTATGTTAATAGTTATGATATTGTGTTGTTACAGAATTACATGCTTATGACTTTGGTACAGATTACCAGCTCATACAAAGGGGGAGTTTTCTGTGCTGGACCCCGTAGTTCCTATGCATTGCAGAAAGGCTATTAATCTACTTGCCATGAAAACAGGCAAGACTCACTTCTACCCTAGAAAAGCCTCAATGAGGAAAACATCCAGCCACTTAACTGAGACTGGAAAATGCTTGTGTCCCTTCCAGAAATGAGCCAGTATTTGGTGACGATCAGCCCTGGGTCTGACTTGCATTTTCCTGACCTGTATGTTTACTTCAGCTGAAGTGAGATAAGGCAGGCCAGCCGGATGAAGGGGAGGGCTGATCAGGCCTGTTGGTTTTGGTCTGAGTAAGAGATTTGTACCCCATTTCTTTATACCATGGTGGGTTCCCCCCTCTTTCTCTCTCTCTCTCTCTCTCTCTCTCTCTCTCTCTCTCTCTCTCTCTCTCTCTCCCTCTTCCCCCTTCTAATCCCATATTTCATCTCTCAGGCCAACAACTGAATAACAAAGTAAAAACTGGATCCAATCTGTTGGTCCCACAGAGTTGGAGCCGAGGAGGCCACTCATTGAAAAGTCCCTCCCTTTGGTCTTAAATTTTGTGACTCAGTCTTGTGGGAATGTGGACGACTAAGGGTTGTTACGTGTCTATTCTCCCACCTGATCTAAGTGTCCACTTTGAGATGCCACTTTAAAATTGTCCTTCCTGTAATAAGAGCCTCATGTATTACAGAAAATTATCTTTCCTGGCAATGTGAATTACTGGGCTCTAATAAGAAAGCACGAAGCTGCACTGTTCACAGTGGCCAAAACAACCAAAGTGCCCTGCGACAGATGACTGGATAAAGAAGCTGTGGTACATATACACAATAGAGTATTACTCAGCTATAAGAAAAGATGAAATATTGCCATTTGCAACAAAATGGATGGACCTGGAGATCATCATGCTTAGTGAAATAAGCCAGACAGAAAAATCAAAGAACTGTATGACTTCACTCATATGTGGAATATAAAACTGAAAGCAAAGCAAAAAGAAATGGAGAAACAAATAACCCATGGACACAATCAATAGTTTAATGTTTATTTGGGGAGAGTGGGTTAGGGAGGGGAGAAAGGGGAGGGGGTGGGGGGGAAGCTAAATATAAGGTGATGGAAAGAGAAGTCAAAAAAGAGAAAGAAAGCACGAGGATGTGCAGTGTCCCAGCTCTGTGAGCCCCTGGGTGGGGGAAGAAGGTCTGAGGGCGGCTGGGTCTGCTTTGCCCTTGGACTTTGCCCCTGCACTAGCTGATTTGTGGGGGCCCTAGTAGCCTGAGAGCTGTGATTGCTGAAAACTATTTGCAATGCTGGAGTTGGGGTGATGCATCTGTACATGTGTGCTCACTCTGTATTCCCTATTTCATTTAACCCTTCATAATGACTCCACGAGGTAGGTGCTTTATTACCACAGGGAAAATAGAGGGAAACTGAGGCACAGAGGGGTTACATAATTTGACTAAAGCCTCATGGTGAGCAAGAGGTGCCACTGGAGTTGAGGCCTATGTCTGTCTATCTTGGATACTCTCAGTCTCTTCTGAGGGCCAAACAACATTGTGTTTAGTTTTCCTAAGCCCTTGGCCAACATCACCGTGGCCTTTCCACGTCATTCACAGAGAGCCCAGGGACCTTTAAGCAGAAGACACTGTGGGTTTGCTTTTAATGGAAGTCACCTGAGCACACATCACCATGAATAGTTTTTTCCACTCAGACCAGAGCCACCAACCTTCTGATCGACCCACTGATGTTCAGATTGTAGGAACATTTGATTACTTGTCATCCCATCCAGTAGTCCATAGCTGACAATGGTGGGCAAGCCCACCCTCCACATCTTCCCCAGGCAGCAGCACCCAACCCCCTACCCATGAACTCTCGGTTTGAGCAACTTCACAGTGCATACAAGCAGTGTTCCCCTTATCCACACTTCCCCCTACTCCACCTGAGAAAACCACCTGTTGGGTTCATTAGAAGCATCCTAATGGTGTCACTGTAGTGAATTGGTCACAGCCAGCAGGGTCATGTAAAAGCAGGGGTCCCATCCCTTTTGGCACCAGAGACTGGTTTTGTAGAAGACAATTTTTACATGGACTGAGGAACGGGGTAGTTTGGGATGATTCAAACACATTGCATTTATTGTGTACTTTATTTCTATTATTATTATTATTATTATTATTGCATTATAATATATAATAAAATAATTATACAACTCACCATAATGAAGAATCTGGGAGCTCTGAGCTTGGGATTTGATATGTCTGCAAGCAACTGATTTATTATGGTCTCTGTGCAGTCAAACCTCTCTGCTAATATATTAATCTGTATTTGCAGCCACTCCCCAGTGCTAGCATCACCGCCTCAGCTCCACCTCAGATCATCAGGCATTAGCTTCTCATAAGGAGTGTGCATCCCAGATCCCTCGCATGAGCACTTCCCAATAGGTTTCACGCTCCTATGAGAATCTAATGCCATCGATGATCTGACAGGAGGCGGAGCTCAGGAGGTCATGAGCGATGGGGAGTGGCTATAAACACAGATGAAGCTTCTCTTGCTTGTCTACCACTCACCTCCTGTTGTGTGGCCTGGTTCCTAACCAGGGATTGGGGACCCCTGGTGTAAAGTACAGAGAGGCAGTGATATAGATAAGGAGCCATCCTCAGGTCTGAAGGTGCTCACCTGTGTTTACTTCACATAGGCCTGGCCTCCTATAGCCACTCACAGCACTGATGGCAGGTTGGCATTTGTGGGCAGGAGCTGGAACCCTAGGACCATCACCTGTGCTTGCTGGCTCACTGTCATAGGACTTGCAGCCTTCTGTCTGAAGATTGTTGGCAAGTCTGGAGACTCTAAAGGGATTCACTAGGACTTTTGCAGGGCGGCTGGGCTTGGCACTGTCACGTGTTTTGAGTGGTAAGAGAAAGCAAGCTGGTGAGGTGAGTCCTGGGGAGGCTCCTCACTGTGGACAGATCTACACATGGGGTACGCATAGCATCTGAGCCCTAAGTCAGAACTGTGGTCCCTCCGTGAGTTTTTATGTGATTCAGGAGTCTGGCAGGCAGGTTGGGGAAGAATGTATTCTAGCCGAAGTTTGAATCTCTGTGTTATTGTGCCAGCAAGTGAGGTCCAAGTTCTACATATACTTGGAATTGTGACTTTTCTGGAGAATCCAGAATGTTAGTCACTGTGTTTAGTCTGCTAGGGCCACCGTAACAAAGCACCACAAACCAGGGGGCATAAACAACAGAAATGTGTTGTCTCACAGGTCACGAGGCTGGATGTCCAAGAGCAAGGTTTCAGCAGGGTTGGTTCCTTCTAGAAGCTGTGAGGGCAAGTGGGCTCCAGGCCTCTCTCCTAACTTGCCGTTTGCTAGCCATCCCATCCATGTCCTTCCTGACCACATTGCTCTCTGCCTTCATTTCTTCCCCTGGTTCAGTCCTGGGTGCACTACAGACCTCAGCTGACACCTCCCGTCTTGCTGAAGCGTTCTCTGACCCCTCCCCTAGACTAGATGGGGCCTTTCTATTCCCTCTGGCCCCTTTTGTCTGTATTTAGGGTACTCTGCCACCCCAGACTGAAAACATCATGGACATGGGCCCCAGGAGTCTCTTAGGTACCAGCACGTGGTACCTAAGGGAATGGGTGACCTGTGACCATCATCTTATAATGCTTGATGGAGAAATGATGGTTGAAATGTCACAAAAGCCCCTTAACAGCACAATCCACTTTCCAGAAACTCTCTCACCAGCAGACGAGTGAGACAGAGACAAAAATACTGTGCGGGTGGCAGAGGTGACAATGGTGACATGGGCACAAAAGATCGCATCCCACTTTCCTTCTAAGTGCCACACCTCATATGGCACTCACTCTAGCCTCTCTCACAAACTTCATGGCCTGTCCTTTCAGAATGTCCCCTCTGCATCATTTCAAATTAAGAAACAAGGGGTGCAAGGCCAAACTTGCACACAGGGATGCAGAGAGCCATCTAGGGTATAAATTCCTACCCTTGACTGGAAGCATTTCAAAAGTGTGTCTTATCTTTAAGGATGGACATGTGTCCCCCGAGGTAAGAGCAGGCCAGGGGCCTTGGGAAGCCCCCACCAATGTTCACTCCCCACCCACCAAATGAGGCCTTTCTTTGCCATTGGTGTTTAGTTGAGGCCATTGAACTACTTAGGTACCGCCTGAGAGTTCCTTCATCAAAAATCTCTGCAGTCTGATGGTTTTTCAGCATTGACAGATCAAGGGTGCTTTAAACAATTGTTAGCATTTTGTTATCAGGCAGGGAAGGACTTTAATGAAAGACTAGATCTGTAATTTTAGAAGCAGCTGGCATTTCCAGCCTGAGTCGTGCACTAGCCTCAAACTCCAAATCTTTCTTTGCAGAATCTTGTATTGCAGATTGCAACAGAGTTTTCTGTAAATGTCTAAGTCACTTGAAGGCCATCTGGGCAGGCAAGGGTCAGATTTCTGGGAACCCTGCTGTGGTTGAGGTTTTATTAATGGACCCAAAAGCTAGTCTGGGCCCCTGGGGGAGCTGGTCCCCTGGTTCTGTCCCCAACACCCCTGCTCACGCCTTCCTCTCCCATCTGCCTGCTTCAAATATGGAAGCCAGGCTGAGTGTGGGTTTTTCTGGGGGTGCTGGAGCACTAGAAATAGTCCTCCATCTGCAGAGAACAGAGGACCGGAAGGATTAACTCGATCCGCGCTCGACAAACCCTCCTGATTTTGCCAAGTGGATTTGGAAGAGAATCGGGGCTCCTTGTTGTCCCAGCAAGGAGACAGTCAGCCCCTGCCATCTAGCTTGGCTTGGCCTTTATTCTGGAAGCTGGAGGGTCTTGAGTTGTGACCACAGTGGGGACCCAGAGCAGTCTTCAGGGGAAGAGCGGCCTCAATAAGGCATCTCTTTAGGGCAAAACTGGAGAGGACATGTTTATTTTTCTCCTTTCTTCTGGATGCCGACCCTCTTGAGAAGAAGTGGGGGGCAATGACCATCCCAAGTTCCTTGAGCGCCTCTGGTTACAAAGAAATGGTGGCTCCACCTACAGGCTTCACTACTTTAAATATGTTAATGAGCTTTCCCTGAGACTGAGCTTCCCCCTTAACTGAAGTGCAGAAGCTGTTAGGGCTTGGGAGAGGGTAGAGGCCCAACGTCATCCTACCATATCTGATTCCATGTAAATGAGAGGTCCTGAGTCGCTCCTCAGTATCACCAGGGATATCCAGGGACTTTGGTCCCTTGGCTGTGTTTCACTGAGAGCTGGCTTTCTGGAGAAGTGAGGGGACATGAAAGAAAGCAGTATCCCCCACCATGTGCCTGAAGAAGAATGTCAACCAAGACCAGAGCCTCTTAAAGACAGCAGATGACCAATAGGTGCCGTGCACGGGTTCCAGCAGATGCCCTTGATGGGTTCAGGTCGTGAGAGGTTTACTTCCTAGGACAGCTCAGGAGGGCTGCCCAGGTGCTCAAGGAGCTGTGGCAAGCCAGGCCCTGGGCTGGGAGGCCTGGGGGTCCAGGAGAAGAAGCAGTGTGATTCCTCCTCCACAGACAGCTGGCAGGAAAGTAGCTCTGGGATTGCAAGAGCAAGGGCCTGGACTGCACTTCATAAATGAAAGTTCTGGGCTCACGCTGCACCTGAAAGGGAAGGCAGATGCGCCCACTGGAGGTATGATTTCCAAGGGCTCTTGGGTCTAGTGGTAGAGTGAAGGGGTCCCAGGGGCTCGCACAGCACCTGCACCCAATTCTGGGCTCCTGGGGTGGGTGGGACTTCGGTGAGCAGCAACAATGGGCCTGGGAGGGCTTCCTGAGACCAGGCGCAAGCTGCTGGGGCTGCTAGCCCTGCCGCTCATCTCCCTGGAATGCTGCGAGTCTTGCTCACCCAGAACCAGGAAGGCCATGGCCGGAAGTGACCGTGCCCTGTCTGGCATGGCTGTCTTGGGGTTTTAGGGGTTTTTCCCTCTTTGTACCTCCAGATCATTGTCAGAAAGACGGCTAAGGTCTTGTGTCTGAATTTCCTTCCCAGGAAGGGGAGGTGGAAGGAAGCTGGCATTTCCTGAGCCCTAATCAGGCTTCTGGTATGTGAGGTGCTTATGCTTTGAAAGCTCTGCCTTTTCCAATTTAGCAGACCCAATACCTGAGGCAGAGACAGGCTAGGGAACTGCAGATGGGGTGCAATCTGTGCCCAGGGAGATGGCCTCACCTCACCCCTATGGGGGAACAAACCCTTGTCCCCCTCCCAGCACCATGGGCTGTACCCTTTCTTCAGGAGGCTGGGAGTGCAGAGAGAAACTGGCTAGGGAAAATACTGAAGGGACAGGAAGAGCCATCTTGCCTCACCTCAGGGTGCTAATCTCAACTGTTGTGAGGAAATTAGCCACTTCAGACAGTGGGCAGCAGCTTCAGAGGAGAGGGGGCCAAAGATGGCCATTGGAGGAGTGAAGGGAACACCAGCTGCTGAGACAAGTGATCCCCACTTCCCAGCAGTTTAGCACAACAGACCCTCACATCTCACTCATGTAACAGCCTGAGGCAGGTCGGCGGGCAACTTCCTTTCATATGGATGTCAGAGGCCAGGACCCCGCAGTCTTGGATCTTTGCATCCTCCAGGCCCTTGGCTCGCTGACAGGTAGAGAGAAGAGTATGCGCAGGCCAGATCTGCTTCTTACAAACCCCCAACCTAGAAGTGATGCGGGCATGCCTGCTTACAATCCACTGGCACGAACTAGTCACATGGCCTTGCCTGGATGCAAGGGAGGTGGGAAATGTAGACCTGCTGGGCTCTCTCCCAGTGACCACCCCATACTTGGTCATTAAGAATATACATTTTTGGTATGCACGTAGCCCTCTCTGCCATAGTAGGGACAAGACTTGGAGGGAAGCAGGTGATGGTAGAAACAAAAGAGAGAAACCATCAGGATCCCAGGCATGGGGAGCATGTCAACTGTGAGGACCCTGGTTAAGGGACAGCATGGCCCCCTAGGAGCTGTGGACTGTCCCCTACAGAGCTGATGCCTAAGTTAGGGAGCTAATGTAGATCAGGGGACCCTGGTGGGGAGTGGTGGGGAGCAAAAGAGAAAGGGGGTGTATTAGGGAATGGTGACCACAGCAGTCAAATGTGAGGTTCGTTTTAGGCCAGGCCACCCCAGGAGTCGGGTGGTCCTCAGCAATACCCCACAGACCCTCCCTTCAGAGAGCTGGGCCCTGGATCTGGGTGGGAAAGTGGGTGGGCCTGGGGATCCCATGGAGGGGTCATTCATGCTCCCTCACTGCCCTCCCTGGCCAGTGGCTTGGAAATGGTCACCCACAAATGCACCAAGGAAAAGGTGGCATATATCTCAGGTGAAGGTGATGCTGGGTTTGAATTGTGGGAAGAAACGGGGTGCTGCCAACTTGGGAAATCTGGATGAGCAACTTGAATTTCAATTCCAAATTTTTCACGAATGACTAAAGCAAATGACTAAGATTTTATTTCCCAGAGCTGAGAATCCATCTTTGTGCAGTCTGGCTGGCTTCTCAGTTATGCGAAAGACATCATTTTAGACCAGTCATGAAAAGAAGAAAAAAAATCTACAACCCAAGGAGGAAGTGATTGAGCCATGAGTCACGCCTGATGAGGGCAGAAGCAGTGAGAGGGACTTTTTCTGGAAACAAACAAACAAAAAGCATTGGTTTAGATAAAGGAATATTAGCTTAGTGCCACGGATAGCTCTGAGATATGTGTCCTTGGGAGAAAAATGGAAGTTTAAGGACATAGTGTGCTAGTCAACATGAGTATATGGTATCTTTTTACTCTTTCATACATCTCACCCCCTCGAGCCAGGCACACTTTGCCAAAAATTGATATAATGTGTAAACCAAAAACTTCAGTGTGACAGAAACTTAATAATTATAATTAAGTGGACAAACGTATGTTCTGCCAGAAGTCCAACAGTGTTGTAATAACTGAGGAAGAGCTTCTTAGAAATACTCGATGTGGAGTCTTGGTGCGGAAGGAAATGCAGTGAGCTCTCTTTTGGCCCCAAAGACAAGAATTGGCTGCTTTGGCTTTATTGAGACAGTCTCAGGGTGGACTAAAAGCAGGGTGGAAAGAGAAGTGAAGGAACAAAGTGGAAACTTCTGGTGGGCCTCGGGCTTTGGCCCGAGAATCATCCTCACAGGAAGCCGTGGACACAGGTGTTTGTGACGTCACTCAGCCCCGGCTTATGAGAGCGGGAAGAGTGAATTACAGGGAAAGTGGGTTGTGTGGGCCTTTATTAGTGATGCAAGCAAACAAGGTCACCCTGTTACTGACCCAAACTCCCAGCTCCTTGCCCCCAAATGGCCCAGCTGGCCGGAATGCTCTGCTCGGGGCCAGATTCCCAGGGACAGATGTCACAGCAGCAGCGAGGGAGGGAGCGTATGAGAAAGAATATCAGGAAATAGGGGAGAGCCCCAGCGTGGGTGAGGGGCTCTTGCCTTCAACACAAATCAAGCAAAACCTCCAACCAGCTGTAAGGAGGAGGCAGGCAGCTCCATGTGCCTGGGGCAGAGGCTGGGTTCCAAACCCTCTGAGCTGATGTGGCAGGGGTCCTGCCCAGAACCCCAGAGCCCCAGACCTCAGGTTCTGCCACAGGCCAGCAGGGACACTGTGCCCAGGGTGTGAAGACTGGACTACTCAGGCCTGCAGCCCTGCCAGCCCTGAGTTCCCTACACATGGCATCACTTAACTGTGGGCAGGGTGTTGGGATGGAAGCTCGAGGTCATGTCTGAAACTTTCAAACCTCAAAACAAAGCCTCCTTTTCATCTCACCCTACCTTTCTGCTCTTCTAATTTCTGCCCCCCCCAAAAAAAAAATAAAACAGGGGAAAGGGGGCATACACCGTTTGCCTCCCTAGACCCCATGTAGAGGAGGGAGCCTGTAGCCAGAGAGGTTTGGGGCAGCAGGAAGACATGCTCTGAGGGACCCAGCGACAGTAGTTCAGAGCCTGAATGTTGGCTGGGGACTGAATATTCGTGTCCCTCCAAATCCATATCTTGAAGGCCTAGCCCCCAAGGTCTTGGGAAGTGGGGCCTGTGAGAAGTGATTAGGTTGAGATGAGGTCATGAGGTCAAGGCCTTCAAAATGGTATCAGTGCCCTTACAAGATGATAAAGAGAAGTGGCACTTGCTCTCTCTGCCACGTGGAGACACAGGGAGAAAGGGACTGTCGGCAAGCCAGGGACTGGGCTCTCACCAGGAATCTACCAACACCTCAATCTTGGGTTTCCAGCCTCCAGAACTGTGAGATGTAACAGTCTGTTGTAGCTGCTCATTCTGTGGCACTGGGTCACAGCCACCCCAGCTGCCAGAGACAACACGACACCATGAGCCTCGAACCCACCGGATGGCTCCAGGGCACGTGGTCACCAGAGCGTGTTACTGAGTCAGCTGTCAGATGGACGTGTACTCACCTTATGACCAGTATTCCAAGGCCCAGGTAACATCAGGCAAAGGGATGTCATTACCGTGCCTGTCCCTGGAGTAGGAAGGAAGGTGGTCCCCAGCATTTGGATGCCTTCCGGTGCCCACAGGCTCATTGGGCACAAGGACATGTCATGTTCAGACTGTCCTTTTTCAGAGCCTTTACTTTATTCTGACAGTGACTTAGGTCATAGACACTGAATACAATAGAGCCAGACTGGACTCCAGGCACAGCCCTGTCTACACAGGTGACCTGGAGCCTGTCCATTCCTCTGGGTGTGTGGACGGAGGCTCACGAGCTTGTCCACATGTCGACCACAGGTAGGTTCTGTTTTCCTGCCCTCCAAGGCCAGGCCATACAACTCGTCAGAGCCAAAGAGCTTTGAGGGAGGTGATAGGGATCACTTCTGGGCCAAGTCACTGAATTGTCTTTTGGCGTTTCCCAGCATTTATTTAGGGGGAATGCTCCCAAATGAAGAATTGGTTCAGATGTGTAGACCTGAACCTAGATCAACTCAGCTGGCCAATGGCATTGCCTGAAATAGCCAGATGTGCATGCACACAAGTACACACATACGCACACCAGTTACAGAAGAAAAGCTAATGGGGACAGTCCCTATTTGAGTACTGCTAAGTCATCCTGGCTTCTACCTACCTGGCTGGTCATCCCAGCCAGTATATTTTAAATGTCTGGAAGCCCCTGGGCCACTGGGAGAAATGGCTCTGGGTGGGTTAGCTCAGCACCTCCACCATAATCAGTGGGTGTTGTGAGTTCATCAGGGCAAACTGGAGGCCTCTTGGGATTGGAGCACTCCCACCAGCCCCCAGAGAATATTGACTCTTGACATTGAAGCTCTCAGGAAATGGACCCACACCCAATTTTAGTTCGCAGGTCACAAACAGAACCCACGCT
Source organism: Lyroderma lyra (assembly GCA_004026885.1). Lineage (NCBI taxonomy): Eukaryota > Metazoa > Chordata > Mammalia > Chiroptera > Megadermatidae > Lyroderma > Lyroderma lyra. The sequence goes on from PVJL010000672.1 coordinate 40,783, forward strand.
TAACACAGAGGTTCCCAACCGTGGTGCATGGACAGGCTTCGGGGTCCCTTGGAATTCCTTGTAAATGGTGTGGCGACATGAATTTTTAGTCATTGCATTCTCAAAGGGATCTATGACCTCCTCAATTTTCAGAACAAGTAGATCAAGAGGTTAATGCATTTTAGGGAAGAAAGATTCTTTGGTCCACTGTTTAAACAGAAAGATCTTCCTTGCCAATTGTTGCGTAGACAGACTGTGCAAAGCCAATTCTAGTCACTTGCTTAGCATTAGTGTTACTTTCCTTGTAATTCCTGGACCCAAAGCCTCCCTTGGCATTGCTTTTACTAGCCAAATGGTGCTTTCTTTTAAATGCCTCGAGGTTCCTCTCCAATTTTGAAGGGTCAATAGCACAACTCTGGGAACACACTGAACCTTCTCAGGCCCCCAAAGGGCCAGGAGAGAGTAGCTTATCACAATGCCTCCTTTTCCTCCCCACATTGTTTTTGTGGCTTTTAATGGTGTACTTTGTTCTCTTTTGCATCCAAAAAAAAAGATTTAAAGTATCTGATTTTGTCGAGGTGCAGTGTGTGAGCACAGTGTGTAGCTTGTAAATGTCATTTCAGCGGATTATTCCAAGGGGACCTGAGATGGTCAGGAATCATTTGCTTCATGGATGGTCTGAGGTGCATGTTTCATCTGTCATGGAAACCGGTGAGAATCCTCAGAATTGACTGTCTTTGGATGGTCAGGGTGGTTCCTCTGGGATTTTAGCTTACGACTACCATCCTAAGATCGCTTCCCTATCAGTGACGACAGCTAGGGCCCTTCTGGTTTGGGATGGTTGTCGTTGCTGGGCTCTAAGAAAACCCTTCGTGAGTTCGTTTTATTGTGATTGTTCTCTCCATTTTCAGAAAATCTTACAAAAAGACCCGATGAACTTAAAGTTTTGATGATGCTCCCATCCATTAAAGTGCTTTTTTTCCTGTACCAAAAGCTCTGAGTTGAAAAGGTCAGAAGCATGAAGGCCGGCAGGAAGCATCCGGCTGGCTGCTGATATGAGGGTGCTAGCATGCACTGCAGGAAATGAGCAGTTGAGGAGGACTCGTGTTCCTCCACATTGGAGCGGGGGCTCCTCCAGGCCTGATGGAGGGAGGCTCTGTGAGTTCTTGGCCAGGGACGTCATTCAACCTTCCTCTCTTGGATGTCTTTCCTGGGAGGGAGAATGATCATGGTTCTTAGTCCACAGCTTCACTGGAGGTTTATGGGCAGAGAAATGTGTGGGGCAGTCAGAGGGAGGGGATGGAGACAGGGAGAAACTGAGGAAGGAGAGAGCCCAGACCCGAATGCGAGGAGACTGTCCAGGTAGCTGGAGACACCTATGAGTCACCATCACCTGTGCTTCTGGGGTCACTCTCGTATGCATGTGAGAAATGGTAGAGCACCACTGCCAGCAGAGGTGACAACAAGACAGATGTGTAGAGTGTTCCTAATCCAGCTCCAGAGGCTCTGTGCTCAGGGAGTGCAGGGAGCAGGACCGTATAACAAAGACAAACGCCACGCGGGTGGTGCTGACAGAGGGAAAACAAGGAAGATTGTGTGGAACACGAGAATGAAGACGACTGGCAGGCCTGCCTGTGAGTATTTCGGTTCTATTTCAGCCCAGTTTCTTTAAACCACCTCTGAGCCTCCATCCCTTTGTCCAAATCATCATCCAACTTTATCTTGTAAACTTCGTCACAGAATTCATTTAACAAACAAGGAATACGCTGCACCAGCCTTGGGTACTTGATCCAGAAATCTTCAGGAACTCAGGTTCCCACTAACACGGCCTCAGAAACGTTAGCCCTTGTCACAGATTCTGTAAAGTCCACGTGTGACACGCCTGGGGCCAGACTGCAGTGGTCTAAGGAGATGGCTATCTGCACCTGTGTCCCAGGTGGGGGCAGCTCCACCAGGGAGCGTGATGTGAAATCCAGATGCCTACTTGTGGTTTGGGGCCCCTGGGCATCGCCCTTGGGCCTGGAAAAGATGCTGCAATTGCTTGCATTCCAGCCATCAGGCCTCTTCAAGAATGATATGTAGTTTTGTTTATAAAGAAAAATGCCAAACCCTTGAGAAAATTCCCAGAACAATGATGGTAACTCATGACAAGACAGAGCATGTGAAATCTTTTCTGGCACCTCGGCCTATATTGTTGATGGAGGACCTTGTGAGACTTTGTTTATCATCCTCTGAGGAAGTTTTGCTTTTCCACCATTATCACCGATATTTAGATGAAAATTTATGACTGTTTGGGGGGAATTTAAAGGAATGTTAACCTGAGATCAGAGTTCTATGGAATCCCCATTTCAGCGGAGCGGTAAGATCTTTCCCCTACAGAGTAGAGGCTGATTTTGCAGTGTGTTATCACACTTGCACTGGATTTTAACTCAGAAGATGGGGTGATTTGATCCTGGTTTAATAAAATTTTAAATCTTCCCAAACCCTACTACCACCCCCAACAATATGACAGCAGAGCATAGTTTGTTATGTATTTATTGGGGAACAACACCCAGAAACATATCCCAAACTTCCATCAGTTCTGAAAAATTTGGGCCATTATCTTTTCAAATATTGACTTTGCCCCATTCTCTCCCTCCTTTTCTTTGACTCCCTTAAATGCATACTGATTTTCTGAACTCCATCTTCCATATCTCCTAACCTCTCTTCCATACTTTCCATTTTTTATGTCTCTGTGTTTCATTCTGGGTAATTCCTACTAATTAAATTTCCAGTTCCCAAATTTTTTCTTCAGCTTTTTCTAACCTTTCATTAAAATGCCTGAGGTTAGAGGAAGAACCTGGGAACAAGACAGAATATGAAGCATCAGGAATCACCTGCATTCCAAGACAATGTTGGTTACCGGCCGGATCTCTCTGATGTAGCTGTGCTGGAACTCTGGAGTCTGCTGAAAGCTCACAACTTCCAGGGGGAGACTTGGATGGTAAACTCTCAGGCCCTAGCACCACACCCCACCCCAGCCACATGGCGGGCAGCTGTGCGTGTGCCCCTGGAAGAGCTGGCACACAGCTTGCAGGAGCCAGCGTGGGCAAGAAGGACTCTGTCCCCTGTCCTCCAAATGGCAGGAGTCTGTGTGCTATCTGTGATCACTGACTACTGCTTGTGACCCCACAGGTACATAAAGAAGCATGCAGCTATTGTGGTGCACTCCCGCTATTGTCAGAATCCCCGTCCCATCTGGCTGAAGTGACTTCCAGGAATTTAAAGGACTGTCACCTTTTTCCCCCTCCATTTATTTCCCACATTTTTGCCTTTCAGGAGGCAGACATTAGAGACTAGGACATTCAAAACCAAATGCATATGTGAGGAAAATTAGAAAGTCACCACACATGCTCAGGACCTTAAGTTTATAACTTGGGTTGGTCGTACATACAGAGAGAGACTACAGCAATAGAAAACAAAATTAAAAAAACAATAATAGAAAGAACAGCAAACCCTGGGGGAGGACATGGAGAATTTGCCTTCCTGAGCTAGCACATTATTAGATTCAAATGTCCAACCCTCAACAACCAATTATGAGGCATATAAAGGAACAACCAAGTATAGCCCATTGAAAGGTCTAGAAAACTCAACAGAAACTTTCCCTAAGAAAGACTTTATGGCAAAGACTAAAATAGCTGTTTTAAAGATGCTAAAGGAAGATGTGGAGAAAGTCAAGAAAATGATATGTAAACAAAATAGAAATATCAATAAAGAGAGAGAAAGGCTCAAGAGATAAAAAGAAAAATAAAACCTAGAAAGAAACCAATACTACCGTAACTTATGTTTGTAATTCCAAATGTTATTTGCTACATCATTTAAAAGACTCACAAATTTTAAAAATTATTCATTTATGTTTGGAGGCACACCATATATAAAGATGAAATTTTGTAACATCAACAACCAAAAGAGTAAGGGACAGCTGTAAAAGATCAGAGTCTGTGTTTTTTGTTTTTTTGTTTTTATGTTATTGAAGTTAAGCTGGAATGAATTCAAATCGAGTGTTATAACTTTAGGATGTTAAAAGTAATCCCCATAGAAAATAGCTACAGAATATATACAAAAGGAAATGAGAAAGAAATTTGCACATTGCACTGAAAAAAAAAAACTGAACACAAAAGAGAACAATAATGCAGGAAATGAGGGACAAAAAGGCTATAAGGCATATAGGGAACAAATAGCACAATGACAGATTAGTTCCTCCTTATCAGAAATTGCTTTAAATTTAATTGGATTAAACTTTCTGATCAAGAGACGGAGGTTACAAAATGGATAAAAAACTCATAATCCAACTATGATCTGTTTACAAAAGACTCACTTGAGATCCACAGACACAAGCAGGTTGAGAGTGAGGAAATGGAAAAATGATATTCCACCCAAATAGTAACCACAAGAGAGCAAGGCTACAATAATATCAGACAATTTAAACCGAAAATATTTACAAGATACAAAGAAGGGAATTATATATTAATAAAATTCCAATACAGCAATTAGCTATAACAATTATCAAGATTTATGCACAGACTATCAAAATACATGAATCAAAGATATACAAGGGCTGTCCAGAAAAACATCCAGCCATAAATACCTCAGTTTTTCATATTATGTGGCTGGATACTTTCCAGACAGCTCTGGTTATGTACCCTGATGTTCACTGCAAAATTAATCACAGTGAACAAGACATAGAAACAAGCTTCCATAGATGACTGGATAAAGAAGTGGCCATAAGAACAGATGAAATATTGACATTTGTGACATGTATGGATCTTGAGAGTATAATACTAAATGAAATAGTCAGCCAGAGAACGTCAAGAACAATATAGTTTCACTCATATATGGGATATAAAACTGAAAGCAAAAATGAACAAGACAAACAAAAACTCACCAACACAGACAAAAGTTTAATGGTTACCAGAGTATAAATTGGGGAAGGGGACATAAAAGAGAGAAAAAGGGGGTCAAATATATAGTGATGGAAGGAAAACTGAGTCTGGGTGGTGAGCACACAATGCAATACACAGATAATGTGTTACAAAATCAAACACTTAAAACCTATATGATTTTATCAACCAATGTCACCCCAATAAATGTAATAAAAAATTTTAAAAACTGACAGAATTGAAAGGAGAAATAGTTTCATAATAATAGTTGGGGACTTCAATAATGCACTCATAGTAATGGAAAGAAAAACCAAACAGAAGATAAATGAGGAAAAAGAAAACTTAAACAACACATTAAGTCAACAGACATTATGACTCCTAAAACTCAAAATAAAGAACAAAACAACCTGATTCAAAAATGGGCAAAGGACTTGCACACACAATTCACCAAAGAAGATAATACAAATAGCCAGTAAACACAAGAAGATGTTTATCATTAATCATAAGGGACATGCAAATCAAAACTACAATGGGATGACCTTACACCCATTAGGATTGCTATAATTGAAAGAATAAAAAACCACAAGTGTCAGTAAAGATACGGAGAGAGTGGAACACTTGCACACTGTTAGTTGGGATATAAAATGGTAAACCCACTGTGGAAAACAGTATGGCAGTTCCTCATAAAATGAAAAATAGAATTGTCTTATGATCCAGCAATTCCCTTCTGGGTATGTACCCAAAAGAATTGAAAGCAGGGTTTTAAAAAGATATCCATACACCCGCGTTCTAAGCAACATTGTTCACAATAGATAAAACATGGAAGCAACCCATGTTTCCATAGACAAATGGATATAAGCAAAATGCAGTGTATGCACACAATGGAATATTATACAGCCTTAAAAAAGGAGGCAAGTCTGCAATATCTAACGACATGGATGAGTCTTGAGGGCTTTTTCTAAGTGAAAAGACAAATACTGTACGATTTCATTTACAGGAGGTAGAGTACATAAATTGATAAAGGCAGAAGTACAATGGTGGTTGCCAGGGGCCAGGGGAGGGGAGCATGGGGAGTGAGTGTTTAAATGGTATAGAGGTTCAGTTGGGGAAGATGGAAAGGTTCTAGAGATGGATAGTGGTGATGGCTGCACAGCAATATGAATATACTTAATGGTACTGAATTGTACACTTAAAAATGGTTAAAATGGTTCTGTACATTTTACCACAATGAAACAATGCAAGTTTTTAAAAGTCTGAGTTGTAAACTTTGGTTATTTTTACAAAAATTATTCCTAGAATTTCTATTGGTTTTGTTTTAAATTTTCTATGTCACTTTGTCTAGTTACCTATTCTCTGCAGACATTTTAAGCTTTAAATACTTTTTAACATCATTAAATATAGTTATATTGTCGTCTGTGTCTTAGAATTCAGTACCTGAGATTTTCTTGCAAATGTGTTTGTTACCCACTGGTTCTACTGAATCTTACTAATGGTGTCTATTTCTATTTCCTTGTGTGCTTTGTTATTTTTTATTGTGTGCTGTTCATTGTTCTTGAAAAAGTATTTGTGGGATGAAGTGCTTTCCTTCAGGATTTGCATGTGATTCTTCAAGTTATCTGGGGTCACTCCCTGCCAAAGACCACTTTAAACTAAACGCACATTTGAGAGATCTTGGGGACCATCCTAGAAATGTGAACTCAGGATGCAAATCGCTACTTATGATGACAAATTCTCAGAGGAATCCCCTCTCCCACGCTTCTCAGTGTGTCAGCAAACTTTCTTTTAGTTTTCTGACTCATCCTTAATGTGAGGGTATAGCTTTTCAGACGTACAGCTTACTGTGGGGGAGAGTCTCATTATACTTCTCACTTTTGACTTTGGTTCCCTCAAAGTCAGGGGTCCAATCAAAGTTTTGCCTGAATCAACAAAAGCCTCGGAGCAAAAGCAACTCCAGTATTGTTCTTACCTCTCTAGGGTGTCCCCTGCTTCCCTTAGACTTTTGTCCTGTTAATGCTTCACTGTTAAGTTGAAGCATATGACATGATTATTAGTTGACCATTTTTGTTTGTTTGTTTGTTTGTTTGTTTGTTTGTTTTCTGTATGTGGGTAGTTCCCTGGCCGGGAATCGAACCCAGACCGCAGCGCTGACAGCACCAGTGCCGAAGCCTTAAGTCACTACACCACCAGGGAACTCCCTAGTTGACCATTTTTGACTGTCAAAAGACAAACCTAATACATCTAATATTCAATGAGCCTTTGCATGTTTCAAAAATTTTAGCCAGGCTTTTTAATTGTTTTCAGCAAGAGGGATGGCCCAAATAATCTAGTATGCCAAATTCCCAGAAATAGAGTTGTATCTCTCCCTGCTGATGCTTGTGGGAACTTCCCTCTCCAAAACCAGTTCATCCATGTGTTATCATCCCTGAAATTTTTATCCCCCATATTATCACCTTATCATGGGTGACCACAATTTCTCTCTTTCAGCTAACTCCTCTTCTGCTGTCTTTGGCTAATAGTTCATGTTTCTTTCTTGAGTGGAAAACTTTTCCAGCAGGTAGGTGCGACTTTCTCTCTCTCTGACAATCCACCGCAGGGAGGAAAACAGGATAAGAGAAAGACAATGACAAACCAGAAGTGAGTAGGTAACACTGTTGGGAAAGGTTAATGGGAATGGAAGTCTAAGATTACAGCCGTGTCATTGGCTATCACAGCAGCCTGTCCCATTTGGATCAGGAAGACAGAAAGACCACGGGAAAGAGAACTCCAAAAAAAGAAACAAAATTACTAGATTACTGGATGAGAGCAAATGTATTGGAAAGAGAATGTGCCCAGAGCGATGCTAGTAAATAGCTAAGCAAAACAAAATAAGAACATACATGCACACACATTTACAACAAAGAAAGAAACAAAAAACAAAAGTCATTATTGACTCCAGGGAAAAGAAAAGCTGTAAGTAAAGGAAAGAGGGTCATAGTTGTTAGGTATGTGGCTCAGCTATAGGTAATGTTTACATAGCCATGTCAACGTCAATAGGAAAATTGGTGACAAAACTATGTTAGGAGAATGAAGAATACACATGTGGCTGAAGGATGGTTTTAAAAAGCTAAATGCTCTTTTCCATTATAGGAAGTCAATAGATATGAAAATATCTAAATGTAAAAAGATAAAAAAAAACACTAGTATAAGCATGTGATATAGAAATATGGAATTGTGAAAATGTCAGAAGAAAGCTAAAAGAGATAAAAAGATTCTGAGGACTTGGAATCAAAAGTGAGTGTAGCAAGAAACTGCTTTTTTTCAAATATGATTTTTGGTATTTGACTTTTTAAATGATGTGCTTCCATTGGTAAAGTAAAACACTAATTAAAAATAAAAATAAAATTTATTTAATTTTATTTTTAGAGTATTAGAAATAAAAAAAATATATATTTCTATTCAGTTGTGACTGATTGGATAGCTTCAAAGCCCAAGAAACTAACTAAAAATTAGTGATGATGAGAAAATGTCATGAGCTTGCTGGATACAAGGTAAATATATAAAAATTAGTAACCTTTCTAAGAAAGTTTAGTTAGAAATAAAAATGGGAGATTCTACTTATATTAGTGATGAAAATTCAACAATAATCATAGAGATAAATCTAGCAAACAGGATTTCACACCCATTGAAGAAAGTAGACAGTTTTATTAAAGGGATTAAAGCAAATTTGGAGAGACATACCACATTTCTATATATAAACACAAAATTGCATAAACATAAAAATAAAATGCAGTTCTAAATGGAATGCCAATGGTATATCTTGGAAGTGAACAAATATTTTGCAGGTAATATAGAAGAATAAAATTGAGAATAGTTCAGTTAATTTTATAAGAGAATGGTGTGGGACAGCAGTTTGCCTAAATAGCCTATTATTAATACAACTTATTTTAAAACTGCTTTAAAACTTGGCAGGAAAAAAATCACTTAAATCGAAACAAATGCATCAAAATAAGTTTCCAAAATAGCAATATATTTTTTATTCCCTTTGGCTTCACTTATTATAGACAAGTATTACTTTATAAGTTTAAAGAATAATAATAAAGGTAATTAAATAGCAATCTAATGAAATATTTTCATTTGTGTTTTTAATATCTCTTTTAAAAATTGCATTTTTGTTAAATGACTTTCTCTTATTCTGCAGGTGTATTTCTTCTTTCTAAAATTCCAAGCATTATTGTCAAGTATCCAATAACACGATGAATATTGAGAAAAAGTCCCTCTTTAAGTCCCAGTCCCAGTTTGTTCCCCCAAGAGAAGCTTAGCCTGTATCCTCTCCCTCAACTATTAAAATCGCTTTGCATGGTTTCAGGTCACACAGTCATTTTTATGGTACCACACTGCCACGCAAAGCAAGAACTTCTCTGTGTGTTTAAGACTTCATGTTTTAAAAATGAAAATGAAATAATTCTGTATTTATTATTTTTTAATTTTTAAAATATAATCTTTTTAAAATGTCAAATTCAACAGAAGTATAGATTATTAAAAGAAAAAGTTCTTCATTGCAGATCGTGTCTTTCCCCACTTCACCCCAGTCTCATTTCTTTTTGCAAAGTAATGGCTGTTCAGTGAAAACTATTCTAGTTCTTTGGTTCATAACACATTTTTTGGCACTTGCACACATGAATTATAATAAATGCATTGTTTTGAGGCTCTGCTTTCTGCATTTAAGAATAGCTCTTTGGTGTCTTTCTATGTCTTTACTTCTGGAACCCCCTCATTCTTGCAAAGGGCTGTACAATATTTCATATTAGAAATATACCACAATGTGTTTTCCCAGTCCCATCTTGACAGACATTCCACCAATTTTAGCTATTACCAACAATACTGCAAGGAATGTTTCCAAACATGTGACCTAGTGCATGGTGAAAGGAGTCAGGTCACTTATATTTTTAACTGTGAGATTGTTGGGTCAGAGTGTGGCCTGTTGATAGACACCTCATAGGGTCTCCCACAGCACAGTCCCTGTATCACACTCACCATCAGCACGTGATGGGTCCCTTTCTCCTACACCAAGCTTGTCCAACATGCAGCCCAGGACTTTCTTGAAACATCATGAAAATTATGCATGGATTTTTTTTTTTTTTTTTTTTAGCTCATCAGCTATCATTAGTGTGTGGCCCAAGACAATTCTTCTTCCAGTGTGGCCCAGGGAAGCCAAAAGTTGGACACACCTGTGATACAGTCTAACCTACAGGAGGGATTATCAATCTTTTAAAATATTTTGCCAATCTAATAGGTTTATAAAATGTCATTTTACTGTTTGAATTTGCATTTCCATGTGCAACACTTCATAGTTTACTGATCATTTATATTTCTTCTGTGAATTTTTAGAAGTAACTTTGCCTCCTTATTTTATCATTTTTATCAATTTTTAGAAAGTTATTATAATTTATAAATTAAACACTGCCTTTTATACATATCACAATAATTTTCTCCACAAGTCTCCCTTACCCCAAACTTTGCAAATGTTTAATTAATGTATAGAAGTTTAAAATATTGTAGATAGCTATGTCATAAGTATGTTAGTGTTTTTTTTATGGCTAATAAATATGGTACTCTGCTTAGGAAGACTTTTTTGCATATCAAACATGAAGGTATGTCCCTATATATTTTTATAATATTTTCATAATTTTATTTTTCTAAATTTTATTCTTTAATTCATTGGATTCTGTTTTTCTTTATAGTGATGTATTAGGAAACTACTTTGTATAAAGTTATTTATTTTTCATTTATTTGGCTTATATTTAATTTATTTCTTAAATAAAATTTATTGTGATTTATTGGTGAATAGTTTATTTTTAAATAAATCTTCCTGATCAAGAGCTCAGTATCTTTCTTCAATTGTTAAAATTTTATTTTCTTTCCTTCAGTAGACTTCATAGCTTTCTCAGCAGATCTTACTTTTTTTCTGGTAAGTTTGTTCCAATGTGTATGAGGGCATAACCTTATCGAGTTGTTTGTACAGTGTTGCCAATGTAAGCTCACCATGGCAATTTTGTGAACTTGATTGTCAGATTTTGGGTACAATGATAGCTCTGATGACCATTCCAGAAAAAGAGTTCCAAAATCGCTTTGAAGGGTGCACTAGGCACTGGCATCAGTGCATAGTTTCCCAAAGGGAGTACTTAGAAGGTGACCACAGTGATATTCAGCAATGAGGTATGCAGCACTTTTTCTAGGATGGGTTTGCAAAATTAATTCTCCAACCTCATATGTTTATTTTTGGTAGTGTGATAAAGAAGTCCTATTTTCCATTTTGATTTCTAGAAAGGGAAGCTATTGATTATCCTATGGTCCTAGGTGTCTGTTAGTAAGTGCTCAAACAGAACTACATAATTCAGGGAGCAGGTGAATAGCAAATGAGAGCAAGTAAAGCCCTTGTAAACTGTGAAATAATAGGCAAATATTACTCATTTCTGTCATTGTTTAAATGTTCCAAGTCCTGGTCAGTTACATTCATCAGAGAAGGCTGAATGTCAGGGCAACAAATTAACCCCGTGATGAACAAAAGTTTATTTCTTGGTCACATAAAGTCCCATGATCACTAGTAGTACTTCACTCCACCTAGTGACTCAGGGATCCAGCCTCCCTCCATTTGTCCCAGGTCACTGTAGCCGAGAAAGAGAAGGACAGAGGACATATACTGCCTCTTATTACTTGACCCAGAAGGAAAGCACATCACTGGGGCTTCTAGTCCACTAGCCAGAGTCAGTCATGTGACCTGACTAGCAAAGAAGGTTGGGAAATGGAGGGGAGCTCATGGGCGGGAGGTCGGTGAGCATCGACTGTTTCCACAACAGTAGCACAGGTATATGTGGTCCCTAGGTTGTCATGTGTGGTCTGGTGCTCTCACTGAGGATTTTCAGCCACACAAAGGTGGCCTTCAGCTGCTGACTCGGTGTGGGAAAGACTGGAACCCAACCCATGGTCTAATTCCTGGATCTCTCATACACATACTTTGTTCTCTCACTTCCCTTGGCTTAGTCATCATAAGGAAGTATCTTAGCAGGCTTCAGGCCTAGTGGAAAGTCAGGCTCGGGGAGGGCCACCTTGAAGCAAAAAAGCAGGGCTCTGTCTCTGTGGCAGGGGTGGCAAGGTCCCCATTTCCAGTTCTAGGTACATCTCCCCTGTTCTCTTTCTGCCCCCTGCTAGGCTCCTCCCCCACTATCCTCAGATGCAGGGGCTGGTGAACAGTGCTTCACAGAGCTCAGGCCTTGCTGGGAGAGGTGGGCAACATCAGATGTCCAGACAGGCCTTGGTGCTGAAACAGGGCTGCTGCAGGCTGGCGTTTTCTATTCCAGTTCAGAGGCAAGGGCAAGACTCCATCTTGGCAGACCTTCTCTCAAGTCCTTCCAGAACTTTCTGTTTACTGTTGTCCCAGCAGTTATCATCTCATCTTGCTTTTATTTGCTTGTCTGTCTCCTGAGATATTGTATAGGGACTAGTCTTGTCACCTTTGTGTCCCCAGGGCATGACACATAGCATGTAGTAGACACTCAATAAATACTTATGAAGCATCAGTGATTGAATGAATAACTTAGTGTGTGGGTGGAGGCAAGGCCAAACCTGACTGGAATTAAGTCAAACAGGGACACCTGTTCTTCCACTGGCTAGCATGGGTGGGCCCAGGTATACTGCTGCTGCAGGTGGTTCTCACTCCATGCCTGTCCCCATCACAGTAACATGCAGTGGGCTAGGAACGCTTCCCACCTTTTGTCTTTCTGGGAAATGTTGGCGCCTTCCTCCTCTCTGCATCAACAGCCTTTTAAAATTTGGCAGGAGACTTAGGGGAACTCAGGGTAGGTTTCCTCCATTGAGAAGGGAGACATTTGTCTTCCCAGGACTATTTGCAAGTAGCTGTCTCACAACAGGACTGGAGTGAGGTCTCAGGTGTGTTCACTGGTGGTGTTTTGGGCTCAAATGCTGGGTTTGAGGTTTTTATGTTTTCTGATCCTCTCCACTACACTGTGAGCCTAGGACAGAGTGACTGATTGACAGAGGATCACAATAGAGTGACATACACAATGGAGGTTGTGTGTCCAACCTACTCAGCTGTAGAAATTAGAGAATGGGGTGATCAGGGCCAATGTCACAAGGGTGATGTCAGAGTTGGGTCTCACAGGATGAATAGGAGTTCACCAGCTGGACAACTGGGGAAAGAGCTTTCCATAGAGAGGAAACATAGTGTGGGAAAGACACAATGGTGGAAAATGACACAAGGTGGTCTGGAGCGAGGAAGTGGTTTGGTGGAGCTGAGGAAGAGGGTGAGGGCATGGGGAGAACTGACAGGGAAAGTCAACCAGTCAGATGGAGGTGACTGTGTACATCTAAAGCAGGGGTTCCCAACTGATGGCCTGTTAGGAACTGAGCCTCACAGCAGGAGGTGAGCAGTTGGAAAGCAAGTGAAGCTTCATTTGTTTACAGCTGCTCCCCATCATTCACATTACTGCCTGAGCTCTGCCTTCTGTCAGATCAGCAGCAGCATTAAATTCCCGTAGGATCACAAACCATATTGTGAACTGTGTATGAGAGGGATCTAGGTTGTGCGCTCTGTATGAGAATCTAATGCCTGATGATCTGAGGTGGAGCTGAGGCAGTGATGCTAGTGCTAGGGAGCGGCTGCAACTACAGATTAACATTAGCAGAGAGGTTGGACTGCACAGAGCCCACAACAAATCAATTGCTTGCAGATTCACATCAAAACCCTGTCAGTGAGTGATTCTGTATTATGGTGAGTTGTATAATTATTTCATTACATATCACAATGTAATACTAATAAAAATAAAGCACTCAATAAATGTAATGCACTTAAATTATCCTGAAACTATTCTTTCTTCCCAGTCTGTGGAAAAATTGTCTTCCACAAAACCAGTCCCTGGTGCCAAAAAGGTTGGGGACTGCTGATCTAAAGGGCATCTGATTGGACAGCAGGATCCTGAGCTGCCCTGGAGTTCTAGAGACAGAGGAGAGGATGTACAGTATGGAGAGGGACACCAGTGTGGAGACAAGAGCTAAGATAGTTGTCGAGTTAGAAGCAAGGCCGGGAGTTGTGTGGGTGGAGAGTGAGGCAAAGCCTGAGAGAAAGTGGGGGACAGATACCACAGGCCATGAGAGGTCAGACTCTAGCCAAGGGGGCCGACAGCTGTGGCACTGGTACCCTGGCAGGGGACACCAAGAGAAACTGGGGAGAGGCCAGCTAAGGACAATGTGAGTGTGAGGGGATCAAGGGGAAATCCTGATTGTAACAGCCTAACCTCAATGGATGGCCTCAGTAGGAACCCCTCAACCACCTTCAAGGTTTGGAAAATGCTGGCATGAAGGGCCTGCCTTGCCATCCAGCTACCGAGGGTCACACAGACTGTGGAGTCTGAACAAACCAGTGTAGTTGTCAGGGGTGTGCCCTCAGGCACCCCTGCAAGACCGGAGGAGTCCTTCCCAAGTGGATCCCATTAGCCACCCAGCCTTAGGAGCTGAGCAGAGTAGCAGAAATATTTGCTCCCACTCATTTGTCTTGTGTGCTCCAGAAGGCTCTGGCTTGCCTCAGTTCTTGGGACTGGCTGTCAGCAGAACACACTGTGGGAGTCATGGCTGCCCCTGGGGAGTAGCTGCTCAGGTTGGCAAGGAGCCTCCTGGTGAGTGGGGAAGCTGAGCCAACCCCAAGCTGTGAATGGAGGGTCTCAAGAGAGCCCTGGAGGCCTGCCCAACCACTCCCCAGAGATGCAGTGGGCCCCCTGCCTGCTCCGAGGCAGGAAGATTCCCTTTACCCCAAAATGGCTTTCCCAGGCTGGGCATAGTCTGAGGTCTCCTAGCAGCACACATGAGGGGAGACACAAAGAAAACCAAGATTTCCTTCTCGAGGGCAGGCCCCTTATAGGGCACTTCCCACTAGGTGAGTGTTCTAGGAGCCCATCTGCATCCATGCACCAGCTGATTGTTGCGAGATGCTGCGTTTGGCTTCAGTGAAGTTTTTGGAGACTATCTCAACTTGTTTGCCCATTTTATGATGGGTGACTTACACAAGACAACTCACCTGCCTACACTGCACTGAGTGTTCAGCAGTTTTTTACCAAAACACCATGACCCACCTGCCCCCCACCCCACTCACCGGAGCTCACCCTAAGCAACTTTGTTTGTTTCTCCAGATGAAAAAGTCTTCAAAGGAAAGTATTTTACCAATGTGGAAGAGGTGAAAAAAACAAACAAACAAAGAAACAAACAAAAAATGGCAGAAGAACTGAAAGATATAACAAAAACCTGTTTTGAGCAGTGGGAAAAGCGTCTTGATAGGTGTAGTGCATCCAACAGAGAGTACTTTGAAGGTGACTGAAGTTTAAAGGTGTGAACAAATACACAATATTTTATAAATAAATTCCATTTTGGGGAGGTCCCCCCTCATATCTTGGCAACTGGCATGGAGCTGATGGTCAGAGACCCCAGAAGGGCACATGATGAAGTGCCCCCATCTCCCCAAAGCCCTGGGAGCCACCATCAGGAGGATGACCTGGGTGACGGGTAAGATTCTGGGTGTGATGCTGGGTAGGATGCTTGCCTGCAGGTTTGCACTGTTTGCGAGTCTGGGCCCCTGTTCTTGGAGGCATCATGGGAAATAAACCCTCAGGTACACAGACATTACTAGAAATTTCATTGAGGTTTAATTTGTTGGGGTCAAAGTCCATTTTAACCTAAAGCAGTTGCACTAGGTTCTCACCTGTGTCCAGGGTTGAAGGAAGACACAGGACTTCCACCACCCTACAGTATTGAGGGACATGTAAGGGCTTCAGGGGTGCTATGGAGGAAGCCTGGGGGCCCAGGCTGCTGCCAGCTCCATCCTGGATCTGCTCAGTAGGAAAGACTTTCCCAGACAACCCAGACACAGGGGTGACTTAGCACTCTTTCCTTCTTCCTCACCCTACCCCCAACCCCAAATGCCTCTCCCACTGAGAGCTCCACAGTGTAGCTGCTACTCTGGGCAAAGGAAGAATAGACAGTTGTTTGGTGTTTACATGCAAAAGCCAAAACCACACAAACCAGTCCCTGCCCCCTTGCCCCTGGTTTGCATTAGCCAGTGTAGATGAGGTTCAGTCTGCTCCAGCTCTACACCTGCTGCACCCGTTTTTCTCAGGCTCTGACAATGTTCACCCCCAGTGTCTGGGTCCAAGGCAGCTCAGGAATGCGCACAGCCCCACAAGTTGGGCCTGAGGCCCAAGGAACTGGGTGGGGTCCTAACCAAACCATGTGCTGGTTCTCCCAGGCCTCTGATGCCCACCCAGCCAGGTCCAGGCTTGCTCCATGACAGGGGGATGTCAGCATGGTGGTATGGGCCTGGAATTGCTGGAATGGTCCCCAGCAGTCTTGCAGGGACAGCCCTGACCCTCACTGGCAGATGGAAGCAGGGTGATCCTATAACTGACAACAGCTTAGTTTCTCTTGGGAAACCTTCCTGGCTCTGGCCTTTCGTTAATGTTTCTAAGGGAAATGCAAATGAAAATGTTTAAGAGATTCATTCCAGTTCAATTGAATTTCCAGCCACTTCTCTCTGTGGGTGGCATTTCCCTGCAGCCAGCCATCTACTCCAATCTCAGTGGATCCTTTGGCTGGTGGGACTAGCATAGTTAAGAATCCACAGCTCGGCCATTTGGGGGTTCCCAAGCCCCTCGTGCCCCATGACAGGGTGGGAAGCCCCTGTGGCCTGGCTGGAGGAGTTAAGGCTTCACTATAGATAGATCTGGGTTCCAGCGCAGCCATGAGCCTGGGCAGGGCACCCCTCCAGTCTGCTAATCATCTCTGAGTCGGGGACAAGCACACGTACTTATCTCCGAAGTTGGCATGCTGACTCGTTAGACACCATTGTGTAGGTGCAGCCCTGGCACACTCCTGGCCACCTTGTGCCCTCACAACCTGCTGCCTAGCCTGGAGGGGACTAGGAGCTGACTGCAGACTCAAATTCCCTCAAAGGGATTATTCATGGTTTAGTAACAGCCTATCAGGAAGAACAATGACCTTGTATTGTTCTCTCTCCCATTGGTCCATCCAAGTGTATTTATAACACAGGATTCCTGAGTAGTGATTCACCTGTCACAGGGCTCTCCCAAGGAGATCTCATCACACACTACCTGCCTCCCTGCTGGCATCTGGCCCATCTCCTCTGTTCTCAGCTCAGGGGTTCAGTCCAAGGGAGGGTTATTGGTGCCCTCAGCCCAACCAGCTAGAGAAGCAGACAAAGGCCAGGGGTCAGAGACAGAGGGTGAGGGAGAACTGAGTCCCACTGTGAGGCCACTGGAAGAATTGTCTCGAGCCACACATAAAATACACACATAAAAAAGGATCTGTGCATAATTTTCGTAATATTTTAAGAAAGTTTACAAATTTGTGTTGGGCTGCATTCAAAGTTGTCCTAGGCCACATGCAGCCTGCTGGCTACAAGTTGGACAAGCTTGAGTTAGTTGGAGACATCAACTTAAGCCACAGCAGGGTGGCTCAGGGGAGGTCAGCATGACCAAATGACTTCTGAGGAGCTTTCCTGGTTGACCCGCTCAACTGGACAATCTAGTCAGCACAACTGGGCATGGGTCTAAGTTCAGGAAGAGGGGAGCACATGGGGTGGGGTGGGGTGACTCCAAGGTAGGCTGACCATTTTAAATGGGACAAAAAACAATGGTACTGCCCCATTTTAAACAATACATATGGTCAGACTAGTCTCACTGAGCTAAATTCAAGGTGTCAGTAGGCTGACCATACTTATTGTTTGAATGGGATAGTACTATTGTTTTCTGTCTCATTTAAAATGGAACGTCTGGTCAGCCTACTCCAAGGTTTCAGGAGACTCTGTGAAGAAGGGTTCTCCATGAGTCTTCCTGTCCCACTAGTAGGCAGCTACATCTGTGAGCCATCACCCCTCACCGAGCCCCTCATTTAGACAGCAAGGCAGCAATTTCCAGTGGAAGAGTGTGTCTGGAGTCCTCTGTTTTCCTTCTCACTTTCTCATGGTCACTTCAAGCCTCAAAGCTTCAGCTCAGGGACCTTAGGCTATTTTCCTCCTTCCTCCATAAAAATGCCTGGGAAAAGGCAGCAAGAAAAGCTCACATTCTGGGAACAAGAAGCATTTGAAACCTATCTTTTCTAGGCAGCTCTCAGCTTCCCTCCCTGCAGAGGGCAAAGGTTCTGTTTTAGGGAGAGAGCCCTCTGGCATCTGCCCTACCCCCACGGACAAGGACAAGTGTGCCCCACCCTGGTGCTCCTCTGGTTGGCCACCAGCTAACTTCTTCTACTTGCCCACCTTCCTGATTCTTCTTTTTAAAAGTTGCTTTTTAAAAATTGTGTGTAAACTTAAGGTAAACTTAAACTTAAATTTTCTCAAGAATTTTATAACCCCTTTAGAGGACTTAGGGGTACCCATGTAAGGGATAGAGGAAGAAGCTCCTGGGGACGTTCCCTCTACAGCAGGCCTGCACCCATTGGGATGATGGGGAAAGCAGATTTGGCCTTCCATTCATTTTTATCTTATCAGAAAAACATGGAAGAGAAAACACTAATGTTTGTCAGGCACCTACTCAGCATTTCTCAGACATTAGCTGTTTAATTCTTTCAGGATCCCTGCAAGTTGGTATAATGACCACAGCTGACAATAACAAACATGCAACAAATAACATGGCTAACAATAGTTGAATGCTTACTGTTAGCTCTGTTGTAAGCACTTTACATGAATTTGCTTGCTCAGTCTACTTGACAGGGTTGTGGCAGGTACATCTATGAGCCCCACTTTATGGGGGAAGAAATTGAGGCACAGATACATAAAGTGGCACAAGGTGACACAAGGCTGGCACTTGGCCTCAGGCAGTCCTGTTCAGAATTGAAACTCTCAGGCATTTTATGTCACCCTTGCCAAGTGGTCAGGCCAGGACTTGAACCCAGATCATCCTGAGGTCAAAGACCACCTTCTCTCTCCCACTATGCTGCCTCTCAAGTTAAAAAGTAGTGTCATCCTCCTAAGAACTTTCAGACATCTGCTGGGGAAGGGATGGATTCCAACTGAGAACATCCATTTCCTGCTATAAAAAAATATGGTGGGTGGAAAGGGGACAAAAAAAAGGGGGAGGACTTAACAGAGACAGGGCTCCTGTGCCCATGCTGCCCCTTCCCACTTCCTTAGGGTCAAGACACAGTGTTGACCACCAACTTTCCCTTCGCTTGTTGACCCAGAGGCATCCAGAAGGATCCACTTCTCTGATGTCAAGAAATGAGCTGGCAGGTGGGGGCAATAGCAGCATCCACTGCAGCTTCCCACGGTACAGCATGGGACAGGCCATTCGGCTCTGCTTTCCTTTCTTCTTCCCTGTCCACCCACCCTCTGCTGTCCTTGGGAGCTCTTGTTTAGGCATCTGTCTCCCGACTAGCAGGAGACAGAGCTTGGTTTTATCTCATGTCCTGGCGCAGGGCCTCCTGGCAATCAATAAACATTTGTTGAAAGAATTAATGAAACTTGAACAATTTACTGGACATTAACCCCTGGTTCTAAGCCCATCAGTCTGACCTCTGTCTTCAAGTGACCCCATCAGTCCTTCTGAGGAGACCCAATGGCCCTTGGCGCTGAATCTGTGGTTTCTCACTGGTCAGCGACAGAACTGAGCTGGTCTGTGGTCACTGGCTTGAAGGGCAGAAGGCCAGCAGCCTGGGGGTTACTTTCCCATCACTGTGTCAGCAGTACCCATGCCAGGCTTCTGGGCAGTCACTTGGCTCCTGTGTGGCCCCCTGCTTTCCTGGCTCATTTCTCCAGCCATTTGGACTGCAGCAAGCTTGTCCAACCTGCAGCCCATGGGCTGCATACAGCCCAGGACAGCTTTGAATGTGGTCCAACACAAATTGGTATACTTTCTTAAAACCTTGCAAAAACTATGCACAGATCTTTTATTTTTAGCTCATTGGCTATCGTTAATGTTAGCATCTTTCATGTATGTCCTAAAACAATTCTTCTTCTTCCAATGTAGCCCAGGGAAGCCAAAAGGTTGGACACCCTAGACTACAGGTTCACATGTGCCTACCCATGTAGTTGACATGGACAGGTTGGAGGGAAAGGCACCATGCATCCTTAGGAAGCAGTTGGCTGGACTTGTTAGTCAAAGCCTGGTCTGCTGTTTATTAGTGGTTTGCAAGGCTATGGATATTGAGAGTAAGGGTTTAGAAATGTTTAGAGCAGTGGGACATTGTCACAAGGTCCAAGCAAGAAACCTAGGGTGCAGATTGGTTCAAGTTGGCCCTGCACCAAGGCAGTGGGAAAAGTGGGAAGAGGTGGCCTCAGAAATGTATTTTCCTTGCAAGTCTCTTCTGTCCTTTCCTCACTGAAGAGGTGTCAGTCTTCTACCCATGAAACCTGAGTGCTGAGATAGTTCTAGTTACCTTTCCCAGTCCCATCACCTACCAGCTGGGTGACACTGGGTGAGCTCCTGGGGGCAAGGAGAGTCCCCCAACGTGTGGGGGAGAGCAACATCCCAGCTAAGGAGAACATTCCAGGGAAGATTTGGAAAGATGGGGTTCCAGAGAGCCTGGGAAGGGGTTTGGGGTGGGGAACAAATGGAGTATCAAGTCAGATTACAGAATAAATGAATGAATCCTCAGTGAGTGAAGCTGAGAGTTATGCCATGATAGTTAGCTGGAAAAAGAGAGCAGGCCATGCACATTCCTCACCATTGTTCATTGTTGATATTGCTGGAGCCAGTGGGGAGGTGGGTGGGTGGAATGACGCCTGGTGGCGTGTGCCATGTGGTGTGATGTGCTTCAGTGGTGTACACCTCTGTTCTCATGATTTTGTTTTGAGAGCCCCAGAATCTATTTCCTGAAACTGTTTTGTATCCTTATTTATGTAAGTGACTAATTCTTTCATGGGTAGAGCCAAGCCTTCAGTCTGAGTTACATGGAGATACTGAGACAAATTACTCATGAATGCTCCAGAAGAGATGAGTATCTGTAAACGATTGAGACAGTTTTAATATGTAAATAGTGTTGTGGGAAACCTTGCAACTGCCTAGGTTACATTAGACAGAATAGTGGGTAATTCCAGGCCACTTATTCCCCTCACATATGGCCCAGTATCCCACTGCTTCCCAGTCCATCTGCCTGTCCATCCCAAGTCCATGTGACAAGGATGCTCCAGAGCAGAGGTCCTTAAATTTGGGCCACAGACTGATACTGGTCTGTGGTCCATTAAGAACAGGGTTGTACAGCA
This sequence comes from Lyroderma lyra, assembly GCA_004026885.1. Taxonomy (NCBI): domain Eukaryota; kingdom Metazoa; phylum Chordata; class Mammalia; order Chiroptera; family Megadermatidae; genus Lyroderma; species Lyroderma lyra. The sequence goes on from PVJL010000672.1 coordinate 61,936, forward strand.
GGAGGTCAGTGGCCATAAAGTGAGCAAAGTTTCATGTGTATTTACAGCCATTCCCCAATCACTCGCATTACCACCTGAGCTCCACCTCCTGTCGGACTGGTGGCAGCACTAGATTCTCAGGAAAGTGAACCCTATCGTGAACTGTGCATGAGAGGGATCTAGGTTGTGTGCTCCTTATGAGAATCTAATGCCTGATGATCTGAGGTGGAGCTGAGGCAGTGATGATAGTGCTGGGGAGTGGCTGTAAATACAGATTAACATTAGCAGAGAGGTTTGACTGCACAGAAACCATCATAAATCAATTGCCTGCAGACTCATATCAAAACCCCATCAGTGAGTGGCAAGTGACAATTAAGCTGCATCTGGTGGCAGGCTTTATAGCAGCAAGTGAGTTGTAGAATTATTTTATTATATATTACAATATAGTCATAATAATAGAAATAAAGTGCACAATAAATGTAATGCACTTGAATAATCCCGCCACACCCCGTACCCATGGAAAAAGTGTTTTCCACAAAACCAGTCCCTGATGCAAAAAAATTGGGGACTGCTACTCCAGAGGAAAGGAGGGAGAGCTGAAGGCTATGCCCTGAAGACAGAGAATTTAATGTCACTCTTCTACATGCATTATGGTGTGTTGGTAAAGCATTGCCCATTTGATGGGTGGTGGCTCCTGAATTTACTTCATGGGTCTTTCAGAAATACCACTCTGAGGAGTTAATTGGCCCTGGTAGACCTGGAAGAAGAAAGAGCCTGCCTAAGGGGTAGCACTGTTCACAAGCAAGCGTTCAGCCTGTGGAAGCATTGGCCCCTCAAGAAAACAAGCTAGCAATACTAATGTCCCACTCCTCATAGCAACATAAAAAAAACCGTGAGCCTAAAGCAGAACCAGCTGACATTCAGGCTAAGCTGCCCAATGACTGTGAATTCTGAAAGGGAAATAAATAGGCTGAGCAGATATACCTTTTAAAATGGGACAAAAAACAACAGTACTGTTCCTTTTCAAATGGTGCACATGGTCAGCCTACTGACACCTTGAATTCAGCTCAGTGAGACTAGGCTGACCATATGTACCATTTGAAATGGGACAGTACTGTTGTTTTCTGTCCCATTTAAAATGGTATGTCTGGTCAACCTATGCAGAATGAGCCATGAAGAAGACCCTGCATGGTAGGAAATTTGGGTTCATTGAGGGTGTATTTGGTTTGTGAAAATAAAGCCATTGGAAATCAAGCCAAAAGGAAGGTGTGATTTTAAATCATTCTGAATTTTTTATGTAGCCTATAGAAGTGACCCTATAAAGACACTTCCCAATAGACTATTCCATTTCAATCAGTCATTCATGTATGGTTGGCAGATTTGGGAGTGGAAACCCACCTATCACCACCAGAAACACTTGGGAAGGCCTGGAGTGGTGGTGCGTCTCAGCGTGGGAGGCAGGAACACAGGACATGTGCACGTGGTACCCAGCACAAGCTGGGCTCTGTCTCCAACCCTGGCTTGTGTGGTGCCTACAATGATGGCCAGAGAATATGCTGCAACTGTCCCAACTTTAAAGATAAGAAGACCCAAGCCTGAGCACGTCTCATTCGGCTCTGAGGAAACCAGGTCCATAGAGATGAAATGACTTTCTCAAGGTAGTAACAACAATAACAACAATATTCTCCATTTAATTAGAACCTATTTGTGTTAGGGGTTATGCTGAAATTTAATTTAATCTTTGTAACAACTCTGCAAGAGAGGTGACATTATTCTTAAGAGGTCAGACAATTAAGTTTACAAACTCATTCTAGAAAAAGTGCTACATACCTCATTGCTGATCACTACAGTCACCTCTGAAGTACTCCCCTTGGGAAGCTATGCACCGTTCAAACCAATTTTGGAACTCTTTTTCTGGAATGGCCATCAGAGCTGTCATTGTATTACTCTTGATGTCCTGAATGTCATCAAAATGTCTTCCTCTAAATACTTCCTTTATCTTTGAGTAAAGAAAAAAGTCACTGGGGGTCAGATCAAATGAGTAGGGAGGGTGCTCCAATACAGTTATTTGTGTACTGGTTAAAAACTTCCTCACAGACATTGTCATGATGCAAGAGTGATGGGTTGTTGGAGAAAAGTTCAGGTCATTGTCATCTAACTTTTTCACACAGCCTTTTCAGCACTTCCCAATAGTAAACTTGGTTGACTGTCCAGTTGGAACAAATACATAATGAATAATCCCTCTGATATCAAAAAAGATTAGCAACATCATTTTGATTCTTGATTTGGACTGATGGAAATTTTTTGGTCATGGAGAATTGGCTGACTTCCATTGTGCACTTTGATGCTTTGTTTCAGGATTGTACTGGTACACCCGTGTTTCATCACCAGTAATAGCATGGCCCAAAACATCCTCTTGCCTCTCCAAAAGGTTTGGAAAACTTCAACTCTCCTTTGCTTTTGTTTATTGGTGAGCTCCTTTGGGACCATTTTTGCACACACCTTTCTGATGCCAAGATTTTCAGTTAAGATTTCCCTGTTTCTCTATCCATGTTTACTTGGTTTTCTATGCTTGTCACAGTCAACCAAAGACTTTGATGCACAATTTGATGAATTTTTGCAATATTTTCTTCAGTTTTGGTTGTTACTGGCCACCCTGACCTCTCTTCATTAGTGACACTTTCTCTCCCCTCAGAAAAACATTGAAGCTATTTGTACACTGCCATTTTCTTCATTATTCCCATAAACTTGGGCTAACACATCCCTGACTTCACTTCCCCTCTTGCCAAGTTTAACAAGAAATTAAATGTTTGTTCATTGCTCGATTTCAAGCTTTGACATTGTCAGGACAACACACAAAAATATGCAACAACAATAATGAATGCCATCAGCAAGATACCACCACACATTGACATGAACACAGCTGTGAGACACAGATATACCAAGGTTATGACACCTTACCAAGTTGTTTGTGCACTGCTGCCAACATAAGCATACGGTGGCAAGTTCCTGAACTTAATTGTCATTCCTTGTATTTTACAAATGAGGACACTGAGTCCTCACAGGGACTCTTGGTTAAGGGCTTATGTGGCCCCAGTCCTCCAGGGATGCCATCTCTCTCCAACCATTTGCTGCAGAGTTTGAAGTTTTTCTTTTGTTTCTGTGGATCTGTCCCAACAGCTATCCCCTGTGAAGGAGCCTGAGGAAACCCCGTTGTTTCACAATGGCGATATCAAACACTTGACTGCCACTGCCCACACTGAGGAACAGGAAGGAGAGACCAGGAGCCCTCATGGACTTTCCTGAGGTCCTGAAGGGCAACTGTAGGGGGATGGGCAAGTGGAGGGGGCAGGGGGTTTATTTACAAATTGCTTTTAAGTTCAGATGCACTAGGCATTACACATTTGCCTGCTGAGATCTGAAGGACCCATGATTGGTGATGTCACTCCCTGGGCTTCAGTTTCCCCATTAATTCATAAAAGGAGACTAACATCTGAAGCTTAGGAACAATGGGGTATGCACCTGGCAGGGAAGATCAAGTGTGATGGGGAAAGCACTGGCACGGTGAAATGCATCATGGGGACTGGAGGTGCTCAGGATGCCCCATTCTGACCCCTTCTCTGCAGGCTGGGCTGTACCAGATCACAAACCAAAAGCTAGAGGTGACTCTTTTAGGGGGCTGTCCTGGTGGCTGCCAGGCCCTCCCACGAGGTATCCTCCTTCAGCAGAAGTCGCTGCCCTGTGTTTCCCTGGTGGCTGCTCAGCGACCTGGAGGCCTGGAGTTCTGACACACGCCCTTGTGGGTCAGAAAGTATCCCCAGTGCCTTGGGACTCAGAAAGGAAGTGCGCTCCCAGAAGTCTGTTCACGTCCATCTGCCAAGACCCTCAAGTGAGCCTCACAGGAGCTGGCCCTCCCCTGGTGACAACCAGGCTGCGTGTGTCCCACATCCAGAGAGGGCCCGTCCCATTTGTTCTCTCCATCCCCACCGGATGACCTCATCCAATGTGTCTCAGGGGTGGGGAGGGCCAGCAAACACGTGTGACAGAAACGCAGGGACATAGCTCTGGGATGCAGGCTCTACCTGCTTGGCTAGAGGGAGGCCTGGGCTGGTGGAGCAGTGCTCCACTGCTGCCCCATGGAGCACCCCTGAGGTTTGAGGGCTCAGATCACAATGTGCTATTCTTCCCATCACTTCAATACCATGACATCATTTTCTGTGTTTGTTGGGTTGTTGGTGTTTTGCTGCTTCCCCTACTAGAAAGTAAGGTCTATGGGGAAGGAACTAGATCTGTTTGCCTCTCTGCCACCTGTGGTGGGCTAATTCCCCCACCCCCACCCCACCCCCAAAGATACGAAGTCCTCATTCCTGGAACCTGGGACTGTTACCTTATAAGGAAAAGGGATCTTTGCAGATGTGATTTAAAGATCTTGAGATGGGGAGATTGTCCTGGATTATTCAGGTGGGTCCTAAACCAAATCACAGGTGTTTTTCTGAGAGGCAGAAGGAGGGGTATTGTGACCCTGAGGCATGTGTGGGAGGGATGAGGTCACAGTCAAGAAATGCCAGCAGCCACCAAACACTGGAAGAGGACAGAAATAGGGTCTCCCCAGAGCCCCTGGTGGGAGCACCCACTGCCATGCCCCAATTCCAGTCTCAAGGTACCAATTTCTGAGTCCTGGTCTCCAAAACTATGATGGAAGACATGTTTGCTGGTTTAGGCCACCACATCTGTAATTTGGTACAGCAGCCAGCCACAGAAAGTTAGTACAGCACCATATCCCAGTGTCTGGCACTTAGCAGATTGTCAGTAGGTACTCTTTGAAAGAATAAATCAACACTCCTTACCCAAGACGCTCCTGGGCCACCCAAGGCTCAAACTCCTGCCTCTGACCCCAGTTTGTGTCCTATTGTGCGTTGGCTTCAGCCCAGCCTGTGGGGCTGTCCACCAGAGGGCATGTGTCTGCCCAAGCCCATGTCACCCCACTGCCTCTAAAGACAAGTGACAGTAGAAGCCACAAACAGATGACCAGGGGGTCAGCAGACAACGTTTGTTCAGTCAGCACAAAATATTGTTTGTAAATTAAATCCGTGGCCAATGTTTTATTAAAAGTTGGGAGGTTTCACATAAAATCAGCCTTTCTGTTTTCTGTGGAAACATCAAATGTTCCTTCCTGACATGGATTGGGCTCCCATGTGGCTCAGTGGGGGGACCTGAGTGCTGGCTTGGCCCCTGACGCCAGGACCATGTTGGTCCCCCTATTCCCATGTGCACACCTGCCACTCCCCCTGCCTCCATTTTGAGATGACGACTCAGTTTTGTCAACCTTGTGTGACATGTAAGACCATCTGTACCCTCCAGCTCTTCTGTCTGACTTGATGGTCACCCAGCCCCTCCTTTATAATGATCCTAAAAGGGACACCCTAGCCCAACTATGGGTTCTCTGCAGCTGGGGCCTCTGCAGACCCTGGAGTTCACCCAGCTGTTCCTGGGGGTCTTCACTGTCTCAAATAGCAGGACAGTGAACTTCCCAGAACCACCCAGGATGGTCCCCCGCATTCCTGGAAGATGGGGGCCCGGCCGTGTCCACATCTGCTTTCCCAGGCCGACAGTGACTCCAGCGGAAACCAAAAGCACTAATGAAGGCAAGGAATGTGAGCCAAGCACTTGGGGAGCTCCCACGAGGAGGACTTTTGGCTCACTTGGAGGACACAGGGTCTTCAATGTCTGCCTCCAAAAACTGCCCAAGCCTGAAGTTCAAGTGCGCCCCAGGCTTCCTGCATTTGCCTGTAAACTTGCAGATCCCAGGACGGGCCCCAATAGGTTCTCAGTCACTTCATCTCAGAGGGGACTCAGAAATGTATTGAGGGTTCTAACCTGGATGGAGCACAGAGGTCACTGAGTGAGGACCCTAGAAGCGATCTGTGTCCACAGCTGCCATCCACTTTTCTGCTTTAGCAAGTTCCCCAGGGCTTAAGAAAACACAATTTAAAACACACATCAGCCCATTTATGAGACCAAGAAACTCCTCAGGTGCTGCTCTGGCTGGGGTTGGGTCATTCTGTGAGCCCTTCCGGTCTCTAGCACTGAGGGATGGGTTGAGGTAACTCAGGAATATACACACTGAGCCTGTAGATGCTGTGCAACTGCAGGCAAGTTGATTTGCCTCTCTGAGCTTCACTGTTTCTGTTGACCAAATTTTGCCATGTATAATGTGCACCCAAGTTTTTGGCCCAAACTATTAAGGGAAAATATCTTTCATTTTAGTTTTTTTAAATTCAAATTTGTATTTGTTTATATTTAGGAACTTGGTGTTTTTTTTTTGTATTATAAAGAAATTTTAGCATTTATTATTTTAACATATTATGGTACAAGAAATTTTATGTAACAATTACAAAACACAAGAACAGATACAAGGTACAAGAAATTTTATGTATAAAATGTTTTTATATAAAAAATGATTATCACATTCCAGGGTATTATTTTGCATATGAATATCATTATTGATTTCTAGAGTTACACTCCTAGCTCATAGCCTAAATAAAATAATTTACAACACTTACATCGATACAGAATTAGTAGTACCACCTATAATGCTCATCCTCATTTTTCCCTCACAATTTTGGGCCCCAAAGTGCACATTGTAAATGGCAAAATACGGTATAAACTGGGAACAGTAACCACCCCAAAAACATAGTGTGAGGATGGATTGAGATAAGGGACATGCATGTCTGAGTGTCATTAGGCACTCATAAGAGTTCCCATGTCCACGCCCCATATTTTAATCCGCAGGCAGGAGAATTATGCCTGAAATCGCGGCTTCCGCAACCTTATCTCCTGCATCACTGGGGTGGGGCGTGGGAGTAAGTTGGCAGCTGTTGGCTTTCAGTTGCTGCTATGGCAGAAATGCACTCCAATGGGCCAAAAATAGAAATTAGGTGTGCAAATGAGATGCAGTAATTATAAGGACACAGGGAGCCCCGAGGAATGTCTGGGTTTAGGAAGACCCAGACCCAGAAATGGGAAAGCCCCAAGAACTCAGGCAGGACACTCTCCTCCTTTATATTCTTAGCTCCCTTCTCTCATCGTTGTTTCTCTATTCACATGGCCTTGGGAGCAGACTTGTGGCCAAGCCCATGGGAGAAGGCCGCTGACCTTGAACTGCCTTGCTGACATGTCTTGTGTTCAGGTGAGTCAACAGAGATGGTCAGGCATCTCCAAGTCCCCAGAACAACCAGCTGCAGGGAAGGGCCCAACTCAGCCCATAAGGTTGTCCCCAGAACAGCAAGACTAGAAACAGCAGGACACTCCTAGAGTGATCGACCCAGGTGTCCACCCCAGACACACAACACTTAGGAGCTTGTATCCTCCAAGCCTGATTGGAAGTGTCTGGAAGAAGAGGGAGCAAGCCCAACATTTATACAGTGTTTCCAAACAACCGTGAGCTGTGTCTGAGACCTCATGCAAACAGACAAGGATGTGGGACACAGGCTTGGGGATGAATTCTGGGGATGCCAAGGCTTGGGGATGAATTCTGGGGTGGAGCAGTGTAGCAGGGAGCTGGGCCCTCATGTTTCCGATATGCTACTCCTCTGGCTGTGGCTGTTAGGATCACGGGTGGGACCGACATTCGTATCTGAGACCACTGCTTTCCTTCTCTGACAACTTGTCACGTGATTTCCTAAGACAAACAGGCCAACTTTCATTTCCCGTATTTTGCCATGTATAATGTGGTCCCATGTAAGATGCACACCCACATTTTTGGCCCAAACTTTCAGGGGAAAAAATCTTTCATTTTAATTTTTTTATTAAAATTTCAACTTGTTTATATTTAGATACTTGTTTTTTTGTATTGTAAAGAAATTTTAGCATTTATTTTTTAACATACTATGATTCAAGAAATTTTACGTAACAAATAATTACAAAACACAAGAACAGATACAAGGTACAAGGAGTGGTATGTATAAATTGTTTTTATATAAAAAGTGATTATCACATTCCAGGGTGTTATTTTGCATACGAAACTCATTGATTTCTGGAGTTACACTTTTAACTCACAAGTATAAATTAAAAAATTTAAAACATTTATATAGATACAGAACGAATACTACCCATGTATAATGCACATCCTTATTTTTTCCCCTCACAAATTTGGGCCCAGAAGTGCTCATTATACACTGCAAAATACATAGTTTTCAGATTCTTTGTCCAGTGCTATGAAGTCTCGTGAGGATTTCATGTGGGATTCAGAATCAATTCAATACCCTGTTTCCAGCTCCTGCTGGGAGGAAGCTCACCATTAATTACACTTTTGGCTCTCTACAGCTTCTCCTTGGCGATCCTTTCATCCCAAGGATGGCTAGTGCTGGCACAAGGATGGCCATTGCTGGCACAAGGGTGGCTGATATTGGCACATGCTCCAAAAGAGGAGAAAGTGGCCCTAAATTTCCATCATGCCGGAAAGCAGAACCATCTGTTGGTGGCTTTCCTGTTGGAGCGAGGCCTTGGAGAGAGAGTTTGCCAGCCAAGTGTTGGTGTGTCAGAGACACAAGTCCTTAGCCTTACTTCTTGCTTGTCTTGGAGCCAGCATGTTATACAGGAGGCAGGAAACTGCGTTCTGAGAAGGTTCATTTCTGTTAACCAAGTCTGGGCTAACACTGGTGATGCATGGAAGATTTCACATTGAGGAAACACCTGAGGAAAGGCAGGAGGACTTCGTGCAGACACTGCATAACCGGAGGTGACATTCACCCTGTAGTCTAAGTGAGTGGCACCTCCTGGAGTTGTGCAGTGTGCAACCTGGGCAACTGTATGTGGTGACCCTGTTGCAAATAATTAACAGAACCAGGTTAGACGCAGATTTAGGCCCTTGGCCTCAAATTCTACGTTCTTTCCTTTGACATCTCTCTTTTGCTAAGGTGCTTTCTGAATCAATGCATCAGGTTTGGAAAAAATGCTTGATGCTTAGACTCCCTGAAATTGAGTTCCTTACCTGTCACTTAAGGCTAAAATATGTACTCCTTTTTATTGTTGGGATGAGTAATTGACATAATACAGAAAATGGGTCTGACCCAAGGGCTTAGGTTTTGGTGAAAACTTGGGCAATACAGGCACTCCTCACTTAACAACCAAGTTTCATTCCTAAGACCAGGTTGTTCAGTGAATCACTTGATAAGCAAGGAGCTTAGAGGTGATATCTTGTGGTGTCTCATGGCGCCATAGAATATGTATTTTTCAAAAGATACCATACAACACCCCACTTACAAGCAAAATATGTACTCTTATGTGATTATGAATGCTTTGCGTAGTGAATACTGACTGCGAGAGCAAGACAAAGCCTGAGGAAGGGGGTTCCCAAGACTCACACACACTGGGAAAGAGGGTTCCTCATGCTGGAGAACTGGTCATGAGTTTGAGTGGTTGTTAAACAGCTAGGTCGTTAAGTGAGGAGTGGCTGTAGAAACAGCTATTGCTACTTACAGTATTCATTCTAAGTATTGGTGCCATTGTTACCATGACTACCTCTCCAATGCAGCTGCACCTCCCCCTCAGGCCGCTGAGGGTCTAAGGCAGTGGTGTCCAAACTTTTGGTTTTCCTGGGCCACACTGGAAGAAGAATTGTCTTGGGCCACACATAAAACACACTAACGCTAACGATAGCTGATGAGCTAGGGAAAACAAAAGGTTGGTGCATAATTCTCGGAATGTTTTAAGAAAGTTTATGCATTTGTGTTGGGTCATATTCAAAGCCATCCTGGGCTGCATGTGGCCCGAGGGCCGCGGGCTGGACAAGCTTGGTCTAAGGCTCCCAGCAACACATTTGCACAGACTAGGTACTCCTGCCGTCTTCCTCTTTCTTGCCTAAAGTGGAGGTGGCCCCAATCATACTTTAGGGGGCTGGTGAGGTAGGAAGAAACCCAGGTCACATGAGGAAGGAGCAGCCATCTGGTGGGTTCAGGAGTGAAGTACCTGGAAGCTCCTGTCACCACCCAGGCCTTTCTTCTCCCCACCGTGTCTCAGGTTTTTATGGACATTTGCTTCCTCCACTGAACTGAGCAGTCGCTGAAGCCCCACTCCCACCTCTGCCTGCACCTGGACCAGGGCCTGATACCCATGTGCCACTTGCAGCAAATAAATGAATGAAGAAGTGAGTGAGCAAAGGAGAGGAGGATACAGTCCCCACACTTCAGTTTGGCACTATTTCATTTCTTTTTTTTTTTTCCAGCAAACAATAGGGTGTGTCTGCTCTGTATCATGCACAGGGCCAGGCTGGGCCTTGAGTCAACCCCACATGCCCTTGACCTTGAGGCAGCTCGTGCTGAATCAGGAAGAATTCCAGGCCTGCCCTGCTTTCCCCTCCAAGCCACTGGGCAGACACTTCCCTGAAGCTGACCGTGAATCTAGGTGGCTAGGAAGGAAGGTAGCAGTGGGGACCCGACAGCCATGGGCCATCCCTCTTGATGTTTGACCACCTCTCCCTCCATGCCCCACCCACTTTGTGGTGGTCCTGAGTATGTGTCCAGGCTTCCCAGGGCTTGGAGGAGCTGAGGAGTCCGTCTCTGCATGAGGTGACAGAGAGGTGTCTTCTGAAGAAGCCAAAAGTGCAGATTTTAATGTCAAATTTCACAATTTTAAAATTTCTAAGTAAATTCAATAAAAAGGAAGCCAATGGGAACTAAGCAAAATCACCCACAGAGCCCTGCACTTTGTGAGCTGAGTGTCTGCATGCACACATGGCTGGGGACCCTTTAATTGAAGCTTGTCTGCATGCAGCCCAAGACAGCTTTGAATGCAGGTCAACACAAAGTCATGAACTTTCTTAAAACATTACAAAAACTATGCACGGACCATTTTTTTAGCTCTTCAGCTATCATTAGTGTGAGTGTATTTTATGTGTGGCCCAAGACAATTCTTCTTCCAATGTGGCCCAGGGAAGCTGGAAGTTTGGACACTTCTGCTTTAATTCCTGGCAATACTTGTGTGCATTGACCACTGGCTATTGCCACGTGTTCCTCGGCAGCTCCAAGCCTGCTGGAATCTTTGTGTCACCTTTGTCCCTGCTGCTTACAAAGCAATGAAGCCTTGTTGCTCTGTCTAAAAGCAACACCCCTGTGGAATTAAATGGCAGGGTGCTCCACCATGGGGAATGCTGGACTGTGCTTAGCAAGAAGACAGTGTGCTCATTTCTTGGTTAAAGTAAGGGACTTGGGGGCCTGTACAGTAACTGTGGCCTCAATAAGGGCACAGCAACTCAGCTTTCAGGTTCCCGGGGCAGGAGATGATCTGGATACAGGTCAGAATAAAAGCATCTTCCTGACTGGGCACAGGGCAGCAGAGCAGCGCACAACTTCCAGCACTGTCTCTGGCTCTAGAAGGCAGGTCCTCAGCAAGCTCTGTTCCTTCTCTAGCTTCAGCTCTCTTCCCACACACTTCCTTACCAACTTTTCTTCTTCTACAACAGAACAGGGATGATGACAATACAATTCATAGCTCTGAGAATAGCAGGGTCTTTTGAGGGTCTTTGAGCTTTATTTTTCTGTTGAGTAATGATGAACCTCAGAAAAGAAAACACAAAGGATGGGAATTCATAGGCCTCCTCCCCATATGCCTACCACACACACACAAACAGTCAGAGGGTGTGGACTGCCTGGGCTGAACAAACCCTGAGCTCCATCATGTCAGCTGTGCACAAAATTAACCTTAAAATGGGTTTACAAAACTGGTTAATTAGAATGTCCTCCTCCATTCTAGTTGTGTGTGTGTGTGTGTGTGTGTGTGTGTGTGTGTGTGTGTGTGTTTAGCTTTGGATCATTTCATTTTCAAAATGAAGTGTTTCCCAGCCCTGTGGAAGGTCATAGTGGCCAAATGTGAAATGTTCCTCCACCTGGAGATTGCAGTTGAATACTGATTCATGGTAACATAAAGGAATTAAAGGAAACTTCCATGCTTCAACATTTCAGTACCTGGGGGGATGGAGTGTCCTCACCACCATCATTCTTTGCCCAGAAGACTTGCTTCTCCTGGGATGAACACCATTAAAAGCGATGCAAGGAATTGACGATAAGTTTGTTCTAGACATTGTCTCAATGTCGTATGACAAAGGATTGTCTTAGGGGAGAGGATGAGTGTGATATTAAACTTGGAGAAGCCACCTGCCCACCTTGCAACCAGAACTCCTTTCTGGCGTGTCTCAGGTGGCCATGTAGACACGGAGGGTTTGAGGCTTTGAGGCTCAGCACACATAACCTGACGGAGAACAATCACCAAGACACATTCAAAGGACACATTTCAGCAGGTACTACCAGAAGATATTGTATTAGTCAGGGTTTTCCAGGGAAACAGAACAAAAAAAAAATGTGTGTGTATATCTCCATCTGTGGGGAACTGTGTTTAAAGGAATTGTAACAGCCTTTGGAAACTGGCTTATTTCACTTAGTATCGTAATTCTTTGGAAATTCATCAAGGGTGTTGCGTGTATCAAAATCTTGTGTTTTTTTATTGCTCAATAGTATCGCATGTATGAATGTCCCACAGCTTGTGCCATTATTCACCCACTGAAGGATTGGATTGCTTCCAGTTTTGGGTGATTGCAAATAAAGCTGCTATAAACATTCACGTACAGAATTTTTGTGTCAACACATTTTCAGTTCTCTAGGATAAATGTCCAGGAATGCAATACTAGTTGTATGTTTAGGTTTAAAAGAAACTGCCAAACTGCTTTTCATTGTGATTGAACCATTTTACATTTGCACAAACAATGTATGAGTGATCTGTTTCCTCTGCATCCTCAGCAGCATTTGATGTCATCACTATTTTTTATTTTAGCCATTCTTATAGTTATGTAGTGATGGCTTATTGTGGTTTTAATTCACATTTCTCTAACAGCTAACTATGTTAAATATATTTTCATGTGCTCATTTGACATCCATATATCCTCCTTGGTGAAATGTCTGTTCATGTCTTTTGCCCAATTTCTAAGGATTCTTTGGTTTTTTTTACTGTTTAGTATTGAGTTTTAAAAAACATACTCTAGGTACTAGCCTTTGGTTATCTACATGGTTTGTAAATATTTTCTCCAACTCTGTAGTTTTTCTTTTAACCCTTTTCCTTTCATGTGCACATGCTTTTGATGTCATTTAACAACTTTTAGCCCAACCCTAGACCCAAATGTGTTCCCCTAATTTTTTCTAAAAGTTTTATAATGTTGCATTTCACATGTGAGCCTGTGATACATTTTGAGTTAATTTTTGTATAAATAGGGCAATGTTCTCTTTTTTTTTCTTTTTGCCTGCGTCCACTATCGTTTGTGCACAGTCTATCTTTACCCTACTGAATTGTTTTAGCTGTTTTGTCAAAAATGATATTTGTGTGGGTCTATTTCTAGGTTCTCCATTGTGTTCTAGTGATCCATATCTGTCCATTTACAAATATCACTCAGTCTTAATTACTGTACTTACACAGTAAGTCTTAAAATTGGGTAGACTGATTTCTTCCACTTTATCCTTTTTTTTCAAAACTTGTTTAGCTCCAGGAAAAAAAACAAAACCAGGATTATACCAAATTTACAAATTACTTTAGAATGAATTGGTATTTTTTTTATATTTAGCCTTCCTATCTATGGACATGGTATATCTCCCCATTTCTTCAAGTACACTTTTGTTTCTTTCACAAAAGTTTTATCCTTTCCTTGAATAGATCTGAACATTTGTCATTAAGTTTATACCCACAGTTTTGGTTTTCTTTTTCTCCATATCCTGAATGAGATTTTCTCTTACATTGTCTCTTCTAGATGGTTTTTGTTTATAGGTTGTATGGTGCACTGGGGTGGTCTGATGCTGGCCACCAAGTGTGTTGGTCTGGGGCTTCTTGGAAGGGGCTCTGATGCAGGCCAAGATCAGCTTCTGCCTGTGCATTTGCTCAGTGCCTCTTGATATGGGCTACAAAATGATGTGTAGGTTGTTGTTTGCTGGGCTGGGTATGGAGGGACCTGGGAAAGGATGAGTTGTGAACAGAGGCTGCTGCCTCTAGTGCCTAACTTGAGGCTGCTTAACAAGAGGTATGGAACACTCTAAGGCTAGATGTTATCTGTTTGGATTTTGTGAACCTTTAATAGTTTTTAGGAAAGTCCACAGCATGAGCTGAGACAGGCCATTTGTGTGGTAAATCCACTGAATGTGACTTGGGAAGCCCACACGTTGTGTGGGGCAGTCTCTGGGAATCACCAGGATGTGGTGAGTGCTGTTAGCCAGGTTGATGGAGATTCAGATATGATGCCCACCTGCATCTGTGCACTAGGTGTAGGGAGGGCTCAACAAAGAGACAGTGGTTTCTGCCAGCACCTCTGTCTGGGTGAAAGCTGCCCTTCCAGCTCTCATCCTGAAGTCAGACTATTCAGTTCCTCCCCGTAAGTCCCTGGCACCACTGGAGTTGCTGCCCCAGCACTGGAGCTCAGAGCAAGTGAGTTCTTCAGGGAATAAGTGCATGCTGAGGCCCTTTAAGGGGAGTACCTGGGATTCCAACTTGCCTCTGTCTCACTTAGCCACCATTCCCATTGGTTTTCACAGCCAGAAGAAGTTATGGGTATTTCTCTCCCTGGAATTAGAACCCTGAGCTGGGGAGCCTAGCATGGGGCTAGAACCCCTCTGTCAGCCAACATGCCCCTTCCAATTTTTAGTCACCATACGTGGGTGTGGGACCAGCCCATTCTGTCTCTACCACCTCCTACCAGTCTCCATGTAGCTTCTTCTGTATGTCCCTAGTTCAGCTAGACTTCAGGTGATTCTCAATGATGGTTGTCCTGTAGTTTAGTTGTAATTTTGAAGTGGTTGTGAGAGCAGGCAAGCCTAACACTTAGCTATACTGCCATCTTGACCAGAACTCTCCAATAAAAGACTTTTAAGCATAGACGTACATCACATTAAGATGAAATGCTTACAGAGCCATCCAGATTACAAGGAACATGTACTACAGCTACCACTGTGCCTGGTCTATAGTAAGAACTCAACATGGTCTCTTCTCTATCTTTTTATCCTTTAACCTCACTTTCACTATTCCTCAATCCCAGAACCTATCAGGTAAAAACAATAGAAAATACATGACTTTGTTTTTATGTTTCAAACACTTAGAAAGAAGAATCATTCTTTATCATAACTTGCATTAAATCTTCTTGGAATTAGAATGCCATTGGCAATACATTGTGAGACAGGAAGCGTTCTCTAAAAACTTTCTTTCCTTGGGAACAAAATTTTTTATGAATACTTTGGTGTGCACATATCATAGAAGAGTTGGGGTCCCAAAGCCATTAATTGAATGTTTTCATTTCATGTCATTTCAGAAGTTAGATAAACATGTAAAGGTTTAATTTTGGTTACAACTTCCAATAGAATTAATAATTCATTAAATATGATTTTTATGGACACTTTGGTTGGCATTAGCCAAATTAAGATGGCTTAATTTCACTCAGAATTTGTGATTTTGTGCTGAGAAGAACTTCCTGAGATTGTGCCATTTTTCTGTTTCACTCTTAAGAAATCACAATCCTCCACTCTTGTTCCTCACTTACTTTTCCTCTAGATAATATTTTCCACTACTACTTTGGGGAACTAAACAGATGTACTTGGACGCCTTTGTACAAACTAATGACTTGTTTCTGGCCAGAAAAACATTACCATCAACAAGATTTTAAAAAATAGATTATCCAGTGTTTGGTTCAGGCCAACAGTGTGGGATGGGGACTTGGTCTCCGGATTTGCCAAGATGTTTATGCAGCAGGAATGTTATTTATGTAAAGCCTGGAAGAGCTCCGACATGCTCGCCTCCGCCTCCCAACTAGCTTTTCTTCATTAAGAAGTAGATCTTCCTTTCATGATACCACACTGAGTGGTTAAAAAGAAAAGAAAAATGTTTACTGTATAAAATAACATAACTCTCCACAAAACTTCCATTTAGTTCAAGCTTGTCTAACCCACAGCCCATGGGCTGCATGTGGCCCAGGATGGCTTTGAATGCAGCCCAACACAAATTTGTAAACTTTCTTAACACATTATGATATTTTGTTATGACCTTTTATTATATTTAGCTTATCAGGTATTGTTAACACTAGTGTGTTTTATGTGTGGCCCAAGATAATTCTTTTTCCAGTGTGGCCCAGGGAAGCCACAGGGTTGGACACCCTTGGTTTAGTTAAAAGAACTGCAAAGGGTTCTGGGAAAATGAGCTGTGAATTGTTGGTATTCTTTTGGGTCAGCCACCACTCACTACCTACTGTTCCTCAGAAGCAATCACACTCAGATCTGGGAAGAAATAAAGTACTTTTAAAGTAAAAGAAAAAATTAATAAACAAAATGCACTCCTTTACATTTTTTTCCTGAGGACCGCAGATAAACATCCATGGAACAAAAAAGTGTAAAAGTGAGTGAAAATCATAAATGTTAGACATTAATAAAACATTATAAAGAAACTCTATACTTAACAATTATAAGAAACATACACAGTATAGGATTAGAACTAACTGTGACACACATGGGTAAATAAATATGTACATGCTGATATAACCAATTGACAAAACTCACTGAGAGCAAATAGGACATCTGAGGGTGAAAACAAAGACAGCAGTGAAAAATCATGAGGCCACATCCCAATCCTCCCTGCTTACCTCATCCTTCTGCTTTTCTGTGTATGCTGCCCTATGAGTCAGTTGAGATGATAAACTTAAATGATTTTAAGCAGATGTGTGTCAACACTCCTTGATAAAAGTGTACCAGAACTCTATACCAGTCTGTACCAGCACTTATCCTTCAACAAAGCAATGGTCCCCCAACCACAGTGGTAATATTTCTGGGTTCCACTCACCAAGCATCCAGTCTCTGGGGACCTCTGTGGAGTCAGTGGCTCAGAGGGTGCATATTCTTCACAAAGGAGACTTTTGGGTTGGGTCTTGAAGCATTGATAGGAGTTTATTTTCTGCCTCTCTCACTTCATCATTAATTCCTCCAAATAATACATTTTGGGCAGACAAATGCTGGCAGGGTTGCAACGTACAGCTGAGAAGGTTGCACGTTGCACAAGGGTGTTCTAACCAAGGGACACCATTCTCACAGTGGATGCTATGGATTAGCATTTCTATTGTTGTCAAATTTCAGGAGGACATCAGTAAAGAATCTTGAACAAGGGACCCTTTCTCCCAATTTATGCAAAAGCGCTATCTACATGAGGTACTGTGCAAATGGCTCTGGGTGGTAGAAATTCAAGCATACATGTGCTCCCATGGGACACAGAAATCTTCTCATGATTCTGGGTTTTGTTGTATTTGCACCGGGGTGGAGGGGGCTATCATGCCCAGGACCAAGGAAAGAGGAGGACTCTGGCTTCCTGAGCCATGTCCCTGAAGCAAGCCATAATGCTATTGGTCATACTACCCAGAGAGATACTATCCAATACCAATATAATGTGAGCCACAAATACCAGTCACATATCTCATTTCAAATTTTCTTGTAGCCACATTTTAACAAGTCCCAGGGCAGCAACACAAGAAGGCAGGTACCCTTGGCCACCCCTTGTCATCTTTCCATCACTCCCCCTCAGCTCAGAGGCCTGGATGTACTGGGTTGGGGGAGTAAGCACTTTGACGAGACACAAGGCAAAAAGACTTGGTTCTGATCTTATTTGAGGAAGGGGCTACCACAGAACATCTTTTTGGGAAGCCCCATGAGTAAGCCAGAAACAGAAAGCCATGGAGCTGGGTGGCCTGTCTCCAGAAAGCTGATCATGGAGCACCCTGTGGCCATTACAATCAGTTCAGGGATGAACACATCATCTAAGAAAAAGCAGTCTCAAGACCTGCTTGCTGCACCTGGTATAGCCCTGGAGCTGCTGGAAGGCTATTCCCAGGAAGAATCTGCCAGAGAGTGATGCCAAGCCAAAGAACACTGAGCAAGTGAGTGATAGCCCCTTGATGGCATCATCAGAGCACCTGGATCTAGCTATGCCTGAAGCTACTCCTTGAACGTTTTCATGACATTCATTAATGTGTTGCCTTTTTTACTCAACCTGGATGAACTTGTGCTTCTGTTACTTGAACCTGACAAGTGCTAGTGAATTGAGCACCCTGGCCAAGCCTTCTGTTCCTCATTTCCCCTTGGCCAGTAGAGAGAATGATGCCCTCTTGAATCTGTTCTGTAGCTGCTGCCCTTCCATTCACCTCTAACCTTCAATCAGGGGGTTGTTGATTGAGAGAATCTCCTTTGCACTGCCTTTGACCCCACTGTTACTCTCTTCTACCAACTTGTATTAGCTCCACACCGTGTGCTGGACACATTACCAATCCTCTAGAGCCCCATGTTGCAAGGAGCTTGACCCAAGAGAAGATGGATGGCCCAAGTGTCATTGCCTCCCAAGAAGCTCTTGGCCTCCTAACACTGACAAGCTGTGAATATACGTTGCTGGGATGTGGGCAGGGTTGGTTTTTCCAATGGCTTTTTCCAAACCAGAAACTAGTGAAATGTGAGCTCCTTTTATTATAACTGCTATCAGAACTCCCAGGGCATGCAGACCCCTGTCCCCATTTTTGTGTGTGCTGGGAGCCAGTGCGGGCACAAATCCCTGGCGAAGGGAAATGTCATGGGACTGGCAGAAATCAACACGGGTTTCCTGTGTGTGAAATAAAAAATTCACAACCCCGTGGGGTGTGGGGAGTGTTCCACTACACCACTTTCTTCAGTGATGCTGAGGCCCTAGGAAAATACCGTATTTTCTGTGGATAGTGTGCACTTTTGGCTCAAATTTGTGAGGGATAAATAAGGATGTGCATTATACGTGGGTAGTACTAATTCCATATCTATGTAAGTGTTTTTAATTCTTTTATTTATACTTATGAGTTAAAAGTGGAACTCTAGAAATCAATAATGATATCTGTATGCAAAGTAATACCTTGGAATATGATAATAATTTCTTGTACCATAATATGTTAAAAAATAAATGCTGGAAGTTCCCTGGTGGTGTAGTGGCTTAAGGCTTCGGCACTGGCACTGTCAACGCTGCGGCCTGCGTTCAATTCCCAGCCAGGGAACTACCCACATAAAAAAAAAAAAAAAAAAAAAAAAAAGCTAAAATTCCTTTATATAATAATACAAAAAGCAAGTACCTAAATATAAACAAATACAAATTTGAGTTAAAAAATTAAAACAAAAGAATTTTTTTCCCTAAAAGTTCGGGCCCAAAACATGGCTGTGCATTACCCACGGGAGCACATTATACATGGTGAAATACGGCAATTTGACATCTCTAAGCCTCAATCTCTCTACCCATACAATGGACACATGAGTACTTCCTCCCATGGTCATTGAGGTGAAGGAGATAATAATCCATGTGGAGGACTTGAGATGGTGTCCAAAGCTCAGTGAGTTACTCTGCATCAGTGATAACTGCGTAGGACAGGCACCTTTGTTGCCCTCGCCATGCAGATAAAAAGGCAAAGGCTCAGTGAAGGTGGGCAGTTGTCCAAGGTGGCAGCTCAGGTCTGTGTGACAGCAACACCCAGGGCAAGTGGTTTAAGTGGGAAAGTGCCGTCAGAAGGCTGTCCAGAGAACAACTGTTATTGGTGCTCTAGAATCATCTTTGGGGCCTGTCCATTTCTGGAGGCTTGTCTCGAACGTCCCAACTAGCCCCTTCATCTGTGGGTCTGGGGCAATGTAGGTGGAGGGACAGACAGAGGGGAGGAGGCCAGCCTCCAGGACTGCTGGCTGTACCCCACAGATGCTCTCTGGAAAGAGCGAGTGGGGGTCCAAGCTGATCTAAAAATAAAAACAAACTGTCCAAGTCAGGTGAGAGTCAAGACTTTGAAAGGAGAGAAAACACCTCCCCCTCCCTGAGAGCCCCAGGACATGTGCTATTGGGTGAAATAATTAAGAAAACCTGCCTGGTCTCCCACAGAGACATAAATCATCCCATGCCACTGGGGACACTCACTGTCGAGCTCCTAATTCTTCACAGCTGTCCCATGAAGATGACTGGGTGGGGGAGGGGTGACAGTGTGAGGCAGAAAGCGGGTGCTGAGAGACAGTGAGAGAGAGGTGGAGAAGGCAGAAAGGCAGACTGTCTGTGACAGTAGGAGTGAGAGAGGAGAAAGAAGGGAAGAAAAGAGAGGAATGGTGACACAGAGGCACTGAGGAAAACAGAAGGGAAAAGTCAGGCAAAGACAGGGAGAGATGCACAGAGAGAATTGTTAACAAAGAAGGCAAGAGGGAACCAGACTGATTCAGGGTGTATGTGTTATTAGCAAATGAAGAGGCTGATTGAAATGAAGAGGATCAAGCAAAGTCTGGGTGCTTCTGGTCCAGGAGATCTCGGCCTGGCTCTGGCCTTATGTCTGGGCAACAAAGGTGGACAGGGCATGGAGGCTATGGACACTGGTTCTAATCCCACCTCCTCTTCCCCTATCTAAAACCACCAGGGACTGTGAGCTCTGAAGCAGGAACAAGGCTGACCCCTGGGCAGGGCCTCCCTACCCAGCCTCCTCATAGCGGACCCTGCAGACAGGAGCTTGAGGCTAGGGAAGCAGGCAGGCCCAGCTGCTCTCTCAGGGCCCAAATCTCAGGCCATGCCTTCTTGGAGACCAAGAAATGCCCTTATAAAAGTACAGTGGAGGTGGGTTCAGGGTCAAGTGGCAGAGAAGATAAAGGCTGTGCTTGCCTCCTCCCATGACCAATTACAACTAAATTATAGAACAATCAACCCAGAAAATCATCTGAAGACTAGTGAAACAGAAGTTCTAGTACTAAGTACATACAGAAGAAACCATGTCAAGACTGGTAGAAAGGGTAGAGAGGTGGAATGAGCTGATCCCACATTCACATATGGCCATTGAGTATCTGGAGGGTTATTTCAGCTGCAGATATCACCTTTGGGAAGCAAGGAGGCCCAGCCCCACACAGGGCTGTTCAGCCCAAACCACCAGTGCTGGGAAGAGGAACCCTCACAACATCTGGCTGGATGGGAATTCTATCCAATCAGGGGAGACTGAAGACTGCTGGAAACCCAGGTGTCCTCTTAAAGGGCCTGCACACAAAGTTTCTGCATGCAGGCACTCTCCACAGGCTTCTGCAGAAGGATGGCAGCTGGGGAGATGACAGACATACAGGGAAGGACTGAATTATGTGGCTTTAGGGTCAGGGCTGAGGACTAGCCACCACTGTGAACTTCACTCATTTCACCTTGGTGATTCCCTGGAACCTTGCCCATCCAACTTACACACCAAGCAAATGCAGATTCAGATTTGGCCATGAGGGCTCAACACAAGGACAATGGTTAAAGACAAAGAGCAAACCCTAAAAGCAGCAAGAGAAAGACAGTTACCTACACAAGATCTACCATAAGACTGTCAGCTGATTTCTAAAGAGAAATTTTGCAGGCTAGAAGGGATTGGCACCAAATATTCAAAGTAATGAAAAGCAAGAACCTATAAACAAGACTACTCAGCAAGGCTATCACTTAAAATGGAAGGAGATATAAAGAGCTTCACAGACAAGAAAAAGCTAAAGGAGTTCATCACCACCAAACCAGTATTACAAGGAATGTTAAAGAGCCTTCTTTAAGAAGAAGGGAGAAAAAGATAACATAAATATGAATAATAAAATGACAATAACTACATATCTCTCAATAATCACTTTAAATGTATATGGATTTAAAGTTCCAATTAAAAGACACAGGGTGGCTGAATGGATAAGAAAATGAGACCCATCCATACAAATCCCATCTACAAAAGACACACTTCTGATCAAAAGACACACACACACACACACACACACAGAGAGAGAGAGAGAGAGAGAGAGAGAGAGAGAGAGAGAGAGAGAGAGAAAGCAAAGGAATGGAAAAAGATATTTCATGCAAACGGAAATGAAGACTAAAAGCTCAGATAACAATACTTACATCAGACAAAATAGATTTGAAAATGAAGGCTATCATAAGAGACATTAAAAAGACTTATAAATACATACAAAAGAAGGAAATTTCATAATGATAAATGGATCAATCCAACAAAAGGACATAACCTGTATAAACATTTATCCACTCAACATAGCACCACCTAAATATATAAAGCAAATATTGACTGACATAAAGGGAGAGATCAATAGTAACACAGTCATAGCAGTAAATGTTAACACCCCTTTGACACCAACAAACTGGTCTTCCAGACAGAAAATTAACAAGAAAACAATGGACTTAAGTGACACATTAAACCAGATGGATTTAATTGGTTTTTTAGAGCATTCCACCCCAAAGTAGCAAAAGATACATGATTTTCAACTGCACAGGAACATTTTTCAAGATAGACCACATGTCTCAATGAATTTAAGAAGACTGGAATCATATTAAGCATTTTTTCCAACCACAATGCTATGAAACTAGAAACCAATTACAAGAAAAACAAGTAAAAAACACACAAACACATGGAGGCTAAATAACATGCTACTAAATAATGGGTCAACAATGAGATGAAGAAAAAAGTCAAAAGATCCTTAGAGACAAATAAAATTGAAAACAAAATGACCCAAAATCTACAGGACACAGCAAAAACCATCCTAAGAGGGAACTACATAGCAACGTGAGCCTGACTCAAGAAACAAGGAAAATCTCAAATAAACAAGTTTACACCTGAAGCAATTATAAAAAACAAAACAGTAAACAAAACCCAAGTGAGTACAAAAAATAATAATAATAGAGATCGGAGTGAAAAATAAACAAAATATAGTCTAAAAAAATACAAAGGATCAATGAACGAAAATCTGGGTCTTTGAAGTAGTGTGACCAGGCATATTATTTTACATGGGACAGAAAACAATGGTACCGTCTAGTTTCAAATGGTGGGTATAGTCAGCCTAGTCTCACTGGGCTAAATTCAAGGTGGCAGCAGGCTGACTATATGATATGTATCATTTGAAATGGACAGTACCATTGTTTTCTGTCCCATTTAAAATGGTATGTCTGGTCAGTCTAGAGATAAACAAAATTCATAAACCTTTAACCAGACTCACCAAGAAAAATGGACAGAGAGCCCAAATAAATAAAATAAAATAAGAAAGAGAAGTGACAACTGACACCACCAAATTTCAAAGGATTATAAGAAAATACTATGAGCAATAACATGCCAACAAATTGGACAATCTAAAAGAAACGAATAAATTTCTAGAAACATTTAATCATCCAAGACTGAATCAAGAAGAAACAGAAAATATGAACAGGCTGATTACTACTAATGAACTCAAATCAGTCAACAAACAAACAAACGAACGAACAAAAAACCTCCCAACAAACAAAAGTCTTAGACTAGATGGCTTCACAGTGAATGTTATCAAACTCAAAGATGAATTAACTTTATTTTTTCTCAAACTATTCCAAAAAGTTCAAGATGAGAAAAGGCTTCCAAGCTCATTCTATGAGGCCACCATTAAGTACTCTGATTCCAAAACTAGACAAAGACATTACAAAAAGAAAGAAAGAAAGAAAGAAAGAAAGAAAGAAAGAAAGAAAGAAGTAAAGAAAGAAAATTATAAGTTAATTTCCCTGAAGAACATAGGTGTAAAAATCCTCAGGAAAATATTAGCAAACTGAATTCAGCAATACACCACAATCAAGTGGGGTTTATCCCTGGTATGCAAGGACATTTCAATACGTACAAATCAATTAACCACATGAATAAAATGAAAAATAAAAACTACATGATCATGTCGATAGATGTAGAAAAGCATTTGACAAAATCCAGCATCCATTTGTGATAAAACAACTCATCAAAGTGGGAATAAAAGGAACATACCTTAATATAATAAAGACAAACTATGGCAAACCCACAGCTAACATCATACTCAATGGTGAAAAGCTAAAAGCATTTCCCTTAAGATCAATAACAAAACAAGCATGCCCCCTTTTACCACATGAATTCAACAAACTATTGGAAGTTTCAGCCACAGCAATCAGACAAAATAATAATAATAAAAAATTAATTAATTTAAAGCATCCGAATTGGAAAGGAAGCAATAAAACTGTTACTTGCAGATGAAATGATACTTACTATATAGAGAGAACCCTAAAGATTCCAAGAAAATACTACTAGAACTGATAAATAAATTCAGTAATTAAGAAAACAATCCCATTCACAATTGCATTTAAAAAAAACAACTAAGAATAAACTTAATCATGGGTGTAAAAGACCTGTACCTGGTAAATTATAAGACATTGAAAAAAGAAAATGAAGAAGATATAAATAAATGGAATCATATACCATGCTCATGGACAGGAAGAGCTAACATAATTAAAGTGGTCATACTACCCAAAGCAATCTACAGATTCGATGCAATTCCTGTCAAAATATCAGTGGCATTTTTCACAAAACTAGAACAAATAGTCCTATATTCCATATGGGACAAAAAAAAAAGACCCCCAAATAGCCACAGCAATCTTGAGAAAAGAGGGTAAGATTGGAGGTATTATGTTACCTGATATTAAACTGTACTGCAAAGTTATAGTCATCAAAACAGCATGATGCTGGCATAAAACAGACACATGGATCAATGAAACAGAATAGAGACCCAGAAATAAACCCACACCTATATTATCAACTAATCTACAACAAAGGAGGCAAGAATATACAATGGCGTGAAGACAGTCTGTTCAATAAATGGTGTTGGAAAAAGTGGACGCCTACATGCAAAAAAAAAAAGAAAGAAAGAAAGAAAGAAAGAAGCTAGACCACTTTGTTATACCACATACAAAAATAAACTCAAAGGGAATTGAAAACTTAAATGAAGCCCTAACACTCACAGAAAAAACAAACATAGGCAGTAAGCTCTCTGACATTGCTCTTAGAAATACTGTGTGTGTGTGTATACCACACACACACAC
Organism: Lyroderma lyra; assembly: GCA_004026885.1. Lineage (NCBI taxonomy): Eukaryota > Metazoa > Chordata > Mammalia > Chiroptera > Megadermatidae > Lyroderma > Lyroderma lyra. The sequence continues at coordinate 86,809 of PVJL010000672.1, forward strand.
ACACACACACACACACACATATGTATATATATATACATATGTGTGTGTGTGTGTGTGTGTGTGTGTGTGTATCTTCTCAGGGAAGGGAAACAAAAATACAAAATAAACTAATGGGACTATATCAAACAAAAAGATTTTGCACAGCAAAAAACAAAGGAAACACCATCAACAAAACAAAAAGACAGCCTACTGATTGGGAAGATATTTGACAATGATACATCTGATAAGGGGTTAATATCCAAAATCTATTAAAAAACTCATACAACTCAATACCAAAAACACAAACAACTGAGTTAAAAAATGCACAGAGGACCTAAATAGACATTTTTCCAAAGACATACAGATGGCCAACAGACATATGAAAAGATGCTCAATATCACTAATCATCAGAGAAATACAAATTAAAACCACAATAAGATAATTACCTCACACATGTCAGAATGACCATCCTCACTAAATCAACAAACAACAAAGGTTGGTGAAAATGTGGAGAAAAGGGAACCCTTGTGCACTGTTGGTGGAATTGCAAATGGGTACAGCCACTGTGGGAAACAGTATGGAGTTCCTCAAACAATTAAAAACAGAACTACCTTATGACCCAGTATTCCTGGGCATTTATCTGAAGGAAGAAATAACAGTAATTTGAAAAAAAGATATGTATCCCTGTGTTCATTGCAGCATTATTTACAATAGCCAAGATATGGAAGCAACCTAAGTGTCTATCAATAGGTGATTGGATAAAGTATGGAAAAAAATTCAGCCATAAATGCCTCTATTTTTCATATTACAAAACTGGATGCTTTCTGGACAGCCCTCAGATATACACAATGGAGTATTATTTGGCTACAAAAAAAATGAAACCTTACTATTTGTGACAACATGAATGGACCTACAAGTATTATGTTAAGTGAAATACAAGTCAGACAAAGACAAATAACATGTGATCTCACATGTGGAATCTAAATCACAATAACAAAAATGGAAAAAACAAACAAATAAAACAGGAACAGACTCAGAGATTCAGAGAACAAATTGATGGTTGCTAGAATGGAGGCGGTTTGGAGAGCTGGGTGGAGAAGATGGAGGAATTAAGAAGTCCAAATTGGCAGTTACAAAATAGTCACAGGGATGCCAAGTACAGCATTGGGAATCTAGTCAATAACATTGTGATAACTGTGCTTGGTGTCAGGTGGGTACTAGATTAATTAGCGGGGGGTCGCTTTTTAAATTATATAAATATCTAACCACTATGTCAACTGTGATTGAAAACTAAAAATAAATAAATAAATGTGAAAAAAATAATAAAAGCACAGGAGACGTCACTGAGGCCAAAACCTACCCCTAGCCTTGCCTGGGGGAGAGCCTGCTTGTACCCTTCCCTAAGGATCGGGGAGGGAATAAGATGCCTGCTCCCTGTTCCCCAGAACACCCCTGAGGGGAGGCCTTCTACTCCCACTTTACAGAGAAGGAGACTGAGGTTCAGAGCAGGTAGGCATCTTGGCCAAAACCTCTCCTGTGGTGAGGAGAGGGACCAGGAAACCAGAAAGCAAGAGAACTTTCCTTCCTCCCTTCCTCGCCCTGTCCTCCCTTCCTCTTCCTGCCTGCTATCTCTCACTAATCTATGTCCCCCTCATCTGTGACTGGAAAGAGAAGAAAGCAGCAGACAGAGTAAGGCAGGGGAGTACCCATAGCCTTGGGGGAGCATTCATGGCCTTGATGGAGCACCCATAGCCTTGGGGCAGCACTCATGGCCTTGGTGGAGCACCCATGGCCTTGGGGCAGCACCCATGGCCTTGGGGGAGCACCCATGGCCTTAGGGGAGCACCCATGGCCTTGGGGGAGCACCCCAAGCCAGTCCTTTGGCTCCAGTTTCAGTCCTGGGCATCAGGTGACAAAGGCATTATAACTACTTTTGTGAAGGCACCTGAGGACATCAGAGCCTCCTGAGGTGGTTGGCAGGAGGGAGCTCATGGGGCCACCTGGAATGAAATGAATGATTCTGCAGAGCGGCAAGGGCTCTAAGCCAAGGCCCACAAGCCCCAAGAGTCCAGGAGGTAGAGCGTAGACTCCCACTTGCCCACCTCCCTTTCCATCCAGGAGAAAAGGGTGGCGCCCCATATCTCAGGAACCCACCAACTGACGCAGGTTGACCCAGCCAGATGCCCAATCTGTCTCTCTCTCATATGGAAGCCAAGGTGCAGAAAGCAATTGGTCCCAAGGTAGTGGGTCCCTGGAATGCTGACGTGGGCCTTAGATTCCAGGTGACCTGCATTTGAATCTCAGGTGCACAGTCTACTATAATCACTGATTTTCTATAAAGTGAGGATAATTAGAGCCACTTGAAGGCGAATGACAGTGGTGGAGCAGCCAATGTACATGCCACCCTTCCAGAGCCTTCTTCCTTGATGGTGGTGGGGTCAAGGGGTTGTGGCTTAGATTTCCTCACAGGCACGAGGGAGAGGGCTAAATGACACAGGAATGTCCTCAAAGTCCTCAGGGACATGCAGGGTCAGCTGTGTCCCTAAGACCCAGCCTGAGGGAAGAAGGACCATTTGGAGACTTTCTACCATTGCAGATGCTGATGACACTGCTTCCCTGAGGGTCCTCTCCTCACTTTGGCGGAGACTCCACCTACACCCCAGCTTCACCCACCAGAGTAGCCCATCTTCCCCTACCCAGGAGCCTGGAACACAGGTTGTAAGGGGATTCCATCCCTTTCTAACCTCTTCTGCTGTATTGTTGTTCGTGGTTGTTATGGCCCAGACACGTCTGGCATGCAGGCATTAGATCACACTTCAGCCCAGGCCTGCCGGCCAAGTTCATTACAGCACTGCCCTCTTGGGATGGCCAGCAGCTGCCCAGCCCCTGGCTGCCTCCAGGAGTCCTGCCCTCTCAGGGGCTGCCAGAAAGACCCACCCAAGGCTGCCAGAGTCCAGTCCAGGGTGCCAAGCCTGCCCCAGTTGCAAGCAGGAGGCCTCTTTAGAGGAACCTGGAATCCCCAAGTGTCCAGTCCTTCCTGGATTACCCAAACCCTGAGATGGAGTGATGGGTGCCAATCATGTGAGTGGGGTGGGTCTAAACATCAATTCCAAACCCTGAGCGCTGATGACAGTCACAAGTGCTTACATGTCACTCTCACGTGATGCCAGGAACCTGCCCTAAGGGCTTGTGATAATTCTCTAGGCACCTTCATTTTACAACACAAGAAACTGAGGCACAGAGCATACGAAACACACCCTAGCACAGTTTCCTGAGGATTGGTCATGCTTGGGAAGTCCCTGGCAGGGTGCTAGAACCTAGCAAGAGCCCAAAACAGAGAAGCCACCATTATTGCTCCTGAGAGTCCAGTGAGAGCCGGGCCGGTAGCCAATAAGGGCCCCGAGCATCCCGCAGGAGAGAAACCCACACACAGGGCAAAACTGAGTGTAGCTCTCTCCTCACAAGCCAGGCTTTTACCCTGAGTTCGCCCAGGGCCACCTGGAGACAGGTGACCTCAGAACTGGGAGGAGTCAGGCCAAGTCCAGCAGACCCAGGAACCAGAGGTGTCACTGGGCCACCATCAGTCCATCAGTCAGATGGACATGCCACAGTGTTGGCAGGGGCAGGGAGAATGCTTTGTCTGGGCACCATGGGGGTGAGGAGGGTGGTGGGGACAGGCTGTCCTTGACAGCATGGAGGCCTAGACCTGGGCAGCCACCCCATCCATGTTAGTTTAATCTCTGTCTGCCTCATTAGACAACAGCGTTCTAGAGCTGGCTCATTCTTGATCATAAGAGAGTGAGGTGACATTTTTCAGAAATATTGTGAGCGGGTTGTTAAACAAAGCTTTTATTAGCAATTACATTACAGTAGACTCTGTTAACTGGGACTCAGTGTCAGTTGCTTGAGTGCCGGTTAGTAAAGAGTCTGTTTACATTTGTTCAGCATCTACCAATCCCCATGGGTGCTGGTTAACAAGAATCTACTATATAAACTTATAAGAAAATAAATGGTATCAAAAGCCAAGATGATACTCAAAACTCACCAAACCTATCACTTCCTAATTAATTTACTCATTGTACCATCCAGTTTATGTATGGCAATTACAATCTGTATGGTGCATATATGGTGGCAATATCATGTGATACATGCCACTGCCCAGCTCCTCCCAACTCTGAGTTCAATGGTGTCTGGTTTGAAGGAATATTGACACCATGGACATTGGGCAGACCCCACAAATCAAGGGTTCGCCACCTCCTCAGCCCCAGGAGCTCCAACAGCGCAAGCGCCTGGCTGACTGACCATGTGACCTCACACATGAAAGGTGCGCAGTGCCCCCTTCAGACCTGTCAATGTGCATTTAGTAAACCAGGGAAAGCACAGCTCATATGTGTAGCTACCATGTTCCTCGAACTTTCCATGACAGTTTCAATGTGAATGTTCTTTCCAGGGGTCAGATGAGAGGCCCAATTAGGTTTCAGAGCCAGTGTCGTACTCATTGAGGTCACTGAGAGATGGGTGGACAATGGCCTGCCATCCTCTCTCTGTTCTCCATCCCCACAGCACCAATCAGTCTTTTCTTCCTATGTTAATTGCACTTTTGATCCCCCAATTTAGGTCATAGATAACATATTATGCCGTGTATAATGTGCACCCATGTTTTGGCTCAAATTTTCAGGGAAAAATACCTTTTAATGTTTTAATTCAAATTTGTATCTGTTTATATTTAGGAACTTGATCTCTGTATGAAAAATTTTAGCATTTAAATCTTTTTAAACATATGGTACAAGAAATTTTATGTAACAAATAATTACAAAACACAAGAATAAATTTAACTCATATGCATAAATAAAAGAATTAAAAACATTTATGTAGATACAGAATCAGTACTACCCATGTATAATGTGTATCCTTATTTTTCCCTCACAAATTTGGGCAAAAAAGTGGACCTTATACACTGCAAATATGGTACCTCCAATTGCCTTCTTATTTACATGCTTCAAGATCTAATGCAGAAACTATGGGGGAAAACAAGCAATCTATTCAAGGGCCAGAGCTGAACATTAATCATAATAATAAATAATAATAGTAAATAATAATACAGCTCTAAAACAATGACAATCCAGTGCCTAAAATAGGCAGTTTAAAGCTTGAAATTCCAGTGACTTATAAACCATGCAGCTGGTGGCCCTTCTCCCTCTCAAGCTAATTGATTTAAAAAAAAACAACCCACAAAACTTCAAGATGCCTGGTCTCTCCAAGAAGTAAGCCCCATGCACTTCCATTTCCCCAGGCCCGACTCCGTGGGGCCAGCACAAGGCATATAAAAACCCCATTTGGAGAAGCACTTGTCTCCCACATGCTCTTCAGTCAGTGTAATTTATATAATGTACAACTGACACACCCACATTTGGAAGTCACGATGGTACACACCTGATAGAAAAACTGGGCTGACTTTTCTCTATGTTTAAAACCCTAAGCTAGTGCTTTGAGACTCAGGATACTTTCCACAGAGAGAAGGTTGATCTACACACAGGGGAAAGGGGAGCCATGTGTTCCAACAGGGAGGTCACCAGCTAGCCAGATCATGAGGAGGTGGTGGGGGAGATGTCCACGCGTTCACTGTGCCCCTTTCTGAGTGGCAGGGTTGCGGGGAGCGGATTCTGTTTTCTACTCCATAGGTCCTGAATTTTACAAATGCTCTATGATGAACATATATGGCATTTTGTTTATTGTTGTGGTGGAGGGCGTTGTTTGTTTTCTTGCTTTGTAAAAGGAGAACAGGGTGGTGGTGTGTTCCCGCTCCTAAGAGCCCCTGGGCTGGTGTCATTTGGTATTCCCATGGGCAGGCCCACCCAGTCCTGTGTGAGTCATCCTAGCCCTCTGCTTGTGATTTAATTAACTCCTGAAGGACTCGAGTTTTTAAAAAATGGTGACTTAGATGATGAGATGACCCAGGAGAGCCATATTTTATAAACATGGCACTTTTAATGGCACTGAAGTATTTATACAACTCAAGAATGCCCACATTCATCAGCGGACACAGGTAGCTGGCCCTTTTATACCCTCCATGACAGGTACAGCTGGCTACCAATCCAATGGCTAGTTTTTTTCATTGCTAATAATGGTTTTAATTTACTTCATTCCATTCTACTTTTGATTAGGGTATGCATATGCCCTGTAAAAGTAGTATATTTTGCCGTGTATAATGCACACTCTTTTACCCAAATTTGTGAGAAGAAAGTAAGGATGCATGATATATATATATATATATATATATATATATATATATATATATATATAGTACCTATATGAATTTCATACCTATATAAATATTTTTAACTCATTTATTTATGCTTATGAGTTAAAAGTATAACTAGAAATCAGTAATGATATCTTTACACAAAATAATACCCTGGAATACAATGATCATTCCTGTGGTTTGTAATTATTTGTTACATAAAATTTCTTGTACCATAATATGTTGAAAAATAAAGGCTAAAATTTCTTTATAATACAAAAAAGTACCTAAATATCAACAAATACACCTTCGAATTAAAAAATTAAAATGAAACATTTTTCCCCCTGTAAGTTTAGGCCAAACACATGGGTGCACATTATACACCAGTGTGTACTGTACTTGGCAAAATATGGTATGTTTCCTTGCTGACTCTCCTGCCACTCCATGGCTGTGGTGGTGACAGCTTGGCCAGCTCTGCTTCTGGCCTGCATCCATCCTCCTCCTTCCCACATGCAAAGTGAGCAGGAACTTGGAGGTGCTCAGCTCTGTACTTGTCAGCTGTTTCTTTCAGAACAGGATCTGCCTTCCTTCCTCTGACATAGTCACTCACAGTGTCGTTTCCCCAAAGGTGAGGTCGGTTTCTACTTCTGACCCAAAGGAAAAGTGCTTTTGTGGCCTCTCATTTTAGCTCATTCTGTTTGTAGGACTTCTGGGGCTGAGAGCCCCTGAGGTACACACAACAGATGAAGAAGCCTCTGGAGGCCAATATGGGCCTTCCTAAGTCTCCCGAGATGGGGACAGAGGTTGGTGGAATCTGTTCTATCCTCAGGAAGTTCCAATCACTGATTTATTCACTCCTTCTTCAAATGTCTCTGACCCATGCAAAGTTCAGTGTGAACAGACAGTGTGCATTCTTGTGAAAAAGCTGGACAGTAAACAAGCAACAATAGACATAGCAATTTCAGGTGATATAAGTGCTGGGAATAAAAATAAAACAGGGCAATGAGATGGAGAGGCAACCCAGCCAGGGCGATCGGGCAAAGAGCTATGTCATCATGATACATAAACAGGGCATGGGGAGGCTGAACAATGTGAAATTTTAGGGAAAAGACAATGGAAACAAAGTCCTAAGCAGAAATCAAACACAGGCATTCCTCACTTAATGACCAAATTCCCTTCTTATGACTAGGTTGTTGAGCAACTTGGTCAATAAACTAAGTGCTTAAAGGTGGATGTTTTGTGGTGTGTTGTGGCACCATAGGGTATGCCTTTTTCAATAGATATCATATGACTGCACACGTCGTTAAATGAGGAGTGGCCATAATGTTCTTCATTCTTAGGGGTGGAATTGCTGGGTCATGTGGTCCCTGGAGGACTTAGGATGCAGTTTTATTAATTCACAGCCATTTCCCTCCAACACCTGCACTCAAACCTTGAAGTGTGCATTGGAAACCAGCCCGGGGGATGGGGAGGGGCATTGGTTCTCACAGAAGTTGGTCGGCTTCTTCCAGTTATCACTGCAAGAGGGTCAGAAACATCTTCCTTAGCAAATTATTGGGGGTGAAGGGCTCTAATTAATTATACTTTATTACTAAAACACATTTAAAGGAGTTGGCATTGTTTTCCTTAAAGCAGTAACTTCACACAGACACACATGCACACATGAGCACACACATGCACATGCACAATCACCACGTCCGAGAATCAGACCCTCAGAATTAGCCATTTAGTCTATTCTCAGCAGGAGAGAGTCTGAATGGAAATAAGTGAATTTCTTCTTTCATAAGCAAAGGCCAAGGTGCTTTGCACCCCATTCTCAGAGTCAAGGTAAGTCCACAGTAGCCCCATTTACTGTCTAGAACTAATGACCCAGGGTAAAAGCAAGGACACATGGCTGAACAAGGGCATGGGGCTGTCAGCAACCAGCTGTGGGTATAGGGCTGCCCCAGAGTCTAGAAAGGCCCAGACAGGCTGGAAGGCTCTGCCTCCCACTCCTTACCTCCCTCCCGCCAACATGTGTCTTGTCTGTAGGGAGGGCCTGAGGCCCCATCGAGGAAGGGGCTGCACCCGGCCAGGTGCACCTTCTCCCCAGGCAGCACTGGGCTGAGACCATGGCAGCCTTCCAGGTGGGAAGTACAACATCTTGGCGTCTTCAGGGCCATCCCAAGATCCAGATGTTTGGCTTCCACCGTCCCCCAACCTGGGTGATTGAATCTGACACGTTTTTATAGAGTGTAGGCACAGCTGTCCAAAGGAAGCGTGTCTGTGTTCACTCCCCCCTCTCCCGGCTCCAGTGTGCTCTGACTTCCAGCAACCTCTCAGCAGCTCTTCCTTCCTTCTCATGCTGGGAAAATCCCAAGTGTTCCCCCCTAAAAAAGGGGGAGAGGCTGGGGTCTGGCCTAGCTGACAGAGCCGTGGGAAGGGGCGTGGATGAAATAGTGCTATAGGAGATGGGGGTCCTGCACTGGATGGCGGTTCAGCTGGACAGTCTCTGAGGTCACTCTCTGTTCTAGGCTTCTAGGACTCTAAAGCAAGCTCAGCAGATCCCCCCTCTTAGAAGCCAGAAAGAGGCATTTTCTTAGAAGAGGAAAAAGACAGAGAAGATGAGGGCTGCGAATGGTCCCACAGAAAACTGTGCATCTTCCAGGCTGACCAGATGTCCTGTTTTAAACAGGACAGAAAACAATGGTACTGTCCCGTTACAAACAATACGGGTAGTCAGCCTACTGACATCTTGAATTTAGCCCAGTGAGACTAGGCTGACCACACATGCCCTTTGAAATGGGACAGTACAGTTGTTTTTTTGTCCCATTTAAAAAAGGACATCTGGTCAGCCTCACTCAATCTCTTTTATTCTCTCAAGTGCCCATCTGACCCACTGGACAGGTCACCTGCCTTTCCTGATCACAGCATGCTGCCTTGTTTCCTTCTCGGTTGGCCTGTAAGTCTTGGTCACTCTTCTTGGCTCTGTGCCAAAGTTTCCCTCCCTGTGGCCTTCTGTGAACACCTCTGTAGAGCCACTGCCTTCTCTTCTGTAAGTCTAGGAACTGGGGACACACTCTTATGGCAGCAGTCATCACCTAGCATGTCCCCAAGGAATGGGACCCCTTAAACTGTTTAAAAAAATAAAAAACATTTAAGTGTCAACCTTAGGAATTAGGAGATTGCACTTAAAAATCCAGATATCCAGTGTATCATTTTTAAAAATCAAATGATCCCCACAAGATAGGCCAGAGCTGAGTGGGGGCTACCCCCTCAGCCAGGCCCAGTCCCACAGCTTTTGCCCTTGGTGGATTCCTGAGTGTGCCACCCCTTACGCTGGGACACGCTAAGGTTGTCGACTCAGGCAAGGCAGAGGAACCTTCCCCCAATCTTACTTGGGGCCTGACCAGAATGTTAAGTCACACTCAGTGTTCCCCCTGAAGCCCCCAGAAAGGAAAAGAGGCCTCAGCAGGCACTTAAAAGCAATCCCTACAGCCCTGCAGGAGGAGGCTGAGGGTCCCTCTGCAGACCTGGCCTGCAGGAGCTCTGCACAGCATTTCCGGTTTCCCCTGCTCTCCAGAAAACTCCAAGCGGGCAGTCTGCCAAGTGCTTACAGGTGCTGTTATGACTGTCCCTTGCATCCCCTTCACCAACCAGAGGAACCCATCCTTCAGTTTCTACTTCCTGCCAATTTCTGTTCATATAAGTCCATTGAATGAGCTTTAGCAGGGCTGTCCAGAAAGTATCCAGCCATGTAGTTTGAAAAATGGAGGCATTTGTGGCTGGATTTTTTTCCCAGACAGCTCTAGTATTTTATTTAAAAACCATCAATAAAAGCAAAAAGCACACACTGAGGGTGGAGTGGGTGAAGGTGGGTGGATGGAGGGGAAAGAGGAGGTAGAATAATGCAGGGGCTCCAAGGAACTTGTAGGGGTGACGAATGCTCACTATTTTGATTGTGGCAGTGGTTTCACGAAGGCCTGCCCGAGTCTAAGTTCTCAAGTTGTGCACTCGATATAGTTACAGCTTGTTAAATGCCAATTATACCTCAACGAAACTGTTTTTGTTTAATTTTGCTTTGCTTTTAAGCAAGAAGCACCATTTGAATTGCTTTCAAAGGTGTATAGCTTCTGCACAAAACCATAAACCTCATTTACTCTTTTTTGGACAATGTGTCAGGCGTTTGGGACAGTGGGTCAATAGTGATGGGCCCAAGGTAGGGTTCAGAGGCCCACGGGTCAGGGTGGGTCTTGTGCCCTCAGTAAACCCTGGTTTCCTCTCTCCTATTCCTCTCCAAATCACACAGCAGCAGGTGGGTAAGCAGCCAGCAAGCAGCAAAGCTTCCTCTGTACTTACAGCCCCTCCCCAGTGCTCACGTTACTGCCTGAGCTCCACCTCCTGTCAGATCAGTGGTGGCATTGGATTAGTTGTATAAGTATTTCATTAGATGTTACAATGTAATAATAGCAGAAATTAAGTGCACAATAAATGTAAGGCACTTGAATCATCCCGCAACCATCCCAACCCCGTTCTGTGAAAAAATTTTCTTCCACAAAACCCGTTTCTGGTGCCAAAACGGTTGGGGACCACTTCTCTAAAGAAAGACAAGTGAGTAGCCATGCACCAGCAACAAAAGGGTAACCACACTGAGCCCTTTCTCCGCCTCCTCCTGCCCAGCTGGTCCTTCGCAGGCCGCCAGGGTGGGCAGTGGACCAGCCTGGGTGGTCGGCCTGCCAGGCAGGCCTCTCCACGGCTGTTCCTGTGGGCAGCCTGGGGCTCCCTGCTCTCCATCACCCTAATGAACTCTGACTCTCCTGGAAAGCATTTGTTTGCACAAAATGTAACCAGGGGAGGAGTGGGCGATTGGAGCAGGAGGCCTCCCTTTAGGCAGGTTTGCGCCTTCTGCAGCAGGAGCCTGGGCTGGGTAGGCTCAGCTGCAAAGCATGCTGGACAGCCACTGTGGGCGGCCACAGGCCATGCCTGTAGGAGAGGAAACATCAGTCCTGTGTCCAAAGTCACTGGATGTCCTTGGCCTTGTTCTGGCCATCCCAGTGGTAACCCAGGGACCTGGACTCCTGGGGAGTGAGACAAAAATCAGGGGTCAGGCCAGGACAGCTCGGGGCTTTTAATCAGAGGGAGATGGAAGTAAGAGCAGCCCTCAGGGTATTAGAAGAAGAGGATGACCTGGGCGTGGCGGAACCTGGCCAAGATGCCACGTTCAGCACAGTTGTAGGCCCAGATGATAAACCTTTGGTCCTGCCCTTGTTCACAGGCTATCTGTCCCATTCCTGAAAATCATCATTTTTCAACAAAAGGAAAACTACTACTTATTTAAAAATATGAAATAGAGATGACTCTTAAAAGCAAAGGTTCACTAAAAAAACGAAGATGTTTAAAAAAAATCCTTTAACTGGTCTAACCAATTGAAAAAGAAAGTTAAAAAAAATATTGCAAATAAAAAGGGAAATATATAAAAATAGAGAACAATTTTTTTGAATCAAGAAAGCTATTATTTACTCGAGAAAGGTATTAACAACTGTGTTTAAAAAATAGAGAATATAAATTGCCAAAATTCACAGAAATAATGGAAATTTTGAATAAACCTGTAACAACAACTTAGGAAATCAAGAAGAAGTCCACAAACTCTTACTGATTTTTTAAGGTACATTTTTATCAAATTGACAGAAAATAAATAATCTTTATTTTCATAAGTTCTTACACAAAATAGAAACTAAGTAATGTTGTTAATTATTTTTCAGGAAAATATAATTTGGACTCAAATAAAAACAATAGTCTCTTTAAGAAAAGAAAATTATAAGCCAATGTCACTTGGAAATATAATTCTAAAAATCCCACAGAAATACTAGCAATTCTAATCCAGTAATGTGCTAAAATAGTAATTCGTCAGGAGCAAGTCAGGTTTTTATACTAAGAGATGGTTCAGCCCTTAGAATAAATGGAGATAGAATGCATCTTAATATGGTAAAGGAGAAAAATTATAAAGACCTCTCAAAAGATACAGGAAAAAAAATTTAATAAAGTTTAAAACCCATTCATGAGAAAACTTACAGCATCGAAATGTAGGAGGACCTGTCTTAAAAATGACAATTGGTAGTCATCAAAAACCTACTGCAGATAGCATATCTATTAACGAAACAAGATTTAGCATGTAGTGAAAAATGCCTATTATCACACTACTATATAGTAGAGTACTACAGTTCCTAAACAATGCTAAACCAATGATAAGAATTAGCTGAGTATACGAAATTATTGATGATATGACCATTTACATAAAAAAATAAGAAAATCAATAGACAAAATAACAGAATTAGTAAGATAGTGAAGAAAGGTGAGTAGGTACAAAATACAGTTATAAAAATCAATAATGCAGCTCTAAATGTGCAATAGGTACTTAGAAGTGTAATATTTAAAATGTCACAATTGCAAAACATAGGCACATAACATCCAAAAATCATTCTGACAAAAACACGCAAACTTTATGGAGTGTTTTACAAAACACTAAAACAGAAGAGAAAAGCAAAGAATTAGGTATTCACATTTCATATGGAGAAAGACTTAATATTGTAGAAATTCAGTTAATTCCCTCCAAATAAACATCACCCTGAAGCACAATTCCAATTTAAATGTTGCGGTTCTGAGAAAACCAATTCTAAAATTCACATGCAACAGCAAAGCAATTTGAATCGCTAAAAGAACTGTGTGCACCATCATCAGTGAGAACCTCGCCCTGCCAGACGTAAGCCAGAGTAATTGACACAGCGTGGTCCCGTTACTGAAATGGTGCGGCATTTGCGCAGGCGCGGTCGGGTAGAGAAACGGGATACAGCGACGCCCTCGGAAACAGGCGTGGGCGTTCCTCAGAACGCAGTGTTTGATGCAGGCAGCGTCATGATGGCTGGGGAACAGGCTTTCAGATGCCAAACTATAAATTCCAGATGAATGCCGTGAAGAAAATTAAGATGCAGTAGCTAGTAGGAGACGTGGGAACAAGGCAGCTTTGTTTGTGGGGTGATGTCGTTGTTTAGTGGAGGGACAACTAAGTACAGTACAGCCAATGGGAAGGAAGGCAGAAAGTAAGCTTACTGCACTGAAAGGGTGTCTACCCTTTCTGGAAGTTTTTGGAGAACTTGGGAGAGGATGAGGGCCTGCACCCTTTTGCACACCTGACCCAGAGAGCAGAAGGTGTTTCCGTCTAATTAGTCACTGTTGTTCTGTGTAAGTTTCCCTGGTGTACTGTAACTCTCTATTTTAGGTCAAGGAGGGGTAGAAATCAGAGATACCATGGGAGCCTGCACGTCTGTGAGGGTCACACTCAGGGAGCTCACCAGGTGCCACCATGCAAGGACAAGGACCCGGCCAGGGAGAATCATCGAGGAGAGGAATGCCACAAACAGAAATCACTGCGGGTCCATCAAGTGTCCACCCAGGTAGTAATATGTCAGCCTGTACTATGCAGTCTCACTCTCATGTCCTAAAATGTACACGCATCCAGTGAAGGGCAGGTTGGATTTTATGAGAGGCGAAGCTGGTACCAGTGTGGGGTAACATCTTAGACCAAGGGTGTGCAATCTTTTGGCTTCCCTGGGTCACACTGGGAGAATAATTATCTTGGGCCACACATTAAATACACTAACTGTAACGATAGCTGATGAGCTTAAAAAAAAGTCACAAAAATATCTCATAATGTTTACGAATCTGTGTGAGGCCTCATTTAAAACTGCCCTGGGCCATGTGCAGTGCGCGGCCTGTGGCTTGGACAAGCTTGTCTTAGGCTAGCCCTGCCTGATTCCTCATGGGTCCTAAATTTCATGCACTGACTAAAACCAAAGAAACTGTATTAAAGGGATTGAGAAGACACCTGGTCCTCATGCCTAAGGGATTGTCAAACACATAGCATTGGGGTTTTGGGAGGACAGGTGGAGGGTGGGGGAGATAGGGGCAGATATGTGACTCAGTACAGCCACTGAGAATGGAGCCAAGCAGTGAGTGAAAGCAAAACGAAGTTTTGGAATAAGTCTGCGATCTGACCACTGGCAGTGAGCCTAACTGAAGGTAAGCAGAGGGTAGGGAGGCGGTGCAGGACCAAAACACAGCAATAAGCAAGGAGGCTGTTCTGGGCTTTGGGGCGAGCGGGGTTGTGGGCCTGGGGCTCCCTTCCAGCCATCTGACCACAGGCAGTCAGACCTGGGTGGGCTGAGGAGAGAGGCACAGCCTGAAGGTGCATGCGGTGCCTGTAAACTGAGAATTAGGGACACAAATCGTCCGTGGACAAAAATCTGGGGCTTCTGGAGCAAAATACAAAGGAGCCAGTGGCTGTCTGGGGTCCCGGAACAACAGCTATAAAATCCAGGCATCTGTTAGGACTCAGAGTTAATTTATCAACATCATCCGTGGCCCTGTGGGGGCGGGGGCGGGGTGGGGTTTGAGTGTTGCTGGAATCTTCAGATGAAGTCCCCAAATTAAGGTGCTTGGGCCTGCGGAGGATGTACCGCATTTTGCCATATATAATGTGCACCCCTGTTTTTGGCCCAAACTTGTAGGGGAAAAAAATCTTTCGTTTTAATTTTTTAATTCAAATTTTTATTTGTTTATATGTAGGTACTTGTTTTTTGTATTATAAAGAAATTTTAGCATTTATTTTTTAACATATTAGGGTATAAGAAATTTTATGTAACAGATAATTACAAAAAACAAGAACACATACAAGGTACAAGAAATTTTATGTATAAATTTTTTTATGTAAAAAACCAATTATATTTCAGGATATTATTTTGCATACGGATATTATTTTTGATTTCTAGAGTTACACTTTTAACTCATAAGCATAAATAAAAGAATTAAAAACATCTATATAGATACAGAATTAGTACTACCCATATATAATGCACATCCTTATTTTTCCCTCACGAATTTGGGCAAAAAGTGTGCAATAATCATGGCAAAGTATGGTAATTGTTATCGACAAGGTTGAGTGTTTTCTGCTCCATTCATGCATTTTAGCCATTGTGTTGGGTTCTGCAGACTGCTAGAAACTCCCAGAACAGTCTCATCATACAAAAGATCCCTAGTCTTTGGAGCCAGATTGTTTCAGAACTATAGGTTTTTTTGACGAGAAACCCAGGAGCATGTGAAATGTTTTGGGTAATTGTCACCTTTGTAATTACCATATTTTGCTGTGTACAATGTGCATTTTTTTGCCCAAATTTGTGAGGGAAAAATAAGGCTGCACATTATACATGGGTAGTACTAATTCCATGTCTATATAAATGTTTTTAATTCTTTTTTTATGCTTATGAATTAAAAATGTAACTCTAGAAATCAATAATGATATCCATATGCAAAACAATACCCTGGAATATGATAATAAGTTTTTTTATATAAAAAACTTTTATATATAAAATTCCTTGTAACTTGTATCTGTTATGTTTCATAATTATTTGTCACATAAAATTTCTTATACCATAATATGTTAAAAATAAATGCTAAAATTCCTTCATAATACCAAAAACAAATACCTAATTATAAACAAATACAATGTTAAATTAAAAAATTAAAACAAAAGATTTTTTCCCCTGACAGTTTGGGCCCAAAACATGGTGCACATTATACACAGCAAAATATGATAACCCTACTGGCAGATGTGAAAAATTTCCTGTGGGCTGGTGGCTTTGGACCTGTGAGGAGTACAGCCTAGATGAACATGTGTGTGTGTGTGTGTGTGTGTGTGTGTGTGAGCACCCCCTTGCCTGGTGCCTCTCGAACACCCACCCCCTGGGGCACAGGGGCCATCAGCGTGGTTGGGACATTCAGCTGGAAATCTGGGAGCAGTCAGAGGGCGGCCTGGGCCTCCAAATACGATGTGCATAACTGACCCCGCTGCCCAGGGCTTGCATCCACCACACGACAAAGGTGGCCAGGCTAGAACCCACTTCTCCTTAGTCTCCGGCACAAGTTAAATGGTCTCAGGTCTCCTCAGATGTCTCCGTCTGCCTGTGCTTGTTTGTGGGTTTATCCTCACAAGTAATTCACAGCATTTTCCATGATGCAAAAGAAGATTGAGCAAGCCATGGCATGTGGTTGGCAACAAATGAGTAGGAAACAAAATGAAAGGAAAAATATCTCATACCGGGGACACAAGGTGTCCTTGCATCCAGTGCAGTGGGGCCGGGGCAGCAAGCCAGGCCCACCTTCCCCTGTGTGCCACTGTCATGTAATCAATGTAAGGGGCCATGTGAGTGGTCATTTTGGCTGAGATTGGCAGCAATAGATCAAATGCATTTCAGTGGCCCAGGAAGCTCCCTGGTCCTTACTCGTGTCTGGAAACAGAGGACAGGAGCACAGGACAGGTTACAGAGATGAGAATTTGGGTCTGGCCTTAGAGTGTGTCATTCCCATCATGGCCAAGCTCAGGAAGGGCATGCGTTGCCACCAAAGTGGATATGGCTCAGACACCATTACAATGGACCTGGCATCAAATCCTGGGGACGATCAGCTGGGGGTGCATATCGAGTGTGGCTCTCTGTCCACAGTGGGGGGAAGCCCCCCGTCACACCATGCATGCACTGATGTAGGACAGCCCTAGCCTCTCTTTTACTTTGACCTAATTACAGGCACTCCTCACTTAATGACCGAGCTCCCTTCCTATGACAGGATTATTAAGCGAACTGGTTGATAAGCGAGGAGCATCAAGGTGGATTCTTGTGCTGTGTTGGCACCATAGGGTATACATTTTTCAATAGATATCACATGACACTTATAAATGAAATGTGTAGTCTTGTGTGATTTCGAATGCTTCATATAGTGAATACTAACTGACTTCGGGAATGACATCAAGACTGGGAAAGGGGATTCCCGAGACACACAGACTGAGAAAGGGGGTTCCCCATGCTGGAGAACTGGTCGTAAGTCTGAGCAGTCATTAAACAGGTGGGTCGCTAAGTGAGGAGTTGCTGTAATTTCATTAGACGATCCCCATCCTTGGGCTAATTAAGTTCTTTAGGACTATTTCTCCCAAGCTCTTCCTTACACAGAGCTTAAGAATATGTGCTATGGCTATCACCTGGCTAAATACATGTGTGCAAGGACCTGTGAGATTAAAGCTTCCTGTGGCCCTAATGGCAGGGCCAGGGGATTTCTTTGTCCAACCTGGTCACCAGTGGCTGAAGGGACCCAGAGGTCACTAGGAGCTTCTAGGCAACCCATCTGCTTCTGCTGCAGTGGGTGTTTATTAAGGACATCAGTTCCATCTCTAGCTATTAGGGGCAGTGGGTGCTTTAAGAACAAAGACACTATATTTATAGGGACAGTAAAACAGACTGAAAGTGTAGTCCAGGTGTCCATGCTGAGAGTCTGAAGAAACTTGGGATGTCAGGCCCAGGGGCACTCTTTTCTGTCACAGATTTCAACTCAAATCCAACCAACCACGAACGCTGTGAACAAACACACGGGGACAGTTAAACCAGACCCAGGGGCAATTGTGAGCCTATTCCTCCCCAGGCCAGATATCACATGATCCCTTCCCAGCCATTGGGGACCTGGTAACCTGCTTTGGGGCATTTCCTGCCCTCGTCATTGGAGGGTTCTTGAAACAAATGTCCAATGTGAGGGACGTGTGGGTGACAGCACTGTAGCCTCTGGCCACTTAGAAAATGGAGAAGGCTTAAGTGGGAGAAGATCACTCCAGGGCCAACCCACTGGGCAGCAACTCTCCCACCAGCAACAACACCTCATTTAGTTTACAGCAGCGATGTCTAACCTTTTGGCTTCCCTGGACCACATCGGAAGAATCACCTTGGGCCACACATAGTATACATTAATACGAACAATAGCTGATGAACTAAAAAAAATTTATATATGTATATCACAAAAATAAATCTCATAACGTTTTAAGAAAGTTTACGAATTAGGGTTGGGCCACATTCAAAGCCATCCTGGGCCCATGCAGCCCGCGGGCCGCGGGTTGGACAGGCTTGTTGGCACCATGTGGAGAAACAAGATGGCATTAAGCATGCTGTTTTCCAGCCGGATTGCAACAGTGCTGAGAAAAGCTTTGCTGGAGAAAGCTTTGCTCAATCTGTCTGTGTTTTGTTTTGTTTAAACCTCAACATTCTTTTAGTTTCTCTTTTTATTATTTTTTGAACTGCACTTTCAGAGCCTGAAGCTCCAATCTCTCCCCACCTCACCTCCCCCAGCCATGGCCAATGCATATTACACTTGCTTACTTTGGAAAACTCTGGAAAACTGAGTGTCCCATCACTTGTTTCAAAATAACTGGATGTGAGGGTACGGGTAACAGCAGAACTTTTACAGTCTAGTTTGATTCAGTAGCCTTTTGTCTTTCTAGAGGAGCTAGAAGAGGGCAGAAATAATAAATATGACCAGGAATCAGTGCCATATAGGCCAGAAGAATGATAGACATACTCAATGAAAGCATATATGGTTCTTTCAAAAAAACTCAATGACAGGGATTAACCTTTAGCCAGATGGACCAAGAAAAAAGATAGAAAAAACCAAGTGCCAACATCAGCAGGAGAGAGGGTCTTTTAAAGACATTGATGGGTAATAAAGGGATATGAACAACTCAATGTATGTAAATTCAGTAACTTAGGTGAAATAAATCGATTTATTAAAAGCCACAAACCACCAGAATTAAAACAAGAAGAAATGGATTATCTAGTTTACACACACACACACATACACACACACACACACACTATATATATATGTATATATATTTAAAGAAATTGAATTTGCAGATTAAAAACCTTTCAAAAAGGCAATCTTCAAGCCCAAATAGTTTCACTGGTGAATCTGACCAAACATTTAAAGGAAAAATAACAGCAATTCTTCACAATCTCTTCCAGAAAAAAATAAGGAGGAAACACTTTCTAATTCATTTTAGGCCAATGTTACTCTCATGGACAAAGACAAGTGCAAGAAAAGAAAACCACAAGCCCATACCCCCCATGAATATAGGTCCAAAATCCTCAATAAAATATTAGCAAATTGAACCTGGAAATACTAAAAAAGAGTAATACATCAAAATCAGATGGAGTTTATCCTGAGATCAAGATAGCTCAAGACTTGAAAAGCAATGAATGTAATTCACCAAATCAACAGACTTTGAGGGCTGTCCAGAAAAAGTCCAGCCATAAACACCCCTATTTTTCATATTATATGGCTGGATACTTTCCAGGCAGTCGATTCATCAGGATTCTTTAGAGAAACAGATGAATAGGATACACACATGTGCATGCGCACATACACGTATTCACAACAAAATAAGGAGGAACTATTCATGACAATTACAGATCTCATTTGTATCCATAACTATTTCCTATTCCGTATTTTCTTTGTCTTCAGACACAACCTCAGCTGGTCATGGTACAGTAGACTTGCAGTTAAGCAGCACCCATGGGGATGGGTAGATGCCTGATAAATGAAAGTAGAATCTCCATTAACTGGAACTCAACCAACTGGCACTCTCAAGTAACCGGCAAAATATTTTGCTTGAGTTCCAGTTAACAGAGAGTCTACTGTTTTTACCTGGTGGGTCTGGCCCATGAGTAGCCCTGCCTGGTTGGGTTGTAGTAATTTTCCACTGATCTTAATCACAAGGCACAGTAACACTAGGAGACACTGTAGGGCAGGGGTCCTCAACCCCTGGGCCACAGATCAGTACCAGCCTGTGGCCTGTAAGGAACTGGGCTGCACAGCAGACAATGAGTGGTGGGCTAGCGAGTGGAGCTTTATCTGTATATACAGCCGCAACCCCATCACTTGCATGACCGCCTGAGCTCTGCTGACTGGCAGATCAGTGGCAGCATTAGATTCTCAAAGGAGCGCAAACCCTGTGCACATCCCCCCACACCCTCTACCTCTCTGTTGGTGGAAAAATTGTTTTCCACAAATCTGGTTCCTTGGACACACTCCTTCTCACCACCACTGTGGAGTGGCTGTTTAGTTTCCCCTTGGCAATCAGCACAGTGACTCCCTTCTTCGCCTGTTGATTCATAAACATGAGGCAATCAAAATGGCGAGACCAGTCTTGACTTCCAATCACATGGGATCCTTGTTGTGTCTCCTTGTGGAACTAAGACCTCTAGGCAAGCAAAGTACAAGTTCATGGAAACAGGAAGTAAGCTTTTGCTAGTGGATCCCTAGGAGTGAGTGGTGCCACTGTGATTTCTACCTCTTGATTCTTGGACCCATGATCCAGGCTGTGGAAGACACAGCACTATATGAGGAAGGACCCAAAACAACTGGAATTTATTTATAAAACTTGTGTATTTATTCTTACATTTATTCTTAAACTTCATCACCTTCAAAGTACCCTCTGTTTCATGCAATACACCTATTGAGATGCTTTTTCTACTGCTCAAAACGGTTTTTGAACTTGTTCATTGTGATGCCTTTTTGTGCTTCTGCTGTTTCTTGTTTCACCTCTTCCACATCAGCAAAAACATTTCCCTTTGAGGGCCTTTTTCATCCAGGGATATAAAAACAACTCACTTGGATAAGAGCGAATGAATAGGGAGAGTAAGGTATGATGTGGGAGGGTCATGCCGTTTTTGGTCAAAAACTGCTGAACACTCAGCAAGGTGTGAGTAAGTGTGTTGTCATGCCACACGTTGTTCATGCAGATCATTCATCATGAAATGCACAAACATGTTGAAAGAGTCTCCAAAAACATTTACTGAAGCTGACTGTAGCCTGTCACAACAATGCCAGCTGGTACACAGATGCAGATGGGTTCCTGGGACACTCACCTAGCAGAAGAAGCATGTCCTACAAGGGGCCCACCCTCCAGAAGATCATTCCTGGATTTTTTGTGTCCTCATATATTGGGTCTGATTCAGAGCACAGGCAGTTTTCTTAAGAACTGTGTTCAGCCTGTGAGGTACTGTCACCAACTGGCATTGCCACTGCGTCTTCCACCATTCCACAAATCCAGCTGATTCAGTGTTGGGGGAACATGGTACTAAAAGTGACTTCCACGAGCCTGGGCCCATCGTCACACTTCACGTGCTGTGACATGAGTTCTGTGTTTGGAAGCGATGTTGTGTGGCATCTCACAATGATGATGAATAAGATGTTCTGTCAGCCCATGGATGGCAGTTTTGGCAGCAGCATTGTGTGCAAGAAAAGCAAATCTGTATCAGAGCATCTATTCCAGTCAGAACAAAATGCTTTCAGGATAGAAGTGGTCCAGTGTAATCAACCTGCCACTAGGTAGCTCACTGATCACCCCAAGGAAGAACGCCATGCTTGGGATTCAGCTATCAGTCTCTGCTGCTAGTAGATCGGGCACTGGGCCTTCATGAATGGTAGTCATGTTGCTGAGCCCATGCATGACCTCCATCCCCACTGCCATGGCGTTAAAATAAGAACTGACAGGCCAGAAGGGAGTCACTTTAGCTAAGTCACATCATCAAAGCAAAACTTGATCACTACCCTAACTGCAGTTTCAGCTCTCAGGAGTGGGATTTTAAACCACTAAGTCTAGAATTTTCTGATCAACACTAGTGAGGTCATCCACTTGATAAGAACTCCCTGCTTTCCCCCAAGGGGAGGGTGTCCTTGCCTGAAATAATTCATTCTTCTAACATCTTAGTTCCAACCCTCTTTCTGCCTATAAAAACCTTCCATTGTGTACAACCCAATGAAGCTTTTTTCCTAGTCCCTAAATGGATGCTGCCTGATCCAAGAATCACTTAATAAAGCCAATTAGATCTTCCAATTTGTTTGGATGAATTTTATTCTTTAATAATGGCTGCTTTGTTCATGAACAATGACAGTGTGGCTGGGGAAAGAGGTCCACAGAGGAGGTCACCTGACCCTCTTGGTTATTAAAACCATCTTTTGCTGAGGCTGCCCTGTAGAGGGCATTAATATGAAACAAAGTACCTTCGTATTTTTTACCTATCCACATAACCCAGACTTTCTTGTCAACTATTTTCCCTTTCTGTTTCTTCCAAGTCCCATTGGCCACAGCCCATGAACTGGTACATGACCTCATATGTGGCCATCTCTGGTTCCAACCACAAGGAGAAGCCAGGCACACTGTCCGAGGATTTCCCATCATGGCTGTCCCTCAGGATATTCCAGAAGGAGGCACAGTGCTGAAGCTGCCCACTTCTGAGTGACGCCTCCACATCACGTAGAACTGCCTGTAAACCAGGCCTGAGATTTCTCTTCTTCTGTCAACTGATGGTAGGGAAGTCCCCATGAGGCTATAGGTGCCAACTGGAAGAGAGAAGGCAGTGTAGCAGGAGTGGGGAATGTGGGCCTGTTAACAGAAATTCCAGAAGAAAGCAAAAAAGAGTTTTGTTCATATATGGTTTGCAAATCAGAGAACGTAGGCCTTGGTATGAACCATGTTCCAAGGTGGGAGTGTAAGGGAATACGGGGCTTTTAAAGGCATACGTTGCAAGGAGCTGATCGTTACAAAAAAGGGTTGCTAGGAAACAAGGTTATAAACTGACATCATTCATTTTCTGATTGGTGGGGGCAACTGAGCTCTCAATGGGGCACATATGGTTAAGCATTTATCAACATCCTTTTTTTGGTTCAGGCTCACAGAACACTAGCTTTTGGTCAAGCCTGGGGGTGTAGCTTATCATCCACACGGAGATGACTTATCAAGCAGCACAGCCACGGTGGGAATGCCGTCTACCCTACAGGCAGTTCTGGAGCTCAGAAGAGCAACATTGTGCCTTGTACACAGCCTTTAAGTTTAAACTTCAAAAGGTCCAAATGTTGGACCACAAATTATGATATGAAAGTTCTCATAAGTCCTGGGGCATTTGAGCCACTTTTGGTAATTTGCTTGTACCTTCAGGGCCTGCTCTGACCCTATCACACATACAGCCCCCTCCTCTTCACTTAATGACCTACTTGTTTAATGACCACTTGGACTTACGACCCATTCTCCAGTGCAAGGAACTCCCTTCCTCAGCCTGTATTAGTCTTAGGAACCCCCTTTCTCAGTCTTTGTCTCCTTCCAGCAGTCAGTTAATATTCACTACATGAGGTGTTCACAATCACACAAGACTACAGATTTCATTTATAAGCTTGGTATCTATTGAAAACTACACACCCTATGGGACCATGACACACCACAAGACTTCCGCCTTTAAGCTCCTTGCTTATTGACCAATTCATTTAACGACCTGGCCTTAGGAATGAAACTCAGTCATTAAGCAGTTCCCATTTGCTGACAGAGTCCTGCTATCACACCTAATTGAGTGGCTTGGCACCTAGGATGACACCCAGTTCATGACAGACAGGTAACTTGGTGGCCCGTACTTATACTTTCAAGCTTCACAAAGGCTCAGTAGCAGACCAGGAACTGTTTCTCAAAAGGAGAGTTGTGTCCTAGGTACAGGGGCAGGGCTCTGTGCCGAACTTGAACCTATAAGAAAAAACTGATAAATTGGACCTAATCAAAATTAAATATTTTGCCCTGCAAAGGATACCATTAAAAGAACAAAAAGACAAGCTATTGACTGGGAGAAAATATTTGCAAATCACATATTAAGGGATTGATATATAGACTATATAAGAATTCTCAACAATAACAAAAAAAAAATTGAAATGAGCAAACCATTTGAATAGATACTCCACTGAAGGAGATTTATATGGGTAGCAAATTAACACATCAACAGGTGCTCGATATCATTAATTATTAGGGAAATGCTAATTAAAACCACAGTGACATAATGCTACACACCTATTAGAAACTATAAACGAAAATAAAAAATATAAAAATAAACTAACAAAAAACCTAAAGTATGAATACTACCAGCGTTGGCTAGGATGGAAAGCAACAAAATCTCCCACAGAATGGTACAGACGTCCAGAAAAGAGCTCAGCAGTTTGTTATAACAAACTATTGCCACACATGACAACTGTGATGCATCTCCAGGGCATTCTGGTCAGTGAAAACAGTCACTCCCAGAAAGTCTCTACTGTGTGATTCCGTTTATATGACATTCTGGAAAAAGCAAAACTGTAGTGATGGGGAACAGATATGGGGGTGTTACGGGTTCAGGACAGAAGGTGGATTTGACTACAAAGGGACAACACGAGGGATTCCTTGGGGTGTGGAAATTGCTCTGCACCCTACCTGTGATGGTGGTTGTAAGAATCTAGGCATGTGTAAAAACTCACAAAGAAATGTTCATTTTATTGTATATACATTAAAGCACTAAAATTGTTTTAAGTTATTATATGTTATAACATATATCTAAGAGATAGATGATCAATAGATGATGATGATAGATACACGTATGGATGGATGAAGATGATTGATAGATTATAGATAACATGGGATATAGATAATGATAGATGATAGAGATAGATATAGATAGATTATGATGATAGATAAAGAGATGATGATAGATATAGATGATGATGATGAAGATAGATACACAGTTTTAAATCTCTAAAAATCATTATGTAACATGGAACTTTTACCAATGGGCTAGAAATTTTTTAAATGAGGAAAAAAAAGGCTTTTAGAATGCTTAATTATGCATAATTTATTGATGAACAAAGCCTGTAAGGTTTACAAAAATTTTTGTGGGCCCTGGATCCCTAAAATTACAGCTGTCGCATTTCTTGGGTATAATTTGATGTGGAATAGCATTTGACGTTGTTTAGAAAGAGGGAGTTGGGGGGAGGAATGGCAAAGCTTTCTGTCTGGCTTAAATAACAGGTCGAACTACACAGAAATCTCTCTGGTTTTGGAAATGGGCATTGGGGCGCAGATTGTCCAAGTATCTGGACCATCAGCCTCCAGGCTTTTCAGCCAGGAAAACGTTCACTGACGTCAGGAGGCTGAAACTCAAGAGGAAGCAGGGAGAACCTCCCAGGGTCCCTGGCTGCTTTGAGGGAGGTATTTGACCTAAACCGTCCAGAAGAATTTGCACCTTTTCACATTAGCTCACTAGGTTAAGACATACGGGAGGTCAGCCTGCTTTGGAAGGATCCCAGAATTCTAGAGCTGGAAGGCTTGTGTGTTGTCCACTTTCCAACAGTATACAGGCACTCCTCACTTAATGACCGAGTTCCATTCTTACAACTAGATCGTTAAGTGAATTTGGTTGATAAGCGAGGTGCTTAAAGGTGGATGTCTTGTGTGTTGTGATGTCATAGGGTCTGTCCTTTTCAATTGGTATCATGTGACACTTACAATATGTGGTCTTGCGTGATTGCGAACAGTTCGTGTGGTGAATACTAACCGACTGCAGGAACAAGACAAAGACTGAAAAAAAGGGTACCTGAGACTCACAAAGACTGAGAAAGGGGGTTCCCCACGTTGGAGAACTAGTCATAAGTCCATGTGGTCATTAACTAGGTAGGTCGTTAAGTGAGGAGTGGCTGTATCTCCTTCCCAACTATAAAACCCTCCCAGACTGTGGGACCCAGAGGGGAAAGGCTCCCATACATGCCAGCACTTCAAAGGCAAATCCAGTTGTATCCAGACGTGGTGCTGAACTTGGGACTCCAGGTTCTCCATATTGCTTAGGACTGGATCCAAGTCTTACCTTCGAAAAGCCATCACCAGTGAGCCAGAGATGACTTGTCAGTATTTCCTTTCATCACATTTAGGGGGTGATTTATAACTTGGACACATGCCAGTTTCTTGCCCCGCCCACAGAGACTGGCATGAAGAGTTCTGGAAACCACCCACTCTCCAAAATACCTCCTTCATGGGCCTCCCAAGGTGCCCCAAATGCCTACACTGTCTACCCTTTGGACCAAGTTATTACAATGCAAATGTTAACCAGGGTGGAGTCCTCCATGAAGTCATCACCTCGCAAGTGGTTGGCTACTCAGTCAGGGAGCCGAGCCCAGGAGAATGGGGGTTGAAAAGTGCTGACGTGAGGGAAGAAAAGTTCTAGAATCTCGGGCTTTGGGCCTTTCCTAGTGAGGGGGGGACCTGGGGGAAGGAGGGCAGCAAGGGTCAGGCGAGGGCACCCTCCACATCTCACCGTGCTCATCATTCCTTTACAAAGATGGCCCTCCTCGCCCACCTTGAGCTGTTTGCACACGGAGTTCCTCCAAAACCCAGCCGGATCCCGGCTCCCGGCAGCGGAGCCATGAGCACGGAGCACACCGTGCCAGATCAAAATATTAGAAACAGACGTCGATGAACAAACTGGAGAGCGGGGGGAGTTGGTTACGCTCTTACATTAATGAAAAGCAAATGGGCCTGTGTGTTCGGTGGAGGAAGGTATGAGGAAGCAATTGTGGTGGCAAATCAACACCCCTTATGTAAATACCGGGGGAGTTGCATAGCGGGTACTTATCTCGGAAATGTTTTGAGAAGTGGGTTAGTGAGCTGGAAGGGAGAGGGCATTCCAGCGCAGACGTGGCTCTGGGGAAAGGGTGGAACGGGTACACAATGCAAACAGATACCGGGCTTGGATGCGTAAGCCTAAGTGCCAGGTCGGGACAGGCGAGAGGTGGGGACCCAGGACGACACCGGGAAAGGACGCAGCCCAGAGTGGAACAGGTGTCTGTGTTGTCCCCTCGATGGCCACGTGATTCGGGGTGTCCATCTCAGGTCTGCAGCTCCTTAAGGGGGTGGCCTCTTAGAGGGACCCCCTGGCTCTCCTAGGACCTGAGATCCCAGGCATCCCGGACGGGTCATCGGACAGGCTTAGCGGCAGAGGGTGGGGAGACTGCTGGTTCAGGCCCAGAACACTGAAAACTCGCTCAGTGCGAAGTCCGCCCATCGACAGCGCCTCTCCCCACCCCCCAACCCAACCCTGTGGGAACCTGCCTGGCCTCTCTTCCTCCCTCAGTCACATGACTTCTCTTTTCTTTCCAGCTAATCTTTGGAGGACCCTTTTCAAAACCGTTTTATTATGAAAATTTTCAAGTACCCTCGGAAGTAGAGAGACTAGGTGCAGGCACGCACATATGCCAATCATTAGCTTCCACAAGGATTACCGTATTTTGCCGTGTATAATGTACACCCACGTTTTTTGACCCACACTTCAGGTGGGGGAAAGAATCTTTAGTTCTAATTTTTTAAATTAAATTTTTATTTGTTTCTATTGAGATACTTGTTTTTTCTACTATAAAGACATTTTGTGTTTATGTATTTAACAATTCAGGACAAAATGCAAGAAGAGATACAATGTACAAGAAATGTTATGTATAAAATTTTTTATATAAAAAAAGATGATCATATTCCAAGGTGTTTTTTGGAGGCAGATATGGTTATTGATTTCTAGAGTCCCACTTTTAATTCATAAGCATAAATAAAAGAATTAAAACTTTTATATAGACACAGAATTAGTACTACCCATGTGTGATGTGCATCCTTATTGTCCCCTCACAAATGTGGGACCCAAAAAAGTGCTCATTATACACAGCAAAATATGGTAAGTCATGAATAAGCTCATTGCATCTACGGGCTGCATCTCCTCCTCTATCTGCTGTCTGTCCATACACACTCTGCAGGATTTCAAAGCAAATCCCAGACATATCATTTTGTCTGTAAATAACAATATACACATATCCAAAGAAGTTAAAGGCTCATTTTAAAAATACATCAAGCACAATATCATCACCACATTTACATTTTTTTGTATATGTGATTTCTCCCGAATGTCAGCACTCCATGTAGGTAGGTTGGAAGCAAAATGATAAGGAGAGAGATGGACGGGAGACACAAGCTGATGTCTTGTGGGTGAATCATTCTAGAAATTGATGATCTGGCCAGAACCCACAGTTCCAAACTTCAAGTTCCCTTTCTTGGTCCACTGTCCTTGCCTCCCAGCTCTGCTTTGAGTCTAGAATAGGGAAATCCTACCTGGGTGTGGTACACACTCCCATTTCTTACCTACTGGCTGCCCGGTCCTGGGTCAAGGCATAAAGTGACAATTTTCTCATCAAGGAAATAGGGTAATAGCCTGACCTTGTAAGGCGGTGGTGGTCGTGGAGAGCCATGACTGTCATCTCAGAGCCACCAGGGCTTATTTTCTGAATTTCACAGTCGGGACTGGAAATGACTCCTGGCTGACCTGTGTGTGCGCTGCCCACCCCTCACTCTGCCAGAAGGCAGGGTTCAGGGTCAGCTAAAGTGTCCTCACCACAGGGCTCCCCTCATTTTAGTGGCAATGCACCTATTGCTTCTGGACCCCATCACTCACAGTCTTCATTTGGGGGGGGGGGCGGCATCAGTGGTTCCCAAACATTTATTTGTGGCCCAAACCTTTCATAAACAACCTTGAATTCCCTTTACAATTAATGTCAAGCTGCGGGGTTTCCATCAACAGAAACGTGAATTCCAGTGCAAGGCTGGGAATACGGCTAATTGGACTTTGTAATGACATAAAACATGTAATCAGATGGTCACGGGCAAACCTGGGCAAGGCAGAGAAATGCCCTGATTTTTAACTGTGGTCTTTTGAGGATTGTCTCCTGGGGCCATGGAGGCAAGACGAGGAGCCTCCTGGCCTCCCGTGACCTGGGTCAGGGAGGGATCTCCTCTGTGTCCTGGCCAGAGAGAGTGAGTGCAGGAGGTGACATATGACACGTGTGGACATTAAAGCCGAGGGACTTCAGGTTGAGTTGGGAGCTAGCAGCCAATGCTGCCAAGGTGAGCAGCTAAGCTGGCAAGGGGCACGCTTGCTGGCTCGAAGGGTGACCGCTTGACCAGAGGTCCCTCAAGTAGCCAAGGGAGCATGTGATGTGGCGAGAGTGAGTGAGGAGCTGTGACAGTCGCATATCAACAGTTATGTCACTGTCAAATCTCCACGTCGTGGCTCGAAGCCACTCTAGAGTCCTGGGAACCAGGAGATTTCACATTAGCTATGCAGGGTGGGGGAGCATGTATGTGCATGTTGGGGGAACACGGAGACATATCCCAGCATTTCCCGGGCCCTGGGCCCTGGTGAGCCCTTATTGGAGAAGTTTAGTCAGCCTTGGGAACAAATCAAGCAATGCCAGGCCTCCGGTTGCATGGAGAAGTGGGGAATGGGAGTGGGGGCAAGCCCCAGGAGACCCTTCTCTGGTGCCCTGACCACACACACTCTTGGAGCCAGCTGTCTCAGAATGCGTGCAGCACCTGTGCCACATCCTCCGTCACCTTCCCTGTTCCTGCAGTGCCCTCACCTCGGATCCTGTCCCCACCACGCTGAGGATCCCCCGCCCTCTGGCATGAGTCCACCCGGGCAGCCCAGACCCTCTGAGTCCTGTGATTGGCCTTGGGAGAAGCAGTCAGAAGCAGACATGGTCTACAGCTGAGCCCTAACTGTTCTGGAGTGCCACCAGGGGAGCGTCGGGAAGGGGAGGGGGACATGTGGGACTTTCTCCCCCTTGGGCAATGCAGCCAGCCTGGACAGAAGCCCACCGACCTCGAGCCACAGACTGAGTGGGACACAGCTCCACTCACAGGCCTCTGGTCTGAGGCTCAGGGTGATTTAGAACAGGAGCCAGATCAGGGGTGGTGGCGCATAGCCAGGACAGTCCCAGTGGCCAGGAAAACACCATCTGGTGCTGCCATCCTGGGGCAGATGGAGAAACGCTGAACCCCCACAGGAATGGGGGTCAGAGGGAGTCAGGCCAGCTCCATGGCACACGGAGGGCTCCAGGAGGTCGGTTAGGTGGGAAGTGAACATTGGTGAGTAAGCGATAAAGGGACAGGAAACTGACAATACTCAGGTAGGCCAGCTCCACCAGCCGCACCAAGACAGAGGCAAATGCCCTCAAGATATTTGTCATCCAGACCTGGCTTCCTTCCCAGGGTGGCACCCACGTTTAGAAGCACAGTGAACTGGTACGGAGCTCCCGGGCAGTCTTCACACTTGTGGGACATCCCCTAAGGGTGACTTCCAAGGGCAATGACGTCAGAAATGCCTCTTACCAATCCGCAAGACAAAACGCAGCAAATGAACAGAAAATGGAGTTGGGTTGGATTTTCTGAAATGCAGAGGAACTTTTTCCTACAGTTTCTGGAAATCTGTAAGAATTCTTTTAGCTTGTTTTAGAACATTCTAGTTTGAGTGGATCTTTTCCTTACAGATACTTACATCAAGTAAGTGGCTTCTAATGATCTTTTTTCACCTCTTTCTATTCTCCTCCCCTCCCCTCCCCTTCTCTCTCTCTCTCTCTCTCTCTCTCTCTCTCTCTCTCTCTCTCTCTGTTACTCTCACTCTCTTACTCCACAGATTCCCTCCAATAAAGTCATCCAAAGGTGATTTCTAAAACAGGAAGAAAACAGGATTTTAGCACCTTACAGTGAAATGTTTCTAAACCATCACTAATTGCATGCTTTCATTTAAAAAAAAAAATTGCACACAAATCATGAATGCAGGGCAAATGAGTAAGGTCTTGTCTCAGCTAACTGCACATTAGAAACCAGCACACAGCCACATGCCAAGTCAGACGTTAGCATCATCTTTAAAGATGTTATCATACTGATGACATGTTGTGCCAGTGAGGCATGGCCTATAGCATTGGAGACAGGGACAAGCAACAACATGCATTCAAACAAGCCTTGAATAACTGTTGTATGACAATGGAATTTGCAAGGTAAAAAGATCAAAACCGAAGCCTTGAAAAGCAAAATATTCCAGATGGAAGACTTGAAGTAGCAAAAGAATGTTCACTCTAATCAAGAGGTTGGAAATAATAAAACACCATAGAGTCTCAATGCTTGTTGAACAAATGAGACGTGCAAGAAAGGGTGAGTGATGACTCCTGGCTAATTATGATGATGACCATTGCAACCAAATGGCTAGGCCCTGAGACACGTAATATTTTATTCACCATCTGCCTAGGGGATCTGAAAAGAATCCACTTTCCTTCTCTCGGGAGCTACTGGGATGTGTGCCACACACATGAGAGCATAAGCCAAAAAAGAGGAAGATGTGGTTTCCAGAAAATAAGGTCCAGTAAAGAGAAATGTAAAGGGAAATCGTAGGATAGTGACGAAAGCAGACCTGAGACCGATGGCGGAGTATCTGTGAAAATTAGTGCGGATGGAAGGTTCTCTATAAAGGGGTCTGTTACAGTGGTACAAGGGTGTCGGCTGGCATCAGCCCAGGGAGTCTGTTGTCAAACAGCCATTACTAACTACTAAGTTATACTAACTGATATTTAAAACATAGGTAATAAAATATTTTAAATCTATCTCTTTATAATGATTCTACTACATTCTTACTAATCCTTATGTTTTTGAGGTTATTTACATTTTTGGTATTTGGATGGTAGAGGCATGTAATACAAGGGGGACCCAGAAAAATCCAAAATGATCTTCTGGAGAGTGGGCCCCTTGTAGTATAGGTTTCCTTGCTAGGTGAGTGTTCTAGGAACCATCTGCATTCATGTCCCAGCTGGCGTTGTTGTGAGAGGCTGCATTTGGCTTCAATGTATTGTTTTTGGAGACTTCTAATGCATTTGTCCATATCATGATGGGTGGTTTACGTAAGCAACGTATGGCATGACACCATACCGCACACACTGCACTAAGTGTCAGTAGTTTCTGACCAAATAATACGTGACCCCCATGCCCCACCCTCCCTATTCACCCCATCTCACCCTGAGCAACTACTTTTTGTTCTTCCATATGAAAAAAGTCCTCAAAGGAAAATGTTTTGCTGATGTGGAAGAGGTGAAACAAAAACAGCAGAAGTACTAACAGGAATCAAAATTGGTGAGCTCAAAAACCATTCTGAAGCATGGAAAAAGTGTCTTGATAGGTGTATTGTATCAAACAAAAGGTGTTTTAAAGGTAACTGAAATTTAAACATGCAAGAATAAATAGACAAATTTTTATAAATAAGTTCCATTTTTGGGAGGTCCCCCTTCAAATGTGTTAAAGCACTTCTCTTCCCAACTCTGTATTCAGTGATGTCACATGGGTAGCTTGAAATTGGCCAGGGCAGGAGTATTTACACTATGGAAGTTGGCAAAAGCTACGAATTAGGCCTTGATTTATTATTTTGATTGTATGTATGTAAGAAAATAATGAAGAAATGGTTAATATTGCTGATTAAACTTCAAAGTGTGTCATAGTTGAAGCCACCATATTGTGACTAGCAGGTAGAAAAACAAGGAGATATTTATTCTTTTAGCATTTGATAGCTAATATTTGATGCAGCAAAGAAGTTGCTCAAATCAGTTCTGAACAAAATAAATGAGGTTCTAAAAATCTTTGTTATTTCACTTTTGCCTTACTTATTAATATAAATAAAAATGTCAACCTAATCATGTAAGAACTATACTCATATGACTATAGAATGCCTACGTGGAAGTTACAATAAAGAGTACTGTAAGCTTTGTTGTAAATTGTGTGTGATATGTTTTTTTATGTCAGCTCAGGTGCATTTGGACCCAGGATAAGCAAACTACCTTGCAGAAACACCATGAGAAGGAATCTGAAACAGTAACAATCCTGCCTGCCTGCATTCATTGCCTTAGTGTTATATGTGTTGATGTGAACAGGTCATGAAACAGGAGGTGAGTGGCAGGCAAGCAAGTGAAGTTTCATCTATAGTTACAGCTGCTCCACATTGCTCACATGACCACCTGAGCTCCTCCTCCTGTCAGATCAGTGATGGCATTAGATTCTCACAAGAGTGTGAACCCTATTGTGAACTGCTCATGCAAGGGATCTAGGTTGTATCATCCTAATGAAAATCTAATACCTGATGATCTGAGGTGGAGCTGAGGCAGTGATGCCAGGGGGAGGAGCTGCAAATACAGATTAGCATCAGCAGAGAGGTTTGACTCCAAAGAGACCATAAATAAAATCAATTGCTTGCAGACTAATATCAAAACCCAAGCTCAGGGCTCCCACTGATCCTGCATTATAGTGAGTTGTATAATTATTTCATTATATATTGCAATGCAATAATAGAAATAAAGTGCTCAATAAATGTAATGCACTTGAATCATCCCAAAACCATCTTCCCACCCCAGTAGATGGAAAAAATTGTCTTCCACAAAATGTTGGGGACCACTGACACAGTTCGTTGCTGTGTACATAGACATTGGTGTGTACATAGACTGTTAGCATGAACATAGATGGTTGGCATGCACCTAGACTGTTAGCATGCACATAAATGGTTGGCATGCACATAAACTGCTAGTATGAACATAAACGATTGGTGTGCACATAGACTGTTAACATGACCATAGAAAGTTAGCATGCACATAGACGGCACTCACATAGACCTGTTAGCATGAACATAGAAAGTTAGCACGCACATAGATGGTTGACATGCGCATAGACCGTTAGCATGCACATAGTTGACATGCACATAGACAGTTTGAACCCACATAGACTATTAGCATGAACATAGAAAGTTAACACGTACATAGACAGTTGACATGCACATCGACAGTTTGTACCCACATAGACTATTAGCATGAACATAGAAAGTTAACATGCACATAGATGGTTGACATGCACATAGACTGCTGGTACACACATACACTATACCCGTTTATAGAATTTTCACACTAGAGGTAATAAGAATGGTTACACCCCACCACCACCACCAATTACAAATGTGGAACCTGAGACTCACAGTGGGTTGCCCCACAAAGTCATAGTGTGCAAGCCTGCCTCACCATGCAGCCCTCCTGCAGTGAGCTGTCAACCTCTCCAGGGTAGGATGTAGGCCAGTAAGCTCTGGAGGTGACCAGGAACATGGGTGAGCCCCCCATGCACCTAAAAGGCTCTCTGTTCTCCAAATGACATTACCTTCTGCTCCATGTGATCATGGTAATCCTATCCACCCCACGCTTTCGCTGAGAAAATAATAAAGCAGGGCCCTCTCAGTCCCCAACCCACTTAATTGTTTTGCCTTCACAGCCTTTGTTTGAGAACCAGGGCCAACATCTTGAGACCCTTTAAGCATGTATATGTCTTTTGGTGGTAATTACTAGAATTCAGGCCTTTGACATTTCACTCAATTTACAAAATGGGTTTGATACGTTGCATATATCATCTCCCTCACTTGCCGCCACACCATGGTCATCCTACCCAGAGAAGCTCCCCACCAGTCTCACAACCCAGGCAGATAGGGAGACTTGCAAAACCCCTGAGAGAGCTTGGGGTTACCAGCAGCAAGGTCAGGTGACTGGGCTCACAGACATCTGCATACCCTTGGGATGCCTCATCTGGCTGCATTCCAGAGAGTCAGGACAGAGTCACCTGCAGCCCCAAATCAATTCCAGAACCTTCCCTGAATCACATAAAGGCTTGGAAATCAACATCTAACTCCAGGGAGATAAAGCCCCACTCCTGCACTGTTTGCAGGAAGAATGACAGGCTTTGTGCAGAAGGATTTTCATTTTTATCTAGGTCAGGGCAAGGTGTGTCTTACTGAGTCCTAGCTTGTGTGATGATGCTGGGCTGTCCTGATCGGGACACTCTCAGTGAAGCAGGGTGACCTTTTCATGCTACACAGGTGTCACATAACAGGCCTGGGCAGGCTTTTTCAGGGCAAGAGCTCCTTCTCCAAGTGTCACGGCCCACTAGCTAGTTATTTTATTATTCAGGCAGTCACCCCAAAATTGCTTGGCGGTAGACTGTGATTGACATCTTATCCAGCTCTGCTGTATCGAATTTTAATACTTCCTGTGGGCCCATGGGGTTGACAACTGGGAGTGGCCACTGTCTGCTCAGCCTCCTGGTACACACATGACTTGTATTTGCAATCTAGTCCATAGCCCACCTCCAAACAGGGGAAAAATTGTCTTTACTTTTCTATAGAAGTTAGGTCTATCCTTCAATCTATTTCAGTGGTCAGATGGGCTTACTGCTCAAATATACTGATGTCAGTTGGAGTTGAAAACTTCCCTCATTAGTTGTAGAGTGTAGCTTTGTGTGTGTGTGTGTGTGCGCGCGCACGCGCGCGCACGTGTGTGCACGCGCAGACATGTGCACATGCAGGATGTGTACAAAACCCACTCCTTCCACGTAGACCCATCATGGGAGCCATATTCATGTGAACGATTTATCCCCAGTGACTTAAAACCACAGCACCCATCCAACAAAGGCAACCATGGTTAATGCCCAGATTTAATGATCCTCTTAGATCACACTTAGCACCCTAAATGATAGGGCAGCCCAGGCAATGCCCAATGCTGCAGAATTTTAGACTGCACCTCTCCCTAGAGCTATAGCACACTCATCAGACAGCTGTCCCTGCAGTGCTCACATGAGAGTGGCAGGAGTCAGCTTTCATCCTCACACATGAGCTGTGAGCCTTGGCTCCCATTAAAGTAATTGTTTGCACCTCCAGATCACTGTCTTCTGAGATTTTCAGCCACCAGAAATATTATTCCAGGCACACATCTGCATATGTGAAAGGTCAAAAGTGTCCTTCTTGTTGTTATTACAAAAGAATCAGATTCTGCGTTTCTAGATTGCAAGTTCAAGGCAAAATCCCATCTCCATGGCTCACTTTGAAATGTCTCTGTGAGGAAAGACTGTTTCCCATAACAACGCTGTGGGGAGGAAGTTGTAATGGCAAAGATTTCCAAAGCAGGAATCCCAAAACACACTCCTAAACCTAAACCCTGCCAGGCTCAGTGCTCTGCCGGTCAGGCAGGTTTAGCACCAGCAAAAGTTCTGTCAGACAGTGGTTACCAACCTTTTTGGCACCAGGTACCAATCCTGTGGGAGACAATTTTTCCATGGGCCCAGGATGGGGATGGTTTTGGGATGATTCAACCGTATTACATTTATTATGCACTTAATTTATTATTATTATTATTACATGGTAATATATAATAAAATAATTATACAACTCACTTGCCACTATAAAGACTGCCACCAAATGGTCATGTGCCACTCACTGATAGGGTTTTGATATGAGTCCACAAGCAATTGATTAATTATGATCTCTGTACAGTCCCACCTCTCTGCTAATGTTAGTCTGTATTTGAAGCCACTCCCCAGCACTGGCATCACCACTTCAGCCTCACCTCAGGTCATCAGGCATTAGATTCTCATAAGGAGCGTGGAACCTAGATCCTTTGCATGTGCAGTTTACAATAGGGTTGGCTGTCCTATGAGAATCTAATGCCACCACTGATCTGACAAGAGGCAGAGCTCAGTGGTAATGAGAGTGATGGGGAGCAGCTGTAAATACAGATGAAGCTTCACTGGCTCACTGCTCACCTCCTGCTGTGTGGCTTGGTTCCTAACAGGCCATAGACTGGTACTGGACAAGGCCCAGGAGTAGAGGACCCTTGGCTTAAGACATCTTTATATCCCTGGCATTAATTGCAAGGTTGATGTTAAGATCAAATATAAAACCCCAATGCCAAAGCCATGTTTCAAGAGTTACATCTAGAAAATCTCATGGTGAATCTTCATCAGTTTCACCATCAGTTTAGGGTTGAAACTCTCTAAGAGGAATTTCTTAGCTTTGATCTACTATTTATTCAGTAAATAAAGAATGACCTTCAAGTAAAAAAAGTAGTTGAAAACACAAATTGTCTACATAATGAAATTTTACTTTTAAAAATAATGTCACTCTAAAGCTTATATTCTACTTTCCAAATATGGAAAATAAAGTCATGTATGTTTTAATGAGACAAAATAGGGAATGACAGGTTATAAAAATTAACATTCATAACAAGAAAAAATAGCCTAAAATCCTATAATTATGTCCATTTGATTTGCTAAAAATATATCAGGTGGGAAGGCGGGCCCACTTGAATGAGAGGAATTGTAGGTAAGTAATAAGAGGACTGTATTTTCTGCTCTAACTTTTGCTTCATTCCATTCTGAATCCTCAAACTCTTCCCTAGGCTCTGGAAAGAGGCGTATTGTCACTTTGCAGAGGAAAGACTCTTAGAAAGCTCTAGAAATGCCTCTGGAACCATGACTATGTTTTCAAATGGCATTCTGACCATTGCCAGTTATAGGATCTGAGCTTCTATG
This sequence comes from Lyroderma lyra, assembly GCA_004026885.1. NCBI lineage: Eukaryota > Metazoa > Chordata > Mammalia > Chiroptera > Megadermatidae > Lyroderma > Lyroderma lyra. The sequence goes on from PVJL010000672.1 coordinate 123,957, forward strand.
TCATTCCCAGATTAGAGAATCAGTAGCTGAGAATCCTCAGTTTTCTCATGCATAAAATGGGAAGAAAAATTTCTGTCTTACAAAGGTATTGTGAGGACCAACTGATGTAACTTATGTAAGGCACCTAACAAACAGCCTTGATATAGAGTGGAGAGTCAACAGAATTTAGCAAGTATCAGTGTTGTCATGGTTATTATCTGGTGGAAAATAACTTGAAAATTTTCAAATTGGGAAATGCTGTATTTGTGAACTGACTGCTGACCTACTCAGTGTCAATGTCAAACATAACACATTCTCATTATCTCTGTCTCTCTGTCTCTCTCTGTCTCTGTCTCTCTGTCTCTCTCTCTTTCACACACACACACACACACACACACAGAACCTGTAGAACTTAATTTAATTATAAGCTATTTAAACATCAGAATGCCTAATTACTTCTGGGCTCATAATTATAAAACAATGGTAATTACTGTAAAATAATAAAATTACTACTGCTCTATAGCACTGTGGTCAAGTAGAGTGGAATTTATAACGAACATGAGCAAGTTGCCCCCCAAATCCACATATGAGTACAGCTGTGTTGGCTATAAGGAAAAGAAGGTGCACAAAGAGAAGGAAAATACAATGTGGAGAGAGAGAGAGACAAGAAAACACCAAAGGCAAAATCCAAGGGGAGAACTGGCAGGTACATACTCTGTCCATGACTTTCAGCTGACCCTCCAGCGGGAGATGAAAGGAACACCCGGCTCACAGGGCAGCTCAGAGGCTTTCATGGGGAACACCCCTGAGCCCACTGGAGCTGCAGCCCACTGTCATTGATAGCACATAATACAAAACATATTTGTCATTTCCCTTATACCTAGAGAAATAAAAACCCAGGGGTTGAGGGGAGCTCAAACAGTATTCAGATTGGGTGATGAGTCTCAAGAAAGAATGCACACCCGAGGGCTGGTGCAGAAGATGTGGACAGTGACTAGCCAAATGAAACAACTGCAAGAGACCCACCACATTGGAGCAGGGTGGAAAATGGCAAGTACTGTGGGCAGTGGAACCAAATGAATCCCTCCAGAATTATATCCTTTTCATCAGATGGAGTCACTGTGGGAAGACTAGGGGTGGGGAGGCAAGTCAAGCTTCATGACTTAAGAAAACACTCAGGGCTAAAATCTCAGTTTTTATAGGTTGTGGGTAAATAGTTAGAAAACCCACGTTGGGTTTTATGGGCCATGTTTCTGAATGATTTGAAGCAATGCCTTTCCTTGGATGCATGAAGTAGAAGAGGGAGGCTTCTCATATTGTAGAACAATTCATTGGAGAAACTTTGACCTCTATGGGGACACCCAGAAACGATAAGGGTTTGAAGGCTACCACTCTGAAAGCCAAGGCAGAAAGCATTGTCTGGCAGAGGTGATGCCCTACAGAGGGTCAAAGTTATCTGTTCTAGGGTTGTTGACTAGATTCTCAGTTTTCCTAGCTGGGAAATATGAGTAGGGCTAGAGTGCTGGCCACCCATGTGATATGAGTAATGTTAAGTTGCATTGTACCTAAGGCTCTGCATTCTTTCTGACATTGACTTTAAGAACATCCTAGCTTAGTAGTAAGGGCTGGAGCAAGTTGGCTTCCTATGGTATGAAATTCACAGATTTAAGAGCACATTTCATCATTCCTTTCTCTCCTTTGTGTCCTATATGTCTCTACCAATGTATTTTCCCCCCTAAATCCTCATTGAACCTAAACTTCTAAACCTATACAACCTCTCAAAATGACATGTTCAAACTGTGCATTTCCTTTCATTTAATTGAAAGCTCAGTGTGACCCCTGCTAAATTGTGAAAGTAAAGTAAAACTAAGAAAAGATAAGGAATTTTAACTTTTCTCTTTGTGGAGAGGCATAGCAGAAATGAAGATAAAGAGGTAAAATAATATTCATAGCGAATGAAATTAACAATGGTTACTCACTGATAAAGATTTTTTCACAAATAAATATAATCAGTCTAACAAGTGGTGTTTATAAAAACAACAGAGTTACTAAAAATTTAAAAACTTTCTCTTATACAAATCTCAGGTTCAAACGAAATATAAAACAGAATCTCAGAATATTAGAAAATTAAAATAATAAAAATATATGTATTATATATATACGGTAGACTTTCACTTAACCAGAACTCAAGCAACCAGCACAAAACTATTTGCCAGTTATTTGAGAGTGCTGGGAACATTTATGCAGCATCTACCAATCCCCATGGGTGCTGGTTAACAGAGAGTCCACTGCAATACAGGTAAAGCAATACTCTGAGGAAATTTCATAGCCTCATATACTTAAATTAATAGTATATGCACTCAAAGAAAATAGAGAGAGAATTAAAATGTATTTGAGAAAACTGCAGAGAGAGAAATAATGAAAAGAAAAGAGAAAAAAAATGGTAGAAACCTCCAAGAAAATTCAAGACCTGTTTTCCCAACCCCAGGGGAAAAAAGTAAACTAAATCATGATTAAATAGTCAAATTGCAATTATTCAAAAAATAAACAATCAACTAGATCAAGAAAAAACCCACAAAAATATATGAGAAAAATTCTGAGCTATATGAAAGATCGTTAAAATAATAAATCATTATCCTGCTTAGTTTTAAAAGATAAACATGAAAACCTAAGTGATTTTCTAAAATCATATATAAATTAGCAAAAGTAGAAACCAGAAGAGATAGGAGTAGGAACAAAATGATTTGCATAGTACAAATTTTTAATGTTATTAAAAAGTTGCTTTCCAGATCCCATTGAGTCCAGCTGGTATTATAGATAGAGTCTAAAAATATCTAAAGTTCAGTAACGTTTAAACTTCTATGAGTTATGAAGAAAGAAGGAAAACTTCCAAATTACTTTTGATTTCAGAATTTTTACTTTGAAATACTTCTAGATTTAGAGAAGAGTTACAAAGATAATTAGTTGCCCTTGTGCTACGTTAACATTACATATGTATAAACAGAGTACATTTGTCAAAACTAAAACGTTAACACTGTACAAAACTATTAACTAAACTTTAGACTTTATTTATTTGGGGGGTGGTATCTATTATTTTTCTTTCCTTTTTTCCCCTCTAGACTTTATTTGGATTTTACCAGTGTTTTTATGAAGGACCTTTTTCTATTCCAGGATCTAATCCAAAATACTGTGTTGAATTTAGCAAATTACTTTTATAAAGGAAAAAATTAGATACCAAAAACAAAGTTTGACAAGCCCTCCCAAAAGAAAGACATAGATCAATCTCATCATGGACAAAAGCTCTGAAAGGTTTAAATAATCCAGCCATGTTTTAGAAGAAAAACGCATCACAGCCAATTGGAGTTCAATCCAAGCTGTTTAAAGTTAGAAAATCTGTTAATATAGCACACAGTCTGTCAAAGGAGAAGAATTAAGTTAATTTATGCATAGTTTTAGAAAAGGCATTTATTAATATAGACATAATTCATATTTTAATCTCTTTATAAAAAGGAAGCAGGCACTCATTATGATTTTACACACATACAGCAGCTTTTTGCTTCATGAGAAAACATTGGAAGAATTTCTATTGAAATCAGGAGCGAGACAAGGATGCTCACAATTACCGCAATTATGTAAAATTGTACTGGAATTCCAGCCAAATAATTAGACGAGAGAAACAAAATGCATAAAATTTGGGAAGGAAGGAAATTTTTTATTATTTGCAGATGACGGAATAGTATGCCTGAAATACACACACACACACACACACACACACACACACGCAGAGAGAGAGAGAGAGAGAGAGAATCAGCTGAAAACTACTATAAACATTAAAGGATTTTATAAGGTGGTTGGTGACAAAATTATACAAAAATCGGTAGTTTTATTACATGTGAGCAAAACTCAATAGAAGACAGACAGAAGTAAAGAGATAGAGAGAGAAAGAACATGGAAGACTATACTTCATAAGACATATATGTGTCCTATATTTAAAAAATCTTTATGTGATACCTATGGATAGAAAGTGAAGACTTTAAATGGGAAAAAGTACCTTATTATTGGATAGAAAAACTCAATGTCATAAATATGGTAATTTCTCTAAATTAACGTGACCTCAAAAATACAAACAGGCTCTCCCTTTGTTTTGTAAGTACACAAGCTAGTGCTAAATTCACATAGAAGAAAAATAAATATTTGGTCATTTCCAGAAAACCTGATAAAACTCAGAGCAGTAGGAGAGGATCTACCCTACCAAATGTTGAAGTATTATCGTTTTATTTATTTGTTTTTGTGGACAAATAGACAAAAAGGTCAATAGAACTGTAGAATACTATATTTTGCCATGTATAATGCATTCCCATGTATAACGTGTACCCACGTTTTTGGCCCAAACTTTCAGGGAAAAAAATCTTTCGTTTTAATTTTTTAATTCAAATTTTATATTTAGGTACTTGTCTTTTGTATTATAAAGGAATTTTAGCATTTATTTTTAACATATGGTAAAAGAAATTTTATGTAACAAATAATTACAAAACACAAGAACAGATAGATGCAAGGTACAAGACATTTTATATGTAAAAATTTGTTTATATTTTTTATGTAAAAAACAATAATCGTATTCCAGTGTATTATTTTGCATGCAAATATCTTTATTGATTTTTGGAGTTATATTTTTAACTCACAAGCATAAATAAAAGAATTAAAAACATTTATATAGATATGGAATTAGTACTACCCAGGTATAATGCACATTCATATTTTTCCCTCACAGTCTAGGCAATAAAGTGCACATTATACATGGCAAAATATGATAACTACAGAACCAGGTCAAATGCATATGGAAATATAATGTGTGATCAAAACCACATTTCAGATCAGTAGGTAAAAGGGTAGATGATTCAAAGTAGAGTTGAGGCACCAAGGTAGCAATCAGCAAAAAATAATACAGACATTTTTGTCTCATTCCACTTAACTGATACCCTTTTTTAAAAAATCACAAATGATGATTTATTTCAAATAAAGAATGGGTGAAAGAATGTGAATAAATAAATCTTACCATATGCAAACTAAGCAGATCAAAGTGGGTCTGGATTTTAGATAGTGAAAAACCTTCTTGATGGACAGCACACTTAAACACATACAAAAGATGAAACTGCCAAAATATTAGAATAAAACTCACAAACATTTTAAAGAAATGCCCTTGGATGTATAGATAAAGAAAAAGTGGCATATACATGCAATGGAATGTTGTCCAGCCGTGAAAAAGGAAGAAACCTCGCAGTATGCAGCAACATGGATGGACCTGGGAGAACATTACACTGAGTGAAATAAGCCTGTCACCAAAGGACAAATACCAGGTGTCCCCAAAATTTATATACACACTTTAGCAGCTGACAACTCACATAATTTTTTTCCTTTTCAGATTTAACTGATTTGAAATAATGGGCGAGGTCTGGTGAACATGGAGCTCATGCCACTGGACTTTTTTTATGGGGATACATAAAAGATAAAAATTTACCATACAAGACTGGCAACAGTTGATGAACTGAAGACAGGGGTTGAGCGAGAATGAACACAAACACCAAATGATATGGTTGACATTTGTGATTGCAATGCTTTGCGTGGCCAGTAGTGCCTGGACCAAAACGGTCATCAGTTTGAAAACAGGCGTTGACCAAAAAAAAAAAAAAAAGAATTATTCATTTTTGTAGATTCTTTCAAATTTCGAAAATAAATTGTATGTTAATATTCACTGACTCTACAATCCTTCAAAGTGTCTTAACATTTGGTGGTGGGGGACACCCTGTATTGTATAATTCCATTTATCAGGAAGTATCTAAAACAGTCAAACTAATAGAAGTGAAGAGTAGAATGGTGGTGGCCAGGTGCTGGGGGGAGGGGCACCTAGGGAGTTGCTAATGAACTTGTATAAGATTTCAGTTGTGCCAGATAATTAAGTTCTAGAAGCCTGCTCTACAACACTGTGCCTGCAGAGAACAATGCTATATTGTACACTTAAAGATCTGGTGGAAGGGTAGATCTCACATTAAGTGTTCTTAAAATTAAAACAAAAACTCAGAAAAAAGAAATTATAGTGTAACATAAAAAGACATGAAGCAGTAATTATAATCACCCAATCAATATTCTTGAGTGTTTTCAGAAGGCCTTTCTACGTAAGACATAATATCCTGACATGATAAAAGTTATGAATCTCACCATACAATTCTGTTTAAGAAGAATGATCATAAACATTGTAAAAATAAATAAATGACAATCTAGGGACAAAGATTTGCCATAGATAAGTTAGACTGATTTCCATAATATGCCATGTTCTATTGAGATTCAACAAGAAAAAACAATAGAGGAATAAATAAGGCTAATTCTTTGTAAAGTACAATACAGATGGCTGCCCCATCATCATCATAATTAAATACATTTTATTTAACATAAAACCATAGCACTTCTACCTTTCAAATTGGCAATTACAAAAAGTTGAATTTCACGCACTATTGTGATCTATCAGGACCCTCAATCACCACCACAAAAGGTGCCTTTTCTTGAAAGGTAAAGTTGGCACCCTTTGACTCAGTTGATATAGGATTTTATCTGTAATTATACTCACAAAAATGGGCAAAGACACATGCAGAAGGACATTCAACGGCAACCATGTTTGATCCAAGCAACTTAAAGGGCTATCAGTTAAAAAGACTGGTGAAGTAAGTAATAATATATCCAGACAACGGAATATTGCACAGTTGTGCAAATGAACAAGGAAACATGACACCATGCTTTAAAGGACAAACAAATTTAAAAAAAAAACTAGATAAGAAATGGTTTAAAAGTCATTACATATGAAGTAAAATTATATTTATGAAGCAAGAATGTAGTCAGGGGCCCCTAGAGATCTGGTTTTATGATTGTGCTTAACACTACATACTTCTGATATGTTCTATTGTATCCATAAGTATTGTGTCATCATAGCTGTTTCTAAGGAATGAGGTGGCTCTTGGTAACACCACATGGGTTCTGGGGTCAGAATCGTGGGCTAACATCTTCACACTGATGGCCTTGGACAAGTCATGTCCCCCTCCGTGCCTTTGTCTCAGTATCTGTAAAATGGCCTTAAGTAATAAATTGCACTCACCTTATGATACTGACGAGAGGATTGCAAACATGTACACAAGCACATCATAAGAAAACGTGAGTTAGCCATCATTACAATGGTGAAATAACCTGCAAAAATCACAGATGCATGAAAGAACAGGAGACAAAACAAGCGGTGTAGGAAGTCAGGGACCACCATGCTTTATGAACTCCTAGAATATTTACACCCACGTAACTTAGGCAATAATGACTCCTCTAAAAGGGGACCTCAACTGGGAGTCCAGGACAGAGGGAGGCTTGCCTTTCATTGTACTGTTTAACTTTTGTCTCCCATGTGTATGAATTCCCTTTTTAATTAATAAAATAAGGCTAATATTAAGTGAGTCGTAAGCTGGAAGTTCTCTTGCTCTGGCTGGGAGGAATTCCACATGCCCACAGCTTTTCTCTTTACCCACTGATGCTTCAGACATCAATAATCATAGAGCTGGTTCCCAGTGGTGATGACAGACCCCAGCTCAAAAGTCCCTTTATTAGACCTGGTCCCTCAGTAAAGCCTGCAAATTGCTCTGATCTTTGCAGACAAAGCCATCCACAGGCTCTGAATCTCTGAGCATCCCACACAATAACGAAAGAATTGGTGAAAATGACCCGAGATAAAGCGTCCTTTAGAACATCAAAGTACCCCAGTTTCCAGGCTGTAGGTTGCAGGTATGTGACAGGCCTGACAGGCCAGATGGAGGCCGAGATAAAGCAAAAAGTGAAATTCTCCAGCAGGCGCCTGCCTTGGATTTGGTGCTGGGTTTTCTGCGAGGAGATTAATGTTGTCCTAGGAGGTGTGAGCTCGTATTGCTTTTCCCTTCTAAACCATGTAATCAACAGCAGATAACAATCAGAAAAGGATGCCTTCAAACCCTCTGTGAGCTGCAAAGCCTCTCGGGTTTGTCATGGGGATTGGTAGCTACCGAATAAATGTTAAGTAGACTCTTCTTTAACCAGAAATCAAGCAACCAGCAAAATCTCAAGTAACCAGCAAAATCTCAAGTAACCAGCAAAACAAAATTTGCCCTTTGCTTGAGAGTGCTAGTTACCTGAGTTCCTGTTAACGGTGAGTCTACTGTACACACACACACACACACCTAGTCTGAAATCAGCAAATGAGTTGGAAGTTTAAATATCCTTTTAGAGGAAAATTATGGTGTCTTAGAACTCACAGAGAAGGGGTTTAGCTTGGCTACTGAGCTCTAGCCGTCTTTCTAGAAAGGAAATATTTTACCATGTAACAAAAAAAAAAAATGTGAACTTTTTCATGTTTAACAGCTGAACAATTGGCTCACCCCTAATTATGTTAGCATCAAGAGTTCTGTTCATAAAAATAAGCTTCAGTCACTAAATCAGAACCTGTTCTTGTCCCCTTACTGTAGATCACGGGAAACTATTAAGAAAAGAGGTTGGTAATATGGACACAGCAACAGAAGGTTCTGGTATAAAGTCAGAAGTTTGACAACAATTTTTTGCTTGAACTCAAAGTCATCTTGATGTAAGTATAATTTGTTAATGTCACTGACCCACAATAGCTCTGGGACAGTATTTTCAAGGAAAGAAGCACATAATTCAAACAAGTATGGATTAAATATGGTCTCTGGCAGAGGAAATTTAGTAATTTATAGAATTTATTGTTTAGGTTCTTGAACTTGGAAGCAACTCAAATGCACATGGATCGGTCCATGGGGAAATGCTGGATGGAGACCAAGGTCATTGTGTGTCAGAATACAACCATGCTGGAAAAGCACAGGCATGATGGGTAAAATAGACTGACTCCAAAAACAGTCCAATGCAAACTTGCTCCTCCGACTGAGCACTGCCTGTCAAAACCACCCCTTTCGGGGGAAGGGGGCTGGAGCCCCCCACTCCCATGGTGAACCTTGGGAATATATTTGGAAGTGCTGGCTAATTAACGTCACCAAAAAAGTGGTCTTATTAACTTTTCTTAAGATCACAGGATTAAACACACACACACACACACACACACACACACACACAGTATTACCTACTACAGTGATTTTTTTCACCAGCTCTGAATGATTTTAGAACTGTTTTCAGACGTGAAGCCCACCCTCAAAGAACAAAGGTCTGTCACCCCTGAGGAAAATCAAAGTCACACACCAGCCCCGAGCCAAAACGATTGTGTTTCAGACAGGGCTGGACCCCTGGAACTGTCCATTCTGCCAGGACAACCTTGTTTGCTTGTGTGAGGGCTGTGTGTTTCCTAAGCACCCTCCTCATGGCCTCAGGTGACACCTTTGTGGCATGTGGGCTACACCCTTAGCAGCTTGCTCCCCTGGTGTCAGGCCTCTGAAATCCTTCTAATCTGGACAAGACACATTGAGACATGCCTCACCCGAGCCACACTTAGCCATTTTCCTAAGGTCATTTAGGGCCATTGTCCCAAAGTCACGTGGAGTCAATTAAGAAGGTTCCAGCTCCTGATTAAGATGCTTCTGAAGGAGTCAAGGTCATAGGTGCCTGATTCTGGCAGCTCAGAGAGGCCCTGTGGCACCATCACCAAGAAAAGCAGGATAGAAAGGTGCGAGGTGTCAGACGACAGGAGGGTGTGACCTTGTACCTCACACCTATTCAAGGAGCAGAAGCTCAGACACACCAAACCCCTATTCAAACAAAGTTAAAATACAAGGAGCTGCTGTTTATTAAGAGTTTGCACTCAGCAGGCTTGTGCTCACAAAACCCACCTCTGCCCCGCCCACCTTCCTATTGCACAGATGTGCAAACTGAGGGCCAAACAGACCACTCAGTTGAGCAAGGTCCAAGCTGGGACGGAGGTGTGGCTCTGTCTGACCCAAAGCTCTCACGCCTGCCCCACCTCTGCCCCGTGCCTGCTTTAATTGGACCTGGTGTTGGAAAAACAGGCTCATGAGGTGACAGTGACATGCCACTGACTTGCTTCGTTTTTGTTTTAGCGGTCATGCTCATTGTTATTGGTAGACTGGCCAGACGTCCTGTTTTAAACACAAAGAAAACAATGGTTCTGTCCCATTTTAAATGGTACGTAGGGTCAGCCTACTGACACCTTAAATTTAACCCAGTGAGATTAGACTGACCGTACGTACTGCTTGAAATGGGACAGTACCGCTGTTTTCTGTCCCATTTAAAGTGGTACATATTGTCAACCCAGTTATTGGGTATTTTAAAAAGTGAATAATTCTCCCTAATGCATATTTGAAACTGAACAGAATTATGAACCAAACCTGGTTCATAATTAAACAAACAAGATTTTAAAATAAAAAAGGGTAAAGATTATGTGAATAAAAACAACTTCAGCCATAATTTCAGTGTCTTATCCTAACTACTTTCTATTTTTGCATATTCCCTTACCTATACTTGCACAATTATAATCACAGTATATGTGAGAACTGAAAATTAAATTCTTGAACTCATCCTAGAAAAAGTGCTACATACTTCATTGCTGAATATCACTAGAGTCACTTCTGAAGTACTCTCCTTGGGAAGCCATGCACTAATGCCAGTGCCTAGTCTACCCTTCAAAGCAATTTTGGAACTTCTTTTCTGGAATGGTCATCAGAGCTGTCATCATATTACCCTTGATGTCCTGAATATCATTAAAATGTCTTCCTTTCAATATTTCCTTCATCTTTGAGTAAATAAATAAGTCACTGGGGGCCAGATAAGGTGAATAGGGAGAGTGTTCCAATATAGATATTTATTTGCTGGCTAAAAACTCCCTCACAGATAGTGCTGTGTAAGCTGGTGCACTGCCGTGATATAAGAGCCATGAGTTGTTGGTGAAAGGTTCAGGCATTTTCATATTTTTCACACAGACTTTTCAGCACTTCTAAATAGTAAGCTTGGTTGACTGTCCAGTTTGTACAAATTTATAATGAACAATCCCTCTGATATTATAAAAGGTTAACAACATTGTTGTGACTCTTGATGGAAATTTTTTGGTCCTGGACAATTGGCTGACTTCCATTGTGCACTTTGACTCTTTGTTTCAGGGTTGTATTGGTACACCATGTTTCATTATCCTGCCTCTCCATAATGTCTTGGCAAACTTCAACTCTCCCTTGCTTTTGTTCATCTGTGAGCTCCTTCGGGACCATTTTTGTACACACCTTTCTCATGCCAAAATTTTCAGTTAAGATTTTCCTAACTGTTTCTCTATCGATGTTTACTTGGTCTGCTATGCTTCTCACAGTCAACAAGTTTGACACCAACAAGTTTGACGCACAATTTGATGAATTTTTGCAATGTTTCATCAATTCTGCTGGTTCCTGGCCACCCTGACCTCTCTTGATCAGTGATGCTTTCTCTCCCCTCAGAAAAATGTTTAATCCATTTGTATACTGCCATTTTCTTCATGACATTATCCCCATAAACATGGACTAACATGTCCCTGATTTTACTTCCTCTCTTGCTAAGTTTAACAAAAAAATTAAATCTTTGTTGCTCTAATTCAAGCTTCGATATGCTCACGACGGCACACAAAAACACTCAACAATAATAAATGCCACTCAGCAAGACATCACCACGTTAACAAGAACACAGCTGTGAGACGCAGATATACCAAAGTTAGGACACCTTACCAAGTTATTTGTGCACTGCTGCCAATGTGAGTGCATGGTGGCAAGTTCTTGAACTTGTCAGACCTCCTATATGTTGTTTGTCTTCTCTTTCAAAAAATGTTGTGTCATGAATATTTTCCCCATTTATAGCATTTACATAATTTTTAATTGCTGGATGTCATACTATAAATAACATATATATTATTCTCAGCTTTTCCACTATTATATTATAATTACAATATAATAAAATATAATATAATGTATTATATTACATTATATGTATTATAATGATTTAATATAAGATAATGTATATTATATTGCAATATAATATAATTATTAATTTAATATATTACATTGCATTACATTACATTATATTACATTACATTATAATGAACACCTTCACATATAGAGCATTTTTCTTTGATTATCTGAGGATACATTCCCAAAACAGGTATTAGCCAAACAGCATGGAATATTTTATGTTTCCTGTTTTATATCTCCAAGTTAGTTTTTCTAAATGATGGGACCAATTCACAGTGCCACCAGCAGTCACCCCAAGAACAGTACCAGTTTTATTACAACCTTGTCAACCCCAATGGGCAAACCTTCCAGACACACTACACACTGATTTGCATGATCATCAGCTATTCAAAGCATTCTATATTTTCTGGAATGATTACAGAAGAAAACAGGCAAACATCAAAAGCAATAGAAAATAGAATTTAGATATGATTCTAGTTATAAATTGTTAGAGTTCCAAAAGACCCCAGAAGGAGAAAAGAAAAAAGCAAAAGAGCAGGAGACACTTTACTCTCATCTTTATTTAGCACGTGAAAAATCTGAGACGCGTTTGCCCCATGTCACAACTCAGGTCAGAAACAAAACAGGATGGACACACACCCGACTCCTGCTGAGGCCTCTGCAAGGAGTCCAGAGCAAACAGCACGCGCTGTCTCTCTCTCCTTCTCAGGCAGGAGCCCTCGAACAACACGGCTGCTGCCGTTGAAAGGGAAATCGGGACATTTCCTGTGATTTCTGGCCACTCGATTCGGTGTTAATGAGCATTTCAAAAGTTGCCACAGAGGGTTGCTGAGTTCCAAGGAGAAACGGATCCTGGACCCCCACCCTTTGGATCTCCCCAATTCTCCTTTCTCCTCCACCCTCCCACTTCTGTTTTTAATTAGAACCATGGAACTCACCAGGCCAAGTCATTTAAAGAATGACTTTCAAGTCGTATCCTTTAAGGAAAATTACTCTTGGTCTCCAGCCTCTATCTGTCAGTACAGCCTCATGCGTCTCAGGGAAATGAGCAACCTGATTCTTCCCGCAGCTGTCATTTAAAATAAAAAGCTTTCTGATTTGCCATTCAAAAAAAAAAAAAAAGTACAGTAAACTTAGCAGCAGGCAGATGGGGTCATGAAACATAATGAAGCGTATTCAGCAGGTCCCCGAATCTTATTTACCTGCACGATCCTCGGGGTTGTAACTGGGGGATGATGAGTGCTGGCAATTTGTAGTTGTGCCGCCCATGCAACATGCACATGAGTGTGGAGTTTGTATCTGATGGAGAGAGTGGTGTGTCCCGTAAGAGGACCTCAGCGTCCCCGGGGCTGCCAGCACTGTCCCATCGCTGGATGTATCGAACCAACATGAAGTTCAACACAGGGCCTTCAATGAACCCCACTGTGCATGTATGGGGTGTCTCCATGGAGGCTGTTTGAAAGGTGTCTTTTGATCCTTGATATTCTCTGGGTATGCACGTTTTTCCAAAGATGACATGCCCCGTCCTGAGAACTTTCCTGGTATTATTGGAGCGAGTCCTCACAACAAAGCTAGGGGAGATTCCGCTATCCACCCCAGACGAGGAAACTGAGGCCCAGAGAGCCAGATCACCAGCCCAAGTCAGTGCAGGGGTAACAGTTTGAGGTCACACTCTCTGCTGGGCCTGTGTCACCTCTCCCAGGAGACAGTGTCCTGGATTAGCATCTCAGGGTGCTAAAAGTGACCCCAGAGACTTGCCAATGCACAGCTTTCATGGAGGAGAGACACCTGGCAGTGCATGAAACCTGACTCTAAGCCAGAGCACAAGTTAAAGGACGCCAGGAGCAACAGGGCAGTCTACGAAGTACTAAGCTTCATAATCTCTTCCAAAAAAAAAAAAAAAAAAGGAAGAACTTGGGGTGGGGGGGATGTGCAAGCAATGGGAGGATGATTGTTTTTGCTAAAAAGAGAGAAAGAGACACAGCGCTTCTTCTTAGATGCTACAGTATCACAGGTACTGTAGTAATGTGATATCTCAGTATTGTTCATTTTCTTAGGGGTGATTATGTGTTGTGTCATGCAAAAGAATGTCCTTCCTTGGGGACGCATGCTGAGGTCTTTAGGAGGAAAGGGTCATGATGTTTGCAATTTAATTTCAAATGGCCTGCAAGAACACACACCAGAGTAGAGCTAAAGCACATATGGCCAATATTACCGTATTTTGCCATGTATAATGCACACTTTTTCTCCCAATTACGTGAGCGAAAAATGAGGATGTGCATTATACATGAGTAGTACTAATTCTGAATCTATATAAATGTTTTTATTATTTATGCTTGTGAATTAAAACGCTAAACATCAATAACGATATCCATATGCAAAATAATACCCCAAAATACTGTAATTGGTTTTTTATATAAAAAGTTTTATACATAAAATTTCTTGTACATCGTACCTGTTCTTGTGTTTTGTAATTATTTGTTACATAAAATGTCTTGTGCCATAAAAAGTTAAAAAATAATGCAAAAATGCCTTCATAATACAAAAAAGTACTTAAATATAAACAAACAAATATTTGAATGAAAAAATTAAAATGAAAGATTTTTTTCTGTGAAAGTTTGGGCCCAGAACATGGATGCACATTATACATGGGAGTGCTTTATACACAGCAAAATATGGTCATAATCACGGGATCTAGGTGGTGAATGCATGGTTATTCATTGCACTGTTCATTTAGCATTTCTGTATGTTGAAAATCTTTTATAATTTGAGTCGGAAAAAATAAATTGGGCTATATTTATTTTGGAGTGTGCTGACTAAAAACAGACATACAACAAAATCTTGGAACACGAAATTTTAGGTTCCGAAGATAGTTTATATTTGCTCATCCTCTCACTTTAAAGATGAGGAAATATGTAATAATATCGTTATTTACAATTTAAACATTCATAATAGTAAAAAGCTATTTAAAACACAGTGTTATAAATATTTGCATTAAGTGTTTATTTATCCTCTTAACGGTTTCCACAATTTTGGTAACATTGGAAAGCATTAAATGTAGAGCATCTAAATATTTTACTATTTTTGAAATGTTTAAGAATTTCCATCAGTTAATAATATTGATACATAATCACACAGTATAACTGTGATTATTTTATTGGTCCCATGTTACAAATGAAATTAAGCACAGAAGAACTTCTGGGACAGATGGGCTTGGGTGTAATATCACACCCAAGAAAGGCAAAATGTATTAAAACCTAGGAGGAGGGTGGACAGACAGAAGGCACATGATGATTTTATCAAGCATTTCTGCTTTATTTATGACAACCAGGCAACACCTACTGCACAGTAAGTAACTCTGGGAAACCGGGTCCAATGTGATCAGGTACTGAGGAATGTTCCCTAGCTGGGCCAGTGCACTACGTGTCCACGTCCCACAGAGTATGCCCACCTGAGTGACCACAGGGTAGAGAAGACAGGGCGCAGGAGCGTGGCTCTGGACATTATCAATAGTTAAATCCCCACATTTGTGAATTCCATCCTTTCCCCAAGCCCCTGTGTGTGCCACCTCCATCCCTAACTATCCTCCCCCATCCACCAAACTGGTGACTGCGGGTCACCAGGGAGGGCCACCACACAAGCCCTGGTTCCCTAACAAATGAATGCAGAAGGATGGGAAACAAGGACATAATCATTAGAACTGTCAGTTTATCACAATACCTGCCATCCAGACAGTTTAAAGTTCTTCAGATGTTGTCTCTGTTCAGGAAGCTCGCCCCAGACAGCTCCTGGAATTGGGGAGCAAGAGTGAATCTGAGAGCTTTCAGGGCTGCTCCCCCAAGCTTCACAGTCACATTAGCATGTCACTGCCTAGCCCCATGTGTGTTCTCTTAATGCTCTCGGTCTTAGAGAAACTCCATTGCAATAAACTGATTTACAGCCATTCAGACACATCATAAGTGAATATCCAATTACAGCCACTCCTCACTTAACGACCCACCTGTTTAATGACCACTCAGACTCAGGACCAGTTCCCCAGTACAGGGAGCCCCCTTTCTCAGTCTTTGTGAGTCTCAGGAATCTCCTTTCTTGGTCTTTGTCTCATTCCTTTAGTCAGTTAACATTCACTACCCAAAGCATTTACTAAATGCAAGACCACATAGTTCATTTATAAGTGTGGTGTCATGTGATAGCTATCCAAAAATACGTACCTTATGGCATCAGGACACACCACAAGACATCGATGCTGTTAAGCTCCTTGCTTATCAACCAATTCGCTTAATGACTTCATTGTAGGAATAAAATTCGGTCATTAACTGAGGAGTGCCTGTACATTAATTTCATTCTTATTGATTGATAGGAATCTTTATTAATATATACTAATTTGTAGATTTGTTCTATTGAGATGGTAGTGCTATAAATCAGAAATTCCTAGAAAGATAGGAATTAATATAACATGTTTAGGAAAGCCTGTTGGTAGGACATCTCCTTGGGTACTTTATAAAATCATGTAGCATTTGTAGCAATTGACTTTCGACACCCTTCATGTTCACTTCCATTCTGCTACATACGGCTATTTGCTCTGGCTTCAGAGTTGAACAGTAACATAACACATCACTAGAGAGATTAAATCAGATGGAATGGTGCGGGGCATGGAAACTGTTTGGGGGTGTTATACTCAGAGCAATGCCAGTAAAACCTCCATGGTGACCCTGACCTTGAGAGGTGGCTGGGGACCTGGCGACCGATTGAGCGCGATTCCGCTCAGAGGGCTGAGCGCTGCGTACATGAGCTGGGCTCTCACTCCCCCCAGCTCCCTGCTTCGAGTTTTCCCAGTTACTACATGACTCAAATTACGGGCACCTCTGCTGGGTTTCCTGTGAAATAACAGATCTTACTGTAACCAAATATTACCAGCTCGGAAAAACTTTATGCAACTCGCGAGGACACTTCGTTCTCAGGCAACAGGAAAAAAGCCTCTTTGTTTTGAGACTGAGCACCTGGAACATGTTATCGAGGGGGGCCTCCCCGGGCCCACAGTGGAGAGGGGGCTCCCAGAACCCAGTCACACCCCTGCTTGTGAAGGGCCAGCCCGCCTCTGCTTCTTCCTGGCTCTACACGGCCCAGTTTCATCAGAACTGGCAGTTGGTTGTAGCCAAATGGAAAAGGGAGACATAAGTGGAGATTGGCAGATGACATCGGGAAGGACCACAGAACTCTGAGACAACAGGGCTAAGGATCTGAGATCAGGGGAAGGGCTTGGAAGCTAGCCCCCTGCCCCCAGTTCCCAGATGTGTGTCCATGAGGGCAGGCAGACATTTGGCCGGGGGTCACAGTGTGCATCTGTGAATGGCTCTCTGGGGAGACCCAGGAAACCTGTGTCCACCTTTGCTTCCAAGCATGTACTTTCCAAAAGAAAACCTTGCGTTGCTTCTTTTATCTTGAGTCCATGGCTCATCCAGCAGTCACAGAAACGACTCTAACACGAATATTCTGGGGGCAGCAGTGTTCAGGCTGGAGTGTGGGGGTCGGGACGTGGAGGGGAGGGGAGAACCACGGGCAATTCGAAGGCATATGCCCATCCCCACGCCAACTTCATGAAGATAATACCCCATCTTCATTCACATCTTAATATCAGGTTCTTGCTGGAAGGGACAAGCTCATAATCATCTTTGGGCCTCTCATTTATGAGGCTGGGATGGAGTGTGTACTAGTTACCCCAAGTCACTACACCCAGTCTTCTCAGACCCTTCTGTGCACAGCAGGGACCTCCTATCTCAAAGACACACAGGGTCAGACCTGATGTGGCCCTTTCCCAACAAGAATCTAGGCCACACTGAGTTAATGCAAGGGTCCCCAACCCCTGGACCACTGACCAGTACCGATCTGTGGCCTGTTAGGAACCAGGCCACACAGCAGGAGTGCTGCGGGCGACCTGGCGATGCTTCATTTGTACTTACAGCCGCACCCCCATCGCTCACATGACTGCCTGAGCTCTGCCTTCTGTCAGATCAGCGGCTTAGGAGCAAGATCCCTATTGTGAACTGTACACATGCACATCCCCCTCTCCCCACCCCCAGGCCCCCCCCCCAGAAAAATTGTCTTCCACGAAATTGGTCCCTGATGCCAAAAAGTTTGGAGACCACTGTCCTAGGGACAGTTACTGGCCCACAAACAGGTGATTTCCCATATCCAGTGACAGTCCAGTCTTTCACTCTGAGTATCTAGGATGGTCCTATGAACATAGCTTGTCTCCTCCCGCCAAAGAACAGCAAAGTAAACTGTGTCTGTGTGCTAATTCTTGTCATTAGTTCTGTCATTTGCACATGAATATCACGAATAAATCTAAGCAACTCATCCATAACCTAACTCTCACAGCATTTTAGATGAGGATTTGAAAAAACAAAGCTGAGAAATGCGCACTGTTTTACATAAAAATGGGAACAACTTGCCCTATGATTGAGCAATTGCTATTTTTAATCATTCTAAATAGATTTTAACAAAACTGTTGACTTTTGCTAAATAGATGTGTTTTTAGAGGCCCAGAAAACCAGTTAGAGACACTCGTAAGACTTTATTTTTTGCACAACAGTTACTGAGAATCTGCCTGGTTGGCCTTGGGAAAATGCTTTCCTTTACTTCAATCTTGTCCCACCTGTGGCCCGCAGGCCATCTGTGGCCCAGGACAGCTTTGAGTGCGGCCCAACACAAATTCATAAACCTTCTTAAAACACTATGAGACTTTTCGTGACCTCTTGTTTTGTTTTGTTTTGTTTTAGCTCATCAGCTATCGTTAGTGTATTTTATGTGTGGCCCAAGACAATTCTTCGTTTAGCAGGGCCCAGGGAAGCCAAAACATCAGACACCCCTGTTTGCCTTCTTAACTGTGGGTAAAGAGTTCTGTCCATTTGCAAAATATTTTCTTAAAATGGTAAAGGGTACTATTAATCATTTACTTCCCAGCGTTTTGTTTCAAGGGACGTGGGGGTGTTTTTACTCATCTGAGCCAATCTCTCGAGCGAGATGCAATTCGCCTGTTTCATCCTGCATTAAAACACATTTAACTTACTTGATTAAAAGTACGCCTAGGCTCTCTATGTGAAAGCATAGAGAGCGAGGGACATTCATGAAGACTTTCTCTTTGAAATAAAATAGACAGATTTTGTTTCCCAGTGTTTCCACGTCGATCATCCTTGCTTCCTTGGTTTTCACGTGGTATCCAATATCACAGAGGTTGGCAGCAAAATGACATGGAAATGCTTCTGACGGGATCCCGTTCTCTGGGCTTGTAAGTATAAGTTATATTTTATAACAATGAGAAATCAGTCAGGGATCTCCTTGTCTTGTTTTCACAGAAGAAATGTTCTCCAGTAGTGAGGGTGGTGGAAGACAAGCACCCTCGTTTTTTGGAACGCTTTTGTCACTGCAGTCTCTTTCACAAAGCTCCTTTGCTGAGACTGTTGGTACAAACCATGAAAAACTCAGGCAGCAAAAGGGACCCTATTGAGCAGGATTCATGACACAACTTTTTAAACTGAGCACTTTATATTTAATTTTATATTTATATCTTTCAGAGGAAAACGTACGACATGTATTATTTTTACCGTGATGTGCAGAAATTCCTTAAGCAAATATGTGACCAGGCGGTTTAAAATATACGACATGTTTATTTATAGCTCACACCCCACACACTTATTTTTATTCATCCAAAAGATTGAAATTGCACTTTCTTGGTCCTCACTTTGGTTTCCTGTTAAAATATATAATTAGGCAAATTTTTAATGTACCTGATAGTTCTGAGGGCATGAAGCAGAGATCTTTTTGAAACTTCAAAAATATTGGTAGGAAGTGGTTCTCGTATTTTCTTTTTTTCCCAGGTTCAATAGCTCAGCTATTCATTTCCTGTTTCCAATAGCCAGGTCATTAGACCATAATGAGACTCTTTGCTGGAAGATGACATCTGAAAGTTGAAACTATTTGCTGCACAAACCTCGACACAGAGGGGAGGGGGCAGGGATTGCCTCCTCAGAAAAAGAAAGTTCTATGACTAGAATGTCATTTCCCCAAAAATTATTTCTTCCTGGAAAGACTCTAATGTCTGGGAGTTAAAGTGACATTTGTACTGCTTAATATGGAATGACCATCTCTTCGTCGTTTAGGAGACGTCTCTAAAATTTCCAGAAAGAGCCAGGACACACAGGAAATCTGTTTACCACTCTGGCTCTCTTTCTAGGCATAGCACACATCATCAATTGCATACATCTTAAATGTATATCTTGAATTTTTTCACCTATGTCTATACCTGTGTAACTACCACCAAGATAAAAAAAAATTAGAACATCTCTAGCCCCTAAAGGGTTTCAACCCCTTCTTGTCAACACCCCACCCAGGGAAGTCCCCATCCTGGTTGCTATCCCCCAGTTGTCTGTCCCTGGATTTCACAGAGTTGTACCCTGCCCCCTTATCTGCGGGGTATACTTTTCAAGACCCCCAGTGGATTTCTGAAATCACAGATAGTGCAGAACCCTAATTATACTGTTTCTCCTATGCATACATACCTGAAATAAAGTTTAATGTATAAATTAGGCACAGAAAGGGATTAACTATAATAATTGATAATAAAATTTTTAAAATCATAATAGCATACTATAATAAGTTACATAAATGTGGTCTCTCTCTCTCTCTCTCTCTCTCTCTCTCACTCTCTCTCTCTCAAAACATCTGGAATTTTCCCTGTAATATCTTTGGACTTAACTGTAGATATCCAAAACCGTGGATAACAGACACTGCGAACCGCGGATAACTGAACCCGCAGGAAGTGAAACCATGCGTGAGGAAGGACTACTGTAAATGAAGCCACGGCACATGCCCGCTTTCTGTTGGGCTCCTTCCTCTCAGGGTTGTCTGTCAGGTCTTACACAGCAGTCTGGCTGGCTGGGCTCTTGCTTTTTCATGGCATGAAGTTTTCCTTTGGGTGAATATACCACACTTTATCTAGTCTACCTTAAATGGACATTTGGGTGTGTTCTGATGATTAGGAAGAAAGCTGCTAGGAGCATTCCCATCCATGTCTTTGTGTGGACAACGTGAGCACTCATTTTCCTTGGGTGGGAGAGGAATTCCGGGCGTGGAGTCTGTGAGCCTTTGATGAATTCTGCTACACCACCTTTCAATGAGGTTATATCAACCATCCCTCCCACCAGAAGTCCCCTGAACACGTTTGAATGACAATAGGAGTGTATGTCACCACTAAAAGAAAAGTCTCAGCTGTTCCTAAAACAGAGAATGCTGAAACTGGTCAACAGGACAGGAAGAAGAAAATAATGTAAAAGTTGAAAATTGCTCCCCAGGAAAGGCTCTGCCCCTGAATGGGCTCTGGCCAGAGTTCTGGGGCCTCTTGGGGTGACTGCTCCACCCTGGACTGGCTGGGGAGTGACAAAGTGGCAATGGCTGGGCAGCTCACCCTCTCAGGGCATGGCCAAGGCTCTCCGAGGACAAGTAAGGCTTTCTTGAGTCAGGCTGCCTCCAGCACCCACCAGCCCAATTCACAGCCCTGAAGAACAACCCCAGTCTGACTTTTCTACTTGATCCAAAAAGTCTCCTGAGCGCTTCTCATCTGGGCCAAATTCCACATATTCTCTTTTCCCAGGATTTTTTTTTTTAAATTATTGACCAAAAAGTAAATAGTGGGACTATTTAAGGAATCCCCAGCCCACAAGGATCCTGTTACCCTCCATGTGTCCTTCCTTCTCCACTTATACTTCCTTCCTTCTGGGTCAACACCTTATCCTCTCCACTTATACTCAGACCCTCAGAGGGGCTCAGAAGGCTTTGGTCTCTAAGGAAGCCAGAATCCCGGGGACAGTTGGGAAGATCTGGGCTACAAGTGAAGAGGCTGGGTCTCACTGGGGCTAGATGGGCTCATGGACTTGCAAATTGGTCCCAGGACCTGACAGTTAGCTGGGAAGCTAGTGCAGGTGTGGGAGTACTAATATGGCTCCAGATTCTTTGACGTTCCTCCCTTCAAGAGGCAGATCCTGATTCCCTTCTGCTTAAGAGCAGGCCAGACTTAAGCCTCCATGCTCATGATCAGCACAAAACAGAAGTGATGGCGTGTGACTCCACGACCAGGTAACAAAAGGCACTGCAGCTTCCTGTGTGTTCTCTGTCCCCTCTCTCTTTCTCTCTCTCTCTCTCATCACTCACTAGCTCTGGGGCAAAACCAACTGCCACGTCATGAATATACTCAGGCAGCACAGTGGAAAGCACCCCACACACTAAGAAACTGAGGCCTCCTGCCGACAGCCATGCAAGTGCTCCATCTTGGCAACTGAACTTCCGGTCCCGGTCGAGCCTTCAGATGACCGTGGCCCTGCCAATATCTTGACTGCCACCTCAATAGAGACCCTGAGCCAGAATCATCCAGCTTAGCTGCTTCCTGAGTAAGAAAATAAATATTTATTGTCTTAAGTCACAAAGTTTTGAGGTAATTTGTTCTATAACAATAAAAATTATTCATGCTACTAACCAAATATTTCTGGTTCTATCTTCTACAATAGAAACATGACAGGGGACATAGCTCCCCTCCTTGGAAGTTCGATATCATATGTAACTTTCTTTTGCTAATGAGGTGTGAGTAAGGCTGATGTGGACTACCCCTGCGAAGGTATTCCCAGAGTGAGTGCGTCGTCATCTCCTTCTCCCTGTACCAATCCTGTTTTCAGTATTGCTGATTACAGGACCAGGTTTCATCCACTTAGGGACTGGCGTGAGGGCATTATGGCACAGAGCTCCCAGCGGGCCCACCGTGGGCATGAAGCAGAGAAAGAAATGAGTCTGTGTGGGTTTTAAGCACCTGCATTTTGGGTGTTTGTTACTGCAGCGTAAGGGAATCATTCTGCCTAATACAGGCAAGGACATGTGGGTTTGTCCGTTCCTCCACCTCTGTCTCCTCCCACTGATTTGAGCCAATGTCTCTGTCGATGTCAGTGGGATTACATCCTTAATGTGGGCCCTGTCCTCTACACAGGGAAGCCTTTTCCATCCTGTCCAAATCTGGTTCAGGAGTGACAGTGGAACACCGTGCACTGTCACCGTGGCTCCCGCTGTCTAGAACCCTGGGGCTGGGAAATGCTGGCGTATGACTCAGAGGAGAAGAAGATGTTAACTCCCAGTGTGATCCAGTTCTGAAAGTCACAAAATCAACACGGACTGATCCTTTGCTTTCCTTTCTAGAACCATAGAGAATTGGGGGGAAATGACTGTCTGGCCACCCAGAAAACAAAAGCCAGTTAAGATGGGTTTTATTTTCTCGGCCTCCCCACGGGTCCGCTGTGGTTTTCAGCTTCCTCTGTTCTCCACACGCCCCCTGCCCAGCCCCACCCGGCCCCTCAACAGTCCTCAGGCCTGGCTCCCGCCGCAGACCCCGCCTCCTCATTAGGAAGTGTTAGAAAGTTGCTGAAGTGAGAAACAAGCCTGTGAAAGCCCGTTGTCCTAATTAAACTTCCACAAGGAGAGTGACAAGAGGCGATGGGGAGGAAAAGGCTGCCACTGGGGTCTCAGCCTGGGCCCAGGGGCCTGGGGAGGCCCCTGTCCCGGAGAACAAAAGCGACTGTTTGCATGTGTTAAACTTCTTCAGGTTCAGGTGCCAGAAACCCTCCCGGCTTCTGCCACCTTCTGGGGCCCTGAGGGCCCCAGCCATCCGTCAGCCCCAATCAGGACACATTAAAGATAACTTCACTTCACAGACAGCTTCTGCTCCAAGACGCATTGTCATTGTCATTACAACTTCTTACGCGGGTCCTGGCCTCCTGAATTAGGGCACGGAAACCCCCATGGCACGCGGGTCCCTGCTGGTGTTGTTAATGAGGTGGGAAGGGCGGGTCGCAGTAAAGCCACTGGGACAGGACAAACTACCCCGGAGTCCTTTTTCCTGGGACACACACAATGCTGCCTATTGTCCCTGTCATTTCCTCTCCACCCCCGCGTCCCAGTGCGGAAGCATCTACTTGGGAGCTGCAGCCCTGCGCAGAAGCTGTTTGCGGATGCCGGGCGGAGGTTTCCGCTAGAAGCCCCAGGAGAAGCAGTTTTTCTCTGCAGTCACTGTTTCCAGACTGGCCAAGACGGCTGGTGGGAAGAAGCCAGGCCCAGAGAGACGGTCTTTCTGGTCCCTAAGAGGAGCCAGACTTGTGACGGCTCAGGGCAGCTCGGAGGGGAGATAGACCCATCCCCATATCTGGGCCCAGGCCAGGGTGGTGCCAGGCCCAGGCAGAGGGCCCTGGGGACAGGGTCCCTGGCTGAGGGCGGGGTGGAGCCCCTGACAACAGGCTTCCTTCCAGCGCTCCAGGCAGCCATCAGGGGCGTCTGGTCACCCAACCTCTTCTTCCTAATCATCACCTGCTCCCAAGGGCACTGGGCTGTTCCCCAGAAGTGGCGAAGACTAGAAGTTTCCTTCACACCTACCAGATATCCCCCTTGTCTCCACCACCCTCCTCCATGTGGGGAAGAATTGGGGGGTGCCAGTGGGCCGGGGATGGAGATGGAGGCCGCGGGACATGGAGCAGGAGTGGAAGGAGGATGAAGTGAGAACTGGGGGAACTTGTGTGGGGGCTGGTCTGTGCTAGGGTCCAGGGAGGATCCCAGCAGTCACAGTGGAAGCTGTGTGGCTCCCACCTTCCTGGCCGTGTATGTGGGGGGTACTGCTGCCTTCACTGTGTCACCCAAGGACACTGGGAGGCCACCAAGATTCTACAGGGGTCATGACACAGACCTTTTCTTACATGCCAGAGGCACTTACATGTGAACCCCACAAAACCCAAGACAGGGGTTACTGAGGGCTGTTTTGAAGGTTTTAAAGGTGGTCTGGCTGAGGAGCAAAGGGGAAGGTATGATGGATTCTGGGAAGGCTACCCCCGCTCAGGGCTTTGGTGGACAAGTAGGAGTTTGAGAGGGGACCGAGCAGAGGTGAGGTAAAGACTTGGCTAAAGCATCGCTCATAAAAGGAGCAGAAGCACCTGCTCCCATCCCATCATGGGGTAAGCCTGTCTCCCCAGGTCCTTGGCATTCCTGCAGCTTACCCTGCACCTCCTCTGACCCCTGATTTTGCAGACTAATGCATGAAGGGGGCGCCCAAAGAATACTTCAACAATGAAGCCATACCATGGGGCCCTGGGGGCCAAAAGGGCCCCCTTACACAGCTCACTCTTGGACCCTGGCAAAAATGAAATCACTCAATAGGTATTTTGTCGTGTGTTTCTTTTTAGCTATGTTTAAAAAAAAAAGGGTGGATGTGCAAACCCAGCCCAAGAATACCTTGGCTCAGGCTCAACGAGATGAAACTTTAAAAAATGATTTCATGTTATGTTCGACTGTTGCATATTAAAGCCATGTAATGCCTTCTAGAGATGAGAATCAGATTGGGTGATGATGACTTGGGCATGTTTAAAGGGTCATAGCTCACTTTTCAAAGGAGAAACAATAATCGTTTCACCTGAGATGGACACCAGCCAAGATTCTCTAATGCAGCAGTCCCCAAACTTTCTGGCACCAGGAACGAGTTTCGTGGAAGACAGTGTTTTCACAGACGGGGGTAGGTGGTGGTGGTAGAAGCACGTTACATTTACTGTGCACTTTATTTCTATTATTATTGCATCGTAATATATAATGAAATAACTATACAACTCGCCATAATGCAGAATCACTCACAGATAGGGTTTTTGATATGAGTCTGCAAGCAATTGATTTTTTATGGTCTCTGTGCAGTCAAACCTCTGTGCTGATGTTACTTATTTGCAGCCACTCCCCAGCACTAGTTTCACCGCCTCAGCTCCACCTCAGATCATCAGGCATTAGATTCTCGTAAGGAGCGTGCACCTGAGATCCCTTGCGTGAGCAGTTCACAGTAGGGTTTGTGCTCCTATGAGAATCTAATGTCACTGCTGATCTGACAGGAGGCGGAGCTCAGGTGGTAATGTGAGTGCTGGGGAGCGGCTGTAAATAGAAATGAAGCTTTGCTGACTCACCTGTCATTCACCACTGGCTGTGTGGCCCAGTACCGAACCGGTACAAGTTCTTGGTCCAGGGATTGGAGTCCCCTGATCTGATATAAGGACATAAATACACTTACATTCCCAGGTTAGAATGCTACCACCTTCTATATTCCTCTCTGGGCTACACAATTCCAAACAATAACTATGTGAGGGACAGTAAACTCCATGGACAAGAGTACATTGGGATGGTGGTGTGGTCACTATGTTACAAAGTCAAATGACTTCCCAGTAAACACGAGTTTCCGATGGCTCTCTGGCCAGGGCTGGCAGAGAGGCCAGATGACAAGAGTGTGTGTTGGGTTTGTTACATCTCAACTTGTGCAGCTGCATAGCCTCCATGGACAGAGGCCTTCATGGAAAATTATTGGGCACTCAGCCCACCGCAGATGGGACACCAAGCCAGGAGGACCCAGGGTGCAGCCAAAAAGAGGACATGAAGGAAGTGAGGAGCACTGCCAGGTAACCACAGGAAACCTGAAAACATGAAGGCTGCCACCAGTCCCGGCAAATGGAGCTGATTTAAAATGCAGCTTCTTTCCTTGAAGTGGGCTTGGCAGGCACAGTTGTTGAAAGGAAAAAAAAAAAAAAAGAAAGAAAAAAATCAACATGTTTTACATTTGTCTAGCCTGCATATCTAGCCAAGTTCCCTCCAGACCTCCTCACATACTGAATTGACGTGTGCAATCAGAGCTAAGGGAGTTTAGAGCACTTATTGCTAGAAGGCCTGAGCTAAGGAAGCTGTAATAGCAAAATATGATTTCATGCATTTCTGATACAAAATGGGCAAACAGGTAGCAGCGTGCGGAGTCCTCTTGGAAGTCACTGGAAGGCTCCCAGCTATAGCCTCCCAGCTGCTGCTTCCAAGGGTCACCTGTGTCCCCTGCCCTCAGCCCAGAATAGGGAGACAAGGGTCTGCCTCCCTCGCTTCGAGAGTTCCTTTGCCCCCATTCATGTCCCAGGGCCCCCATCTCTCTTCTCCTCCTGAAGTTCTATTCCCCAAAGAGTGGAAACTTGCTCCTGCCCTAAAGGGCATGGCAGTTGCAGCTTGCTCTCAGGATGGATGAGGAGGTCATGTTTCCACAGGACTTAAGCTGAAGAAGGCAGATGTGGGACTCCTGTTGAGGGACCCAAAGGTCCATACTGAACTCCTATGTGTTCTTCGAGGTCTCCATGAGATTTCTTACCTCTGGGCTTTGTGCAAAGGTTGGTTCTCTCCAGCTGCAATGCTTTTTGCCTAACTGACTCCTACTTTCTTTCTGCTTAGAAATGTCACTTGCTGGGGATAGCCATCTGTGATTAGCAGTGGGCTCTGTGGCAGACGCTGTGTTGCCTACCAATACCAAGTGCTCTTTCTCCTTGGCTAACACACCCTTATCCTTCCCAGGTTACAGATGTCAGTGGCCAAGGATATATAAACAGAGGAGGTTTCTCCAAAGGAGGATATTTAACCCTAAAGGTGGACTTTTTCTTTGCCTTTTCCCATGTAACACAGTCACGAGGGCTGGAGCTCTAGCAGCCATATTGAGACCAACTTGAGGATGAATGTTACCAGCTAAGATGGCTCAGCAGAAGGAAAGACACAAGATGTCAGGCTCTCTGATGAATGAGCATACCAGCCCTAGGTTTCCCATGTCTGTACTTGTTTTATGTGAAAATAAACCTCCATCTTCTTTGAGTCAGTGTGGTTTCTAGTGTCTGTCACAAGCAGCTGAACTAAAACCTACGCCCTCCTTCTTCTGTACTTCTCCATACCAATGCTCACACATGCAAGGTTTCCTTTCAGGTCTGTCTTCTCCCTGGTGCAGAAGAGCTATGAGATCAGTGAGGTATGTGATCTTTTCACCTCTGCAGCCTCAGTGCCTGGCTTGGGGCTGGCACATAATAGCAGCCCTATAAATGTCTGCTGAATGAGAGGCCCTTACAATCTGGCTCTGCCTATGATGGGGCCTTCTACTCCAGAGCTAAATGAGATTTCAAAATATCAGGAGCTGGGACCCAGAGAGGTCAGTGTTTAGGCTAATTAAGGCTCAGAAGGAAGAAAATCACCCATTTATATTTATAACAATAAAATGGCTGTTTTGAGCACCTGCTATGTGCCAGGTACCATACTGGGGCTCAATAAAAAGTCTTTACAATTCTCACAGTGTAGGCAGCTGGCATTCCTTACCTTAAGGTATGTCCCCAATCTTGTGATCTATCACTGCCTAACAAATAGCTCCAAAACTCAGAGATTTAAAGCAATAAACATTTTATTATTTCTTATGATTTTAAGTCTTATCTGGGGCTAGCTAGAAGATCCTCCTTCTGGTCTTGTTTGGTGTCTCTCTGCAGCTCCAGTCAGGTGGGGAGGGCTGGCCATCTAAGATGGCGCTGGGGTTGGCCATCCAAGATGGCGTGGGGGCTGGCATGAGTGGGAACTAACTGCACAAAGACACAAACACCAGGAGGACTCACTTACAAGGGCCATCTTTGGAGACCAGCTGCCATACTCCATGAGTAGCTGCGAAGATTTGTATTTTGTAGGTGAGGGGGTCTCAGTGAGAGAGGAGAAGGAGCTGTCCCAAGGTCCCACATCACGGAGAGCGGGTATGGAGCCCCGGGCGACCTGTCTCCATAGCTCGTCCACCTCATCATTTGGCCTGACTCACTCCCCGAGGTACATTCAGGTCAGAACTCTGGCTGAAGCACACATTATCAAAGGCTGCAGGCGGGGATTGAGGATAGTTCTCTCATTCATATGTTTTATGTTTAAGATCGGTCATTGACAGAGGGTGAATGATAGAGGGGATGATGCACTGCAGACCACAGACATCCACACTCCCCTCACCCATCAGCACTGGTTCCTCTGTCCACTTCATCCCATTCCATTACAATTTCTGCCTGTGGGTCATTATCACAGATGAAAACGTACCCATGGGTGAGGTGCTCAGGAGGTGGGTGACAGAATCATGACCCCGGCACCAGAAGGAGCCCCTGAAGTGAGGTCCCCACAGACTTCGAGAGTTTTCCTTTGTCCACCCCTCCATGTGTTTCTGGATACCCAGTTCCCAGGGAAGATGGGGCCAGGCCCACGGTCTTGCAGCTCAGCCTTCAGGGTAGGGTGACAGAAATAATGCAATCAGAGTTCTGGCGTAATGAAGTAAACAAACAGTTTGGGGTTTCATTTGTTATTTTGTCCAAGGCAGTACCTTTCCATAGCAGCTGGTGTGAGGGTCAAGTTTAAACACTTTCACGTCCCCAACCATAAAACAGTGATGCCATTGTTACGCTGTTCTTTCCCACCTTAAAATGGGATTGGTTTTGTGGGTTGGGAAAGTTACCAAAACTAAGTTCCTTCCATCACAAAGGTTAGCACAAAGGAAGTTGCTAGATCATCTGCAAGATGAAAGAGAGCTGTAGGTAGGTTAAGAGCTGTTATAGACAACGCAATGCCAGACCACCTACACTGGTGTCCTTTGTGTATTGAATGCAAGTGATAGCAATAAATCCAGCACAAGTGGGGAAGAAAGTGTCTGTCTAATGGTCCCTACGTACAGGGTGGGAGCTCATGGCTACATGCTGTGTTTTCAGAAAAAGCAATAACCAAAATATGTTCTCCCCCTTGAGAACCAACACCCTGCATACTGTATGCCGGGCATGGGTGTGCCAAGCGGCCTGGAACACAGCTTCCTGAGTGCCAGTTCGGGGTGGAGGTACACAGATTGGGGGTGTGGGCCCCCTCGTTCTGCTTCTCCTTTGGAAGGGAGATTTGCAATAAATTGGTGGCCTTTATTTTGTGTCCAAACACACAGACGGGACACTAATTAGTAACAGTCCAAGTCAGGTCTACTTTTGAGTCTGCAGCTGTGTGGTGACACCTGAGGAGTTGTTTCTCTTTAAAGCACACATGACAAATGCCTGACATGGAGGGGCCCAGGCCCTGGCCAATGTGGCAAGTCCAAAGGATGACAGGGTGCCTAGGTGATCCACTGGGCCAACACTCACCAGCCCCCCAGCCCCAGGGCAATCTCCACAGCCTTTCCCAGATGTGAAACTTGGACTTTTGGGCACCTTTAGTGCAGCTGAGCCAATGACGTGATCATTATTTTCTCAAAGGGAGGTGACAATTTAAAGGTTAAAGGTTACAGTCTTGAATATTTCTCTCTTTAAAAAATAATCTCCCCTATACCTAGGAGTGCCATCTCTTTCCTCTGTCCCTTCCTCTCCAGGGACTTTATTTGCCAATAATAATAAAATAATAATAATAATAATAATAATAATAATAATAATAATAATAATAGGTTTTGGAGAGCTCTATTGTCTCTATCAGTTTTACAACATGGGCTAACCATTGATGATGTTTTTTCATCTATAAATGTCCCAGGACTGGGTGTGAAAACAAGCAGAACTTGATTTTTTTATTACTTCAACCCAAGGCCTCATTTTAATTTGTTCTAGAAAAAGAAAGTCCTCATGCATTCACTGCAGACCACCAAAAATCTGTCCACATCACAGTTGGTGAAGTGCCAAATCTAGAGATGGTCATTTGCATTTTGAATATTTTAGGGCCCCATGGGATGTGTGGAACTGAGGTGTCCTAGGTCGGGCATACCACCTGGTGGCTGGTGCAGGGGTCTCTGCAGGTAGGCACTTAAGTTCTAAAAGTAGGAGGCCAGACAACAGACCAACAGCTAGAAAAAGGATGAGGACATACCTTTGTCAGCGGCAATGCATTGATTCGGCATTTAGTGATGTTTTTATCAGCACATCCACTATGCAGGCTACTTGACTGGGCAATGGTGGAAAAACAAAGTGTCTCTGCTCTTGTACACAGGGCTCAGTGTACAAGAGAGGAACCAAAAAACCCAGAATTACCTTCTGGCAGATGGGCCCCTTGTAATACAGGCTTCCTCCACTAGGTGAGTGTCCTAGGGACCCGTCTGCATCCGTGTACCAGCTGGCGTTGTTGTGAGAGGCTGCTTTCAGCTTCAGTAAATTTTTTTCTTTTTGAGACTCTTTCAACATGTTTGCCCATTTCATGATGGTAATTTACATGGATACGTGCGGCAGGACAATGCACCTGCCCACACCGCGCTGAGTGTTAAGCAGTCATTGACCAAAAATAGCATGACCCCCATGCCCCACCCTCCCTATTTACCTGATCATGCCAAGAGCCACCTTTCTTTGTTTCCCTGAATGAAAAAAGTCCTCAAAAGGAAACGTTTTGCAGATGTAAAAGAGGTGAAACAAAAAACAGCAGAAGCACTAAAAGGCATTACAATGGACAAGTTCAAAACTTGTTTTGAGCAGAAATAGCATCTCAATAGATGTATTGCTTCCAACAGGAAGGTGACTGAAGTTTAAACAGGTAAAAATACATACTGTTTTATAAATAAATTCAGTTTGGGGGGTTCCCTTATCATAATAGAGAAGATCGATGGCAAATGAGTAACTACACACACAGATGCCTGAAAATGGTTTTATATAAATAATCACATGTCTGTTGTAATGGAGCTTCCCCTTGAGTTGGAATATGTAAAATACCCAGCACTGATGCTCCTATCAGGGGGTCTGGATCAGTGTGTGGCCAACCCCTGGCCTGCCACAGCCTTCATCTCCACCCACTCAGCCCAAGTTAGAGCAGCTGTTTCAACCCCATGTTGCTTGCCCTGCCTGAACTTACTTCACCCCTTGGGCCACAGGCTTGGGGCCATCTTCCTTCTCTGGCCTCCATTGCTTTTTTGATCATCCACTGTCCACGCTTGCCCCTTGATGTCACTACTTCAGCCATTCTTAGCAAACACCTTGTCATGCCCTGCTGCCTCCCAGGGAGGCATCTCATGTGCCAAACTGAGCCTCTTGGCCAGGTAAGATCCATGCCAGCCCCTCCATGGGCACAGGGCCTAACCCACAGAGTGTCCTAGAGGTCTCACCTACCTTCCTTGAGTCTATGTCACATCCAGTTCAACCTGCTTTCCTCAAGCCCTGGAATTTAAGACCAGCATCTGAGCAGTTTTTATGGCATGTAATGAAAATATAACCTCTCCATAGCAGTGCCCTGGTGTTTCTGGTCTTTTGATCTTGTGAAACTATATAGATTAAAATTCCCTTGAGGGCAGCAGTAAGGAACTTCTGAGCAGTGTAGGCACGTGGCTCTCTGCTGAGACGGGTGTTGGACCATCCTTGGGACCACGTGAGATATGAAGTCATCTCCACTGAAAGTAAACAGAGAAATTTCAAGAAAAGAAAGGCTCACTTCAGCCATCCTGACAAGGGGAGTTTCAGGTTGAGGGGGTTTGTGGGGATGCCCTTCAGAAGAGGCCAGGTATTAGCCAGAGACCAGAGTCTGGCAGAATTCTCATGCCTCGATGTGCAGTGTCTGTCTCCATAGATCAGGGCAAGGCCCGAGAACATGCATTTCAAAAACAGCTTCCCAGAAGCATGCTGCCAAACTCGGGAAGACACTTACAGACATATTAGTAACTTGTTCGAAGTCACACTCCTGAGCTTCACCCCAGGCCTGTGAATCCAATCACACATTAACAAGATCACAGGTGAAGAAGAGTGTCAGGAGGCTGGTTTCTAGGGCTGTCCTATGTGTTGTGCCCACAGCAGGCATGCCTAATCAATCACAGCAAGATGATGATCCTTCCTTGTACAGTGCTGTGAGTGCCTACTAATGTCTGAGGGTCAGCAGAGCAAAGAAACCCTGTAGCTAGTCTAGACTACAAAGGTTGAGAAGAACCAGCCCTGACACATAGCTAATGCAACAGAAGAGAGAAAAAAACAAGTTAGGGCACAGTCGGGCTTTGGGAAGCATCAAACCATACAGATTTCTGGAAGGAACCCAGAAAGTGTCTGCAGTTTGGGGATGAATTATAAATATCTGCAAAGGGGATTTGTGTCAGGGGAATGGTCCTGGAGTTCAGGAAAGAGTGTCTCTATGCCCTGGGGTCTAGAGCTGCTGAAAGCCTCCTATGGCTTCGATGAGAGAGAAAACCAGGAAGAAGTTTCTAGAAGGGCTGAGCTATCTGGCTGGGGTTTTTCTTGGCCAGGGCTGAAGGAAGCGACTGGGGTCTGTCTCCCCAGCAGGAGAGTTTCAGGTGACATAAATAGAGCAGCCACCATGCACCAGGCCGGAACTGGTCCTGTCACATCAGTGATCTCATTTAGATTTCTCAATCCATGAGGGAGGTCCCACCATCGGCTTTGGACAGACAAGGAAACAGGCCCAGGGAGTTTAAATAATGAGGCAGTAAATGCCTTAGCAGGAATCCTACAGGCTGTCTGCCGGCAAGGCTGACCTGCTAGGTTCATACATGTGTATCCTTTGACATTAAAAAAAAATCCATTTCCTGCAGACTTGGAAAATTTCCATGACTGTCTCACCTGTAAGAGAGGCAGGAAGAGAGGAGGATGCGGGGGGAGATACCCCGGCAGGAGGGTGATGCCTGAGAGCAGAGGGCAGGCAGTTGGGGCTCTGGCATGGCTGTCAGCTCAGCAATGAGTGGGGCAGTGGTGAGGTCTTTCTGTTTCACCACATGTGTGCTTGGCACAGCACACTCGCTCTCTCATTTATCCCTATGATGCCCTGGCTGGGTAGAAATCGTTACTCCCATTTTTAGAAAAGGTGGTGAAGGTTCTTGAAGTTCAGGTGCCAGACTCAAGTGCTCCCAGATATCTGGTCTCAATGAACCTGCAGAGATCGCGGCTGATCTGAGAGATACAAACACACTTTTCTTAAATACTGTTACACATTTGTTTAATAATATCTAGATTGTAACTGAAAATAAATTAAAAATTATGTATTTTATTATAGTCACAGTGTTTTTTTCCTCGCATTTCAGCACATACTAGTAGTGAATGTATCTCTCAGATACACCTGACCTACTGTAATTTGTTTTTACTGCGATCTCTGCAGGGTTTTAAGAAGTGAGTGGGCTTTTGTGAACCAGCCTGAGCACTAATCATTAGTTCCAGCATGTGTCTATGGTACAATTGAAGTTCTGGATATTCGAAGATACATAAGCTTGTGCAACACACTTTATTTGTAAGTGGGATTCTTGTTTCTCACAGAACAATTTCCTATTCAATTTGGTCCCGTGACACCTAGTGGTCAACAGGAGAAGTGCAACGGAATCACTGGTCATCGCAAGCAGGTGCAAACACTGGCCTCCTTGGGCTGAAAGGCGGGCTGAAATTCAGAACTGAAGCGTCCATGGAATTTATAAGATGCACATGAAGCCATACAGAGCCCATAATTCTGTGTTTTGTTCCTAATATTTATGCTTCTTTACTATTACTAGTGGAAAATACACTGAATCCAATCCATTTTCTTTTCATTAATAAACTATGTTTGATGATACAATATAATAAAAATATAACATAATATAGTATAGTATAATTAACATGATATAATTAATATATAATAAATATAAATATACTAAATATAACATAATATATAAATACAGGGTCTGGCAGAAGTAATGCTAGGACTTGAGTTACAATTTTATTACAAAATCATAACCATACGTGCTTATGATTTTGTAATAAAAGATTTGGTATAGATTACCAACTCATCAAAAAGGGCGTTACTTCTGTTGTACCCTGTATAATAAATACAATATAAATTGTATGACTAATATGTACTATAACACAATCTCAATACTTGCAAAGATGCTCAAAATAAAAAGCATTATTTAAAAAGTCATTATAAATGTGAAGATGCCCTAGGTCACTAATTACTCTACTCCCTTAGGGTAGGGTGGATGTTTTGGGATCACCATAATGCCAGATCCAACAAACTAGGTGAAATATACATAAATAGGCTTCCAATCTATTCATGATAAGACATAAAGTGCTTTATAGAGACTTTCTGATTACAGGGGACCTCAGGAGTGATGCCTGGGTGACTTTCACACCACAAAAGCACAAAGATCCAAAAAGATCCCCGGGGTAGCCCAGAAGAACAGATTTTAACAACCTCCCTATTCACCACCCTATATCCACCCCATGTGTCAAATAATGGGAAAAATCCAAAGGAAGATTCTCTGATAATTGGCACACCTCTACAGGGAGCCCTGGCTGGAAGGTGGGCAGAAAGTCTCGTCACTGTGAGGCTGGGATAGCTGAGCCCAAGAGTGATTCGTCAAACTAACGCACTCAAATTCGTTTTCAAACATTTGGGGTTTGGCAAATTGTATGTTCTTAAGCCCCTTTTCCCAACATTTTTATGCCCATGTGGATTTCAAGGGAAATTTAATATGTATGTTTCTAATTCACTTAGGCTTCACTCAGCACAATTGTTTAGTGAGAGTCACTCTGTGTCCAAGAATCTTCCAGAATGCTTTTGTAAGCCCCTTGAATGACTTTCCCTTTAACCAAGAAGTGCGTTTTGTCTGAAGTAAATTAAACTTAAAACCTCAAATAATTCCAATTTGGTTCAAAGCTCAGAATCCCTGAATTTTGAAAAAGGTTGGAACTTCTGCAAACAACTACTGGGGGTGAATCAATTTATTCCATCTCAGAGTTAGTCTTGTCTTTGTTTTCTAATTTGCTATAAACTTGAACACAGGATGTTCACAGCATTTGATTAATATAAGAAGAGAGAGAAGTAGGATTGTTTTAATGCACTGTTTTTTCTAAATAAAAATGACATAATTATTCCACCCAAGTTTACAACTTTGTTTTTCAGTCATGGTGATGAGGCAGAGTTTAAATAACCATCTGTATCACTGAGGATTAGGTTCAGCCACACATAAGAGAAAGACCAAATAGCAGCCTAAATAAGAGAGTGATTTACCCTTTGTTCATATAAAAATCCAAGGAAGGAAATCACGGGCAGAACCTCGGTCCCAGGCTCATGAGGGACCTGGGTTCTTTCTATGTGCCTGCTCCAATGTCTTCATCATATAACTTTCATTCTCAGAATTGCTTTGTCGTCACAAGATGGCTGCTGGAGCCCCAGCCCTCACGTCTGTGTTCCAGGCAGCAGGATGGAAGAAGCATCTCTCAGCTGACACAGCCCCGTGTGAAGAGCTTCTTTGGAAGCCCAAACCAAGACTTGGCTTATGTCTCATTAAGCACCCCTGTCTGCAGGAAAGGCTGAGAAACATGCTTCTTCCAAGCACACTGTTGCCCTCAACAATATGGGTTCCTCCAGCAAGAGAAAAAGAATTGGCTGGTTGACCAGCTGCCTCTACCTAACCTATTCTGCTCACTCCTGGCCTTGTCACCCTTCATCATCAGGACTTACTGGTGGCAGGTGAAGCAGGGACAATTCTGGCAGTCATGAACTATCAGGCTGTGTGTGCATGAGACCTAATCAAGGCCTGAGCCACAAACTGTTTGCTGTCTCCACTTTGCGTTTATGTACATAGTTCTCTGCTCCTGCCTGACCTAAATCTGATTCATCTCAGACCAGCATTGTGTGTGGAAGATTCCCCACTCAGGGCTGGAGAGAAAGCAGCTGAGAGAGAGAAGCACTCTGGCCCCGTGCTCTCTGACTTGGTGGCGTGTCAGCTGGTTCATCTTGCTCAGACCTGGGTGTTCCCCTGCCTCGAGTGTCCTCACTGCTGAAACCAATTTGTTGGCATGTTCCCTGAGGATGCACTGAGGTAACATCGCAGAGCAGCCTTGACGGAACTTAATTTCTAGTCAACATGAAAGGCAAGTCGAGTCACATTTGGGCAACAAAGATGAATTCACAGGAAACATGGAATCAACTGCATTGATAGCAGCAGGGAGGGGTTTGCAGTAGTCAATCTGCCATCACCTCAGGGCCATCTGCCTGCCCATTTTACAGCCAAGAAAACTGAGGTGAGGACACCTGCTTCCTTCCCTCAGAGAACCAGCCTCTCCAGAGGAGCCTGGTTTTCTACAAAAGGTTCTACACACCAGGTCCCCTTGCCTGGCCTTGACCCCAGGTGCTGGGTGACGTGAGTGGCCTGAGGGAGACAGCCCCCAACTCTGGGGCTGCTGGGGGCCCCTCAGAAGGCCTCTGGGCAACTCAGCAAGGCTGAGGTACCAGACTTGAAATAAAGGAAATCCAAAGAGGGGTCCCTTGCTGTCTTCATCATGGATTACACTTGCAACAGGCCGGTGCATTCCCCACCATGCTGGTGCATTTAAAAAGGGAATTCAGGTGAGCTTCCAGTGGGGGAGGGAGGGACTCTAAGTTCAATTCCATCTTAGTCTTTTCCTCATGCTCATTCTCACTGAGCGCTCATGAAACCAAGAAACCCTCCACATGAAATCTCTTGGGCTCAGGTAGCTTGACATGCCAAGAAGCCAAGCACCCCAGAGCAAAATAAACACAGTAGTTTCACAGTGAAATTAGCAGTGTGGCTATTGACCAGGGAAGTTTCCACGAGCCAGAGAGAAGCCAGGGAACTTGCTAAGTTCCCAGAAGAAAAGCCTGCTGGGAAAAATCATTCTCCAGGAAGACCGAGAAATGAGCATCAGCGTGCACATAGCCCTTTACAGTTTATAAAGTGCTCCTTTGCCCCATTTTCTCATTCGAGCTTTGCCCCAAATGCTGTAAAGTGGGGAAGAGATTATTTTTCAGAAAAAGAAACTAATGCTCACAGCGAGGATGCATCCAGCCCAAGAGCCCACAGCTGGGACCCAGGTCAGCGATGTGGTCACAAGAGGCTGGGCCTCTGTCACCTTGGAGGTTCAGGCAATGCCCCTGCCATCCAGACATCCAATGGCCAACTGTGACCCAAAAAATTGGTTCTTCCTTCTCCCCCAGCACCCACGGCCCCACCTCTGAGGCAAGGACCTCAGGGTTTGGTGCCCACAGCCCAAAGGAGCACTGCTACCTTTGTGCACCTGTACCTTCACTGGGCTCTGTGCCACCCAGTGACATAGGGCTACAGGACACAGGGACTCACCTTGGTGACAGGAGAAAGCAGAGGATGAGAAGAGAGAGACACCCTCCTCCAAGCCCTACACCACCTACCCCCATGCAGTCTGGCCTGGGTTCCTCCACCGCCAGTGACGTTGGGCAGGTAGCCGCATGCCTCCACTTACTCACCTGGACAATGGGAAGAATAGCCTGTTGCCTGCCTCCCTCCTACTGAGCGGCAAGACGGGGGAGCAGGAGGGAGCCTGCGGATCTGGACAAGTCTTAGCCAGGCGCATGCACACACACGCGCACACACAACACACACACACACGCACGCCGCCTGCCCCCTGACCTGTCCTCTGGAGCTGCCCGCTCAGCTCCCAGACCCCCCAGGATCACGTGTGTGGGCATTGCACATGAGGCAGTCAGCATCACCGCCATTGGTCCCCACAGCCGGACGCTGCGGGTCACAAAGGTGTCTTTGGGTGTGAGGTGAGGTAGATTCCTGACTTCGTGGTGAGCAAGTGGCCACTGTCCGCCACCTTCGAGCAAACAGGCACCACTCTCTGAGCCACGAATGCCTCCACCCATCCATCCAGCAGTTTCCTCCACACATTTTCAGACTTTTTTTTTTCCAGCTCTGATATAAGCAACATAACTCGACCATCCAGGATGGCAGAGAAACTCTTGGATTGGGGGTTCCGTTTTAGAAAGCTTCATGATGCTTGGTGCACCCACTGACTCTGAACCCCTGGCCCAAATGCAGGGAGGGTCTGCTGTACAGGCCCAGCTGGGCCCAGGTACCCCACCACCACCACCAGCACCAGACACGGAGGCTCAGTGTCCAGCCAGGAGCCCTGACAGGAGACGTCCCCCTACATATTTGGGACTGACCGGGCAGGATGGTGAGCCCAGGACCTAGCAAGGGCAGCTAGGGAATAAGGTAGCATTGCTCTAGGACCTGTCCCTTGTGGTGAGCCTGGTACCAAGGACAGACTCGGTGACGTCCCAACCCTAACTTGACGTTCAGGGGACCCACTAACCCCTCTTCTTGCCTCACCTGTGCACCTAACTCCTAACAGTTATAGGACCTTTACAACCCCAGAAGGCAGGGGCTCTGATGAGAAGTTTGCAAAAGCTTACAAGCATCTCCACTGCCCAGAGAGATACCCAGCCGCACTGCAGTGGGGGAAGGAGGGGACCGAGGTGGACACGCGCCCCCCAAACAAACAGAAGGAACCTCAGACAGTGAGGAGTACCCTCATTGCCTCTCCCTTGAGATGGCTCTCCCTTGAGATGACTCACACGACAATGGACTCGGGGTCTGAGCCTATCTGCGCATAAAACCACTGTTTGTCCCCTAGTTACGGTCCTACATCAACCTGAGGGATAGCCTGCATGAGAAGCCGCTTCCCTGTCGCAGATGGGACCTGGGGCAAGTCCCTGCGGTGGGTGGAACATTCCCCAAAGGACAAAACGACAGGGGCTGGATAGGCCTCTGCTTCCCTGGGAAGTTAGGGCAACCGACGAGACAGAAGCTCCTTCCACTCTTAAAACATGACGCCGCAAAGATGTCTTGTGCTTCCTCTTTTCCTCCTTTTGTAAAATTGCGCTGCACTGCATGCATTTTAAAAATCAAAATAATTGTACCCCAGGGCCCCAGGCCGGAGGGCCGTGTGGGCCGGTGAGGGTCAGAGGCCCAGCCGCGGGGACTCCGGAGCGCGGGCCGCAATGGCCAGATGCTTTTGCGTCGCCGTCCGCCCCTCGGCGCATGAAGCCCCAGGGCCGCGGGGAAACTCCCGGCCAGCCGGGTCCGGGGCGCGCCTGCCGGCTGTCCCAGCCCGGGCCCCGTGGGGGGCGGCGGGCGTCTGCCCTGCAAGCGGGAACCCGGCAGCCGGACTCTAGGCCGAGGCACGTGGGCAAGGACGCGAGGCCGCCCCGCCGGGCGCCCGGATCCCGGACGGGGCGCGGGGCCCCCTGCAGGCGGACGGGAGGGCGCGCGCTCCCGGAGCGCGGCGTGCCTACCGAAGTTGGGCAAGTGTGTGGAGCTCGGCGGGCAGGGGGCGGCAGGTGCCGTGGGCGATCTCGCCCGACTTCCTGGAGACAGCCGGACGCTGCGGTGCCCTCGCCTCCGCGCCCTGGCCGGGCCCGCTGCCCGCTGCCCGCGCCATGGGACTTCCGGGGCCCGGCGGCGCTTCGGGGAGCTCCTCCAAGGGCAGCCTCCGGGGCGGGGGAGAGCGCAGCACGATGGCAGGGATCCCGCAGGGGCGGCGGGCGGGGTGGGGTGAGGCGGGCCAGCACCCTCCCCTCCCGCTGGCCCTCCCTTCTTCCCGTCCTGCAGCCAATTAGACGCCCCCTCGGGCGGGAGGCTTGGGGTGCTCCATAAAGCGGCGCGGAGCTGTCACCCGGCGAGCAGGCTGCGCACCGCCCAGGACGCAGCCGGCACCGCAGACTCGGGGGCCTCAGGCCGGGGAGCGCGGAGGAGCCATGGCCACCAGCAACGGGGCCGTAGAGAACGGGCAGCCAGACAAGAAGCCGCCTGCCCTGCCTCGCCCCATCCGCAACCTGGAGGTCAAGTTCACCAAGGTGAGCTGGCTCCGCGCTGGGCTGCCCGGGCGGGGAAGGCGGGGACGAGGAAACGGCAGGAACGGAACCCCGCTGCTTCGCTCCGAGGGTGCGGGGAGCTGGCGCTCTCAGCTGAGTTCGCGGGGCGTTCGGGACCTGAGCCTTCCTGCCTGTGCCCGAGCCGGGTCCTCCCGAAGCCGCATTCGATGCAGGGCTTCCCGGGAAGGGAGCCGGCACCCCGCGCACAGCCACTGCGCGCACTCCGAGGGCTACTCCGCAATCCGCACCCCCAGGCAGGCTCTGGGGCGGCGGGGCTCGGCGCTTCAGCCCCAAAGCCGGGAAAGGAAGGCTGCGCAGCGCCCGCGCGCGGTGCCAGCTGCAGCCTGTGAGGCCCCGACGTGCCCCCCGCAAGGCCCTCTTTGCAGGCGAGCGGAGGTGCGCAGCCCAGGTACCGCGGGCACAGTGGGCTCCGTGCACACCCTGTTCTGCTGTAGGGTGCCCGCCGGGCCTGAGCAGGTCTGGCTTCGGGTGGGTCAGAGGGTGACGGAGAGCGCGAAGAGAAGTTCCGAGAGCTCAGGCTCATCCGGAAACATGCCATCCGGAGCAAAGGAAGAGTCGTGGGCAGCTTCTGTGCCTACCTTGTGCCTGGTTGAGCCGCAGAGCCAGCGGAGGTGGCAAAGTGATCACTGCTAAAGCTGCCCTGGAGCCCAAAGCCTGGTGTTGACAGAGAAGAGCGCATTCCCAGGCGGGCTCAAATTTGGGCCTGGGAAGCTGCGCGCGGGTGGCAGGGCCGCCTTGGGCCGCCAAGTCGCGAGGTTCTCCGTGTTTGGGGGCTGCGGACCAGGAGACAGGAGCGTCAGCAAAGCGGTGAGGTCACCTGCTTGGGGTGGAAAGAGAGATGGCCTGGCCTCAAACTGAGCAGAGCAGACTGGGAGACCCATGGCCAGGAGGCGCCCAGAGGCTGTTAGGAGGCCGTGTGCTGGGACGGGCCGGGGTGTAGGCGGGCAGTGGGGGCTGGGGGGTCCTCCAGGGGCACAGACCCGGACCACAGTTGGCTTCACGTTCCCCAATTTTGTGTCTTTTATTTTTGCATCTAATCCATAGCCCCTAACTCCAGCTGACACAGCACTTAGAAAATTCCCCCATCAATTTTACTTTCAGAAGTAGCAATTACGTCTCTCAAATAGTTTTAATCAGGCGGAGCAAGTTGCAGGCCACGATGTGTGGCCTTCAGATTTTGGTCTCTTGGCACTTAATGTCGGCTGGGCCTCTGATCACATGACATTTAAATGAACTGTTTTCAGAGGGCTCTGTAATCAACAGAGACGCATCACCATAAATGCCGGAGATTATTTTTAATGTAGTTTCCTTAGTAGTATCAGCTTCAGAGAGAAAATTCCAATACAAATTATAGGAACAGTGAGAAGAGTACCTTACGTTTTTTTAGACCCGAACACTATTGGTGCTGCCTTGTTGGCGCTGAGACTGTTTTATTTTATTTTTGTTTTGTAGGGTTTAAAACCAAAAACAAAAGCGATGTAGAAACCAGAAATTCCATATGTGATTGTCCTTTTACCCTTTACCTTTTGGAGTCCTATCAGACTGAGGCAGCCACACACAGGAAGTTTATCTCTTTCTCTGCAGCTCTTTTTGGCCCGTTGAGAGCAGGCTCTTGGCAGATTTGCTGAAGATCAGTGTCTTTCATCTTGTGAGGTGTCCCCTATCCCCAGCCAATCAGAACTGGGTGTGTGATTAAGGCTGAGGGAAGACGAAGGCAGAAGGCACCGAGGGAACCGGAGAGCCAGGACCTTAGGGGCTCCCAGGCCACGATGATGGCACCAGCCTGACACCAGGCCACTGTGCCCTCCTTCCCTCCGGAAGGTGAGGTTCCTGCCTGCTCTGTCCTTACTCCAGGCCCACGCCCACAAAGCCCCCCGACCCAGCAGTGCAGGGTTGGGGAGCCCGTGTGGTGTGGTGGTGGTGACCAGGAGGAGATCAATGCTTAGGGAACCTCTGGCTGGAGAGGCAGCCAACAAGGCAGATGACAGAAGCAGGAGGAACAGTTGAAGGATTGGGGCTGAAGGCAGGCAGGCGGGAGGGGTGGAGAGTGTGACCCCTCAATGGTCTGTTACTCTTCAAACCCGATCCACGGGGCCCCTTGCTCATGGAGGACACACCAGAGATGGTGGGTTGTTGAGTCCTGGCCTGAGGTGCCATTTCCCAGGGTCCGTCCAGTCTCCAGAAGGATCGGCCTTGTCACAGAGCTTTCATTTGTTCTCACATTTTTAACATCAGGCTTGCTGTGTGTGTGTTCTGGGGGGCGAGGGGACCCCCAAACGCACAGATCCCAGAGCATAACAACTCCTTTCACTTTCGGGGCTCCTTCATTGGCTTACAAGAATTCTTCTAGGAGCAGAGATTCTTGTGAAGATTTTCTGGTTCATTAAACAACACCCGTTTTTCTGATCGCTTTTATGAAAAACTAATTTTCCCTCCATCCTCCTTTTCCGGAAGCTTCTCCTTTGGAGCTGCACTGAGGGCCAGTGGGAGTTTCTGTAATGACGTCACAGCGCTTGCCGTGCGGCCGCCATCTTCACTTCGGCCCAGGCCACCAGTCCCCTCAGAACAGCTGTGGTTTTCCAGCTCAGTCCAGACAACATGCTGTTGCGTTCCTTTAGCAAAATCCAAATTCCACAGCTCAATGAGACTTAACTTCATACTTTTATGGGGTTCGTTTCACATCCATTCACAAATCCGGGGGAACGGTGCTTGTCCAGACCCATTACTCCGATGCGGGGTCCAAAACATGGCAGCCAGCATACCTGGTAGGCCACACTCGCTGACCCCTCCCTTACTGGTGTTTTGTTTTCTTTGAGTGGAGAGAAAACACTTGCAAGATTACTTAGCCGTGTGGTGTAAAGCATAACTATTTGCTAAATGAGAAACTTTGTGATGGGAAAATATGGTTGGAGTTGAACCGTCTGCATTATTTCTAAGTTGCTGGTGAGACAGGACTACAGATCCCTGTTGTGAACGCCCGAGTTTTTTTTTTTTTTTTGGAGGAACATGCTTGGAGATGAAGTATAATGGACATCTGATCGCTGCAATCCCCCTGATTTATATCCTCTTCTACCACCTTCTCATTTTCCGTCCCTCTTGGAATTGATACCAGCCAGGAAGGGCCTAGAATCAGCAGTTTTCACTGACAGTCTCTATTATCTAACCCACGAAATTTCATCTCCGGCCAATGGGCCCCTCCTACGGGCTGCACTTCCCTCCCCACGCTAACCCAACTCTCCTCCACTTACTAATTTCTCACTGTTCCCGAGCGAGTGCTCGGCTGGATGGCAGAAGTGAACGCTTGGGTTTGGTTTCAGCTGCGAGAATAAACCTGTAACTGTAGCCCGGCCTTTTCCGCGGGCTTCCCTGGGGGCCTGGCCTCACGTGGAAGGTGCTGAGCTCCCAGAAGTCGGATGGGCACATCCCGCGGGCGAGGGCCGCTCTGGGCTCTGGGCTCCACGTGGTGCGGGGTGGCAGGCGGGTGCCTGTGCCCTCCTGCCCAGCCAGAGCTGGCCTTCTGACTTTGTCCCCTCCACACGCAGACCTCCCTGCTTTCCAGAGAGAGAGATCAAATGGTCTTTTCCAGCAGCTTCTCAGAGTAGGTTTCCTTCCCGAGGAGCTTCAGGGTTGTCACAGGAGACCCCGCCCCCCCCCGCCCCCCGGACAGAGGGTGTAACCAAGCCACGCGCTCACCTCCCCCTCACTGTGCTCACTGCAGTCAAGTATTCCAACTGAGTCAAATTCACAGTAATTTAAATTAGCCCTTGTCAAGACGCGATTCTTCCTTTAAGTCAGCGGTCCCCAACGTTTTTGCCACCAGGGACTGGCTTCGTGGAAGAGTTTTTCAGGGGTCGGGGGAGGTGTGCGCATGCGCAGTTCACAATAGAAGTGGTGCCTCGGTGGGAATCGAAGGCCCCCGCTGATCTGGCAGGAGGCGGAGCTCAGGCGGTCACGTGAGCAATGGGAGTGGCTGTAAGTACAGATGAAGCTTCCGCCTGCCGCTCACC
This sequence comes from Lyroderma lyra, assembly GCA_004026885.1. Taxonomy (NCBI): domain Eukaryota; kingdom Metazoa; phylum Chordata; class Mammalia; order Chiroptera; family Megadermatidae; genus Lyroderma; species Lyroderma lyra. Next base: position 168,406 of record PVJL010000672.1, read on the forward strand.
TTCCGCTGTGCAGCCTGCCTGGTTCCTAACAGGGGCTTGGGGACCCCTGCTTTAAATGATTCAAGGAGACGCGAAAGCTGTGTGTACCGATATAGAAACGGGATCTGATAAGCTAGTTCTGTGCAATTTGAAATTACTGGCCATTTAGTGGATGGAAACGCTTCCGGAGGGCCTTATCCAGGTCAGCGACTCTGGCCTTTCTGATGCCGCCATGGGCTATAATGACCGGGCTGTCCCGAGCAGCTACAGCACATTGTCTCTCCTCTCGCCGAGTAGCCGGGTCCTCCGTTTGGTCAGGTGGTTTGCATATTATGTCACCTCTGTTCCTAGTTCTTGCCCCAAAGGCCTCTCTTTCCATGTGCTACTTTACAAGGCAGAACTTGGAGTAAACTAAGAAGTAAATAGTACACACATTTCAGTGCATGAATTTCCTGAATTCTTTTTCCTAAACTCAGGACGTCTTTCTATGTTTAACGGTCTTCTTCTTGGCTGTGCTCTAAATAACTGAGGCTCTGAACTAAGTGATTTTTGTGGGTTCATTCTTCGGTTCTGGCTATAAAAGGTTAGTTCCAACATCTGTTAGTATAACTAGAACACCTCCTAACCCTAATATTGATCTTTGTATTCCAACCCCGGCTTTTATGAAGCCCAACATGAAAACAGCCATTTTCAAGAGAATGGCAGAAGGGTTAGAGGAAGATCCTTGACAAAGCCACGTGCTTGGTGGTCTCACTGGGGGTTGCAGCGGCCAGGAGGAGCAGGGGAGTGCTCACTGTTGACATACACTTCAGGGCAGGCAGATTGCTTGGCACTTTATGTATATAAAGCTATTCAACCTCCCCCCTAACTCGATGGGAGTGTGGGGTTTAGCTTACACCTTTATTTAACTATCTAATCCAGCTATTCCTCTGTGAACCCATGTTATTGATTTAAAAAAAAAACAGTAGAGATTTCAGAAAAAATTATAAATAACTTTAATCAAAAAATAATTCTCTGAACATGTTTTGAAAGTCAAGAGACTTGGATTCAGATTCTGAGTGCTCCTGCTGGGCATGTGTCAGCATCCCCCAATGGGTCCCCTCTGTAAAATGACTGGGGGCGGGGGTTGGTGCGGGAGGACAAGACGTTACCTAAGGCCCTCAGCATGTTGGAGTTATGTGATTTTGATTTAAGCCTAATGCGTTACAACCTCCTTTCCTGGTTAGATATTCATCAACAATGAATGGCACGAATCCAAGAGTGGAAAAAAGTTTGCTACATACAACCCTTCAACTCTAGAAAAAATATGCGGAGTGGAAGAAGGTGATAAGGTAGGTGTCCTCCCCCCACTCCCCAATTCAGTTACGGATAACTGTAAGATAAGAGAGCAGGTTGGCTTAGCTATGCGACAGGACCGGCCCACACTGAGGTAGGCCATTCTCTGGTTCTCAGACACATGGCCCAGAATGGGATCAATTAGGGACCATCCGCTGCAGAAAGTCGCTCTCCTATGATGGATGTTTCTCCTGTTATGAGGATGACCTCAGCTATCCTCATCTCGCAGCTTAAAGGAAAGGTTTTTATCAATTATTTGAACCTGGAGGCAATAAAGGATCTTTCCAAAAGCATTTCCGGCTGGTGTGTTTCACCAAATGCAACATTCAGGCAGGAGACACTTAAAAAAAAACTTGAAAGCAAAAGAATTGCTGGGCTAATCACATCATGTAATTGCCAGATTTTCTAGTCTACCTGAAACTTAAATGACCACGTAAAGCTGTATGTAGTCTTTCTAACCCGACTTGATAGTACAGGGTAGATGTTACAATATAAGCTCTCTATAATATTGTATACAGGCTCCAGCAGAAGTAATTCCCTTGTCTTATGAACTGGTAGTCTATGCTGAATCTTTTATTACAAAATCGTAAGCGTGTCATCCTGTAACATAACAATATTTTTACGTACTTAAAAAAGGTTATTACTTCTGTCAGACCCTCTATGACATAGCATATACTATATGTGTATATATTATAAGTTTATATATATATATATATCATACAAAAAGTGCTATATATTAATAATATAGCACGTACATATAAAGCTAAGGGCCTGGGTCCTAATGTCTTCTTCCCAAAGCTTCTGCTCCCCAGAGCTGTGCTTTGGAGATACAGAATCTTGGTGGAATCACTTCTCTTGAGTACATTGGGGTGCACTGCCGATGCACCTTCCTAGAAAGAGAGGCTCAGAGGGACCAGAGGTGGGGGGGAGCCACTGCCTGACAGCAACCAGAGCTTCGAACCTCACTTTCCTGAAAAGATCAGAATGGGTGACATGACTCTAAACAGCTCTCACTTGGTTCCTTTTACGAAGAAAGTTCAGTTGTAATTCTTCTGTCTATAGGATAGTATGACATTTCAGCCCAGGGTGCGGGGGTAGGTGATGCCAAAGGAAAGGTCCCTGGTTCACCCTGTCTCTGGACTTGTCCCATGTGGGTCCTGCCCCATTCTCCCTGGTGGACCACAGCCCTCAGCTGGAATAAAATGCCCACAGAGTCGTTCCCCGCCTCCCCGGGGAACTATGGGTGTGTGTGCGTGTGTGTGTGTGTGTGTGTGTGTGTGTGTGTGTCCAAACTCAGCTAGCAAGTGGAAAATCTTTTCCTATATGGGTCACCAAGAAAAACAGTTCATTCAGGTCAGTGGTTTTAGAAGCTATTTGAAAATGCTATTATGATCAGAAGGAAAGTTCATACTTGGCCTTGATAGAAATCTTGAAAAAGACTTAAAATGTAAAGAAGAAAAAGGGCACTTGCAAGCCCACAGCCTGTGCCCGCCACCCCCTCTGTCCCTTGTCAAATGACAGAAGAAGCAAGTCTTGGCTGCTCTCTGTAACTGTCAGGGGGGTTGCCCCAAGCCGCAGTCTCAGCAGAAGATGACATGCTGTCTCTATTGTTTTGGCCACTCAGCCCGACGTGGACAAGGCCGTAGAGGCTGCACAAGCCGCCTTCCTGCGGGGCTCCCCCTGGCGCCGAATGGATGCCCTGAGCCGGGGCCGGCTGCTGCACCAGCTGGCGGACCTCGTGGAGAGGGACCGTGCCATCCTGGCCGTGAGTACACACACACGCACCCGGAGGCAGGTGTGGGACCCTCAGTGAGGGTCCTTTCCCCCACGGGGTATGAAAGAAAAGGTCGGTCTGAAGTCAGACTTTTACTCCCTGCAGCTCAGAAGCATCCTGGAGGAAGCTGGGCTTCGTCAGTGGTTCCCAGGCTTGAGACACGAACTTAACTTTTTTTTACATGCACTCCCTTTTAAATGTAATTTAACCTCATCCTAAGTGACAATATCCATGAAATCACAGGTTTAATGTGCTGGCTGTATTTTTTTTCCCCAAATACTTATCAAAAGAAATGCCACCACTTAACAGACAAAAATTGTTCCCATGTGACCTAAAAATGACCCCTGCGTGACCCTTGAAAGACCTTGGTTCAAATCCCAGCTCTGCCGCTTTGGGACCAGCTGTGTGACTTTGGACAAGTTGCTTAACCTCTCTGAGCATATTGTTCTTCCTGAAAAATGCCACTAATAACGATATCTAAGTGTTGTGAGAATGAGCCATTTTAAATCCTTAGTGCAGTCCCTGGAGTGCAACAAACACTAAATAGATTATAGCTATTATTGATAATAACAGTCCTCATAGTAAGGCTATCTGAAGACCCAGGTTCTAACCCCAGCTACGTGCCCTCCTGGCCAGTAACTTCTGGATACCTTAGTTTCTCTGCTGTAACGTGGGGATGTTATTGAGTCCCCTACGTGACGCTGTGCTGCTTCCCCTGTGATGCGGCTGTGAAGACATTTATAAACTGTAAGCGCCTCATTTAATGGGGTCCACAGACCTTCCTTTGGTCTTGTGGTGAGTGATCAGAAGAAATCTAAGGGCCACCTTATGCCCTGAGGTCCTTAGCAACCTGCACGTGAAACCCTTGCATGGCTTAGAGTCTGGCTTAAAACTTGCTGCAAAACTTGAGGCCAGATAGTAGGGGAGAAAAATCTCCTTTTGGGCCCCTGGTCCTTTCCTTTCTTGATCTGATGTCAGAAACAAGCAATAGAGCAGACATGCTCATGGCAGACAGTGTCAGCCCAGGCACTGAAATTGCTCTTGTCACCAACGGTGTGTCTTAGGGGTGGAGGGTGGAGGAACTCCACATCTTGGGTTCTGCCCTTGGGTGCATCTGCCCAGAGTCCTGAGCTCTCCTTCCTTCACCGCTGACCCCCAAAGCGGCCAGTCCGGCGTGTTTGCCCCCAATCAGCGTGAGGGTAGCTCCCTCCTAGGGTCAGCGCTTCTCTCCGAGAAGCCTCCAGTTTCTCCCTGCCTTGAAAGCTGCCAGACTGGCTATTTCAAAAACATGTCTGTTTTCACCCAGCATGAGCTCATCAGTCTGCGATGCGTGTGCGCGCTCATGGCAGGGAGAGAGGATGTGCCCTGGGCACCCTTCCCCATTCTGTCCTCAAGCATCAGTATCATCTTAGGGATCAGGGGCCCAAGGCCACCTTACCCACAGGAAATAAGACCCAACTCTTTGTCACATCATGAAAGGGGCAAGACAGTTACTGGCAAATATGGTTTTGAAACCTTGGACCGCATCAGAGAATAGCACCCCACCCTGACCACGTGGCTCTCCTGCCTTTTCACACAACAAAGTGCATCTTTCCATCATGCTCTCTGGCCACTCTGGTTTTCACAGAGCTGGGTATTTACTGAGGAGCAGTGCTTTCCTCTTGGTCCATGGTCACAATAGCTGTTTACAAGTTGCAGTCCGTAGCTCAGACTTGATTTCTCAGCTTCAGTCCTGCCTCCTTACCTGCAAATCTCGTTGTATTTTATTTTTTTTAAGAATTTCCTGTCGGAACCTATCATGACCCAGGTTTACTGGGACAGATTCCACAAAAGCACCCCAGCAAATTTGTGTTGTCAGTGCCACCAGCAACCAGAAAGAGCCAGAGCTTGTGCAGGCTGGTTGTAAAAACTTCATCTGTAATAGTTATGATCCCATTTCAGAGACGAGGGCCAGAGGCCCAGAGAGGCTAGGTAACCTGTCCAAGGCCACCCAGCAAAAGATGCTTCAGAGTTCCCCACGATGGTGTGCCATAGTCCTCATCTTTGTCTCCCTTTCCCATCCCAGAAAAGAGCCATGAATAAACCACTGGCCCCACCGACATATACGCAGATGCCGGCTGCAGCACCTCAGCCTTGATGACCTTCTGGCATCTTTAGAAATATCGGGGTTCCCCTGGGAAAAGAGAAGTTCCAACTTGCAACATAAATCAGTGGGAGGCCAACGTACAGCGTGCTGGGTGTCACTTGGCCTGGCTTGGTCCCTGAGCAGGGGCTATGATGTCGCACCTCCAGACCAGCCCTGTCATCTTCCTCATAGTCCCATGTCCTTGGTGTCCCTGAGTGAGGACTGCCGAGCACCAGTCTGGTCCCAAAAGGGTTAATGAGCATAATCAGCATGGCTGTTACTGTCATCATTTGAACAGTGAACAGACCACTTGCTACCAGCACTGTCATTAGTACTTTCTGGATAGTAACTCTTCTAACCTCCCACTGGCCCTATGGAGTAGCTACTATCTATTACTATTATTCTCATTTTACAGATGAGGAAATTGAGGCAGGGAGAGATTCAGGGACTCGCCCATGCTAGGGAAGAGGTTGCCTCCTTAGAGGATTTGAAGTCAGGCAGAATAACCCAGCGTCTTGCGTGGCCATCTGACCAGCTTTCTGGATGTAAACATCGAGGGCAGTGGCCTAACAAGCAGTCACCATGCTGGCTGGATGTTAGATGCTCCAAGTTCAGTGCTGGCCATGCCGCTGACCAGCTAGATGACCTTGGAGGAGTCACAGGCTCTCTTAGCCAGAGCAGTCAAGCTCAGAGATGGAGTGGATGGGTGCGCACACAGAGTGGGGGTGGGGGGGGCGCGGGGGGCTCTCTTCCTTTGCAAACTGTCATCTCATTGCACCCACTAAAGCAAGAATCCTGCCCTGGGCTATGTGTCAGGGTGGCCACTTCCTGCAGACCCAGATGATGGGCGGTTTCAGTGCTGGACTCAACTGGGGAACGCTTGTCTAAGGGACAAAGGGGTCCTCTGAATCCCGGGCTGGAAATAGAAAAGAATCCTTGCCATTGAGCAGCTGCACACTCGGCCCGGGTAGTCACCTCCCTCACCGCCAAAGGCCAGCCCGCTCCCTCCCGCCTGGCATCCGGCTTTGCGCCCAGCTAGGGAGCGCTGTGTCTGTGCGCGGGTGACACGACCCTCCTGGGCTCTGTCAGTCACTCTTTCCACAGCTGGTCTGCAGGGCCAAGAAGGAGGAACCCACGCTGCCCTTTTCTTTTGTTAGAGGAAGCCAGTCCTCGTTCCAGCTAACCTTCTGAGAGCTTCCCAGGAACGCCCAGACCCATGGCACCAGGTCACACAGGGCAGGCGACTGGGCCCCGCATGGAAAAACCACACGCCAAAGTGTCCTTCCTGGTGAAGCTTCCATCAGCTTTGCACCCGCTATCTTTTGTGGGGACACATGCCTATGCTCCAGCCGAGCCCCAGTTTTAAGTGTTTTGACATCAAAGTGTCCTTGACCATATAGGACAGGTTGTATTTTAACTCATTTCCCATCAGCCCCGGAATACTCACCAGCAGGGCTTGTGGCTGCAGTGTTTACCCCAAGACAACTCGCAGATATCAAATTCTAGAAAATGTGATGTTCCTATAGGTGAAAAAAATTATTAAATACTGAGCATCACATACATTTTTGTTACATTAGGATTTGGGGCAAATTCTGTTTAGAAATCACTCCAAGAACAGTTTTTGTGTTTTATTTTCACATTGAACACCAGTCAGATGTGCTTCAGCCTCATAGAGCGTGTTTGCATAAAATTAAATGAACAGGGTGGCGAGCTGCACCTTCTTTTTGTAAATGGGAAATGGGTTCAGTGGAGTGTCTCGCTTTCTGAAGAGGCACCCATGACTGTGAGGTCCGGAGAGCAGTGTTCTAGGACCATGCACTCTCCCCCCGGGTGCACCTCAGTCCTTAACAACCTGACAGAGAAAAAGGAAACTTGTGTCCGACCCCGACGCCTTGTCATTGCAGACCCTGGAAACGATGGACACGGGGAAGCCATTCCTCCATGCCTTCTTCATCGACCTGGAGGGCTGCATCAAAACCCTCAGATACTTCGCAGGCTGGGCAGACAAGATTCAGGGCAAGACCATCCCCACGGGTGAGCCAGCGCAGGACTCAGCCTCAGACAGGGTCTCTTAAGGCAGTGGTCCCCAGCCTTTCTGACACCAGGGACCAGTTTCGTGGAAGACAAATTTTCCACGGTTGTGATGGGGGAGATGGGGGATGGGCATGCGCAGTTCACAATTAGGTTGGGCTCCTCTGAGAATAGAATGGCACCGCTGATCTGACAGGAGGCGGAGCTCAGGCGGTCACGTGAGTGATGGGGAGCGGCTGTAAATACAAATGAAGCTTCTCTTACTCCCCACTGCTCACCTTCTGCTGTGTGGCCTGGTTCCTAAAGGCCACAGATCAGTACTGGTCCATGGCCCGGAGGTTGGGGACCTCTGTCTTAAGGGCTCTGTCTTACCATTCCTCCAAGAGACCTCTTTAGAGCACCCCTCATCTTCTCCCCCAAGGCCTCTATCTCAGTCCCCAAAAGGAAATGGCACTGTGCTGATCTCTCTAAGGAACTTCACTTTTGAAATTGAGTTTAAAATTGTTTCTTTGTGTAATAGACAAGGCTCAGTGCCGATACCTCTGTGGGCTTCTGGGTTTCTTTCTCGTCTTTTTACTATTTAAAATTGTAACCTAGAATAATGCGAGTGTGTTTCTGTCCTCCCTTCCAGATGACAACGTTGTGTGTTTTACCCGGCATGAGCCCATCGGCGTGTGTGGGGCCATCACTCCTGTAAGTACTCGACTTCCCTTAGATGGCTCTAAGCAGATCTCCCTGCTGCCCCGCCACCACCACCACACTTTCCCATGGCCTTTGGAACCAATTTCTGGTGTGTTTTGGTTTCACTGCACCAAAATGAACGGAGTATTTGCTCTTTGGCCAAGTGGCCACCCCTCAAGGACCACCTCTGGTCAGCCCCACGAGGAGTGGCTTACACATGAGCTCTTCTGTCTGCATGCTCAAAGGATGGGCAGCCAAAGGGGCTCTTCTGAGGTGGGGGTTGAGGGCCAGCTAGAGTCATGCTACCTGCTCCCTGGTGGATGGTTGGTTTCATCTCCTCTTATCAAAGATGATCCTTTGAGAAACAGCATAGCAAAGAGGACAAACACCGGGCCTTAGCCTACTGGTCTATCAACGGATTGGTGGGCCTGAGTGACCTCACCCTTCTTTAGGGCCTCATTGCCATCTGTAAATGGGACTGATAGTATGAACCCCTCACACCAGTTGTAGGGATCCAACAATTGAAGCTTTCTGAAGTGCTTGGAGCAGCGCCTGGTACCCAGTAGGCATTAGCTCTTGTCAGACGTATTATCATGGTGATTTCAGTATCCTGGTCCCTGTATTTGAAAGCGAATAAGCAAAGCATTCCCCACAATGAATTTCACACAGCCCCAGTTCATCGGGGGGTTAGTATGTATCTATGAGTAGAGCAAAAGCTCACATGACGTCTGAGTTTAGGGGAGGCATGCCACACTCCTACAGACTTCTCAGAGCCTTTAACGTGCTGCTGGCGTTGTAAACCTGCAGGAGGTGGGGCTAGTACACGGACAACAGAATCTTCTTTGAGAAAACGAATAATTTGCATCTCCCAGAGTGTGCTTTGGAAGTTCGGCAGGAATGTGATTCCGATCATTGCACACTCCTATGTTACCCATTAAACCCCACATCTAAACCATGCAAAGCAAATGTCGTTCAGAGTCTAGGGCAGGGTAGCAGGGTACATCCGGGGCCCCAGCTCTGCTTCCTCTGTTGCAGTGGAACTTCCCTCTGCTGATGCTGGTGTGGAAGCTGGCACCCGCGCTGTGCTGTGGGAATACCATGGTGGTGAAGCCGGCAGAGCAGACGCCCCTCACCGCTCTGTATCTTGGCTCTCTGATCAAAGAGGTAAGGCATCCAGAAAGAAAATACTATGTGTTCTTGATAACATTCTCACTCCTAGGAACAAGGCCACTGTCACAGGATAAAGCTGCCCTGCCGGCGGCCCAGTACGTGACAGTGCCACCTGCATATGGCTGGATGAGAAGGAATGACTGGTGTGTTGCTCTTGGCAGCTGCGTGTTCTGCCACCTGCCTGTGGTCACTGAGCTACAGGAAACTCCACTCCTCCCACGGATCCTCTCAAGAAGACTTAAGTCCCACGACAGGCTTGAGCCTACACTTTAGGACCAAAGGTTTTCTCTAGAGAATTTGCAGGAGATCCACTTGGGAAGGAACTGGATATTCAGAGGGTCTGTGGGTCTTGCATTTGTGCTGTAAGAACTGGTCCATGTTTCTCTTGGAGCAGTGACCTTAGCAGCACCCACTGAAGTGGCCGTCACCCAGTGGACTCCCCAATGCTTTGCTCTCGGGGGAGTGATCGTCCTTCCCCCAGGCAGCCACCACTCAGGGAAACAGGTGGCCCACAGGGACACGTTCTTCTAGACACACTGGGCAACATGTTTCAGTCAGTCTGTCCCCAACTGGTATGTCACTGATTCAAAAGAAATAAGAAAAGAGTGATGGGAGAAAAGATCCATTCGTTCCCCTTCCCCACTGAGCTAGTAGGATCGGGATGCATGACCTTCACTGCTAGGTGGGAGCAGCCAGTAATTGACAGGTTTCCCACTTCCCTGTGACCAGTGATGCAGGACACAATGGAGTCATGTAAATGAGACTCGGGGCCTCTAACCTCACAACTGTTCACAACCAGAGCCCAGGAGAAGCCAAGTCTCAAGCACCATGTCCCAAAACCTTGCCTTTCTAAACGAACGAGTTTCAGGTAGGACTCTGGGCACGTGGGGAATGGCATCCCCCACCTCAGTCACTTGCGTGGTTCTTGGTTCATCAAGAAACCCGTGTGTGCCAAGGAGGGGGTGACAATGTGAAAGAAATGGCGGCTTCTCCCGTCAGGAAGTGCCAGCTCCGGGCGAGGCCAGGTCCAGCAAGCAGGGACTTCAGAGTGACAGCTTATTGCCCTTTGGAACATTCAAGGGGCAGATTTAAGATATGAAAATGGAAGCTTAGAAGGGACATGTTGCAGGTGCCTCTGAGCTTTGGGGGTTGTGACCAAGGTGTCCGTTCGCCCCCGCAGACAGACACACACACAATGATGCTCTATGGAGGGCTACCATGATTTTGCTCAGGATCCTCCAGCCCAGGAGTGTCCAACCTTTTGGCTTCCCTGGGCCACATTGGAAGAAGAAGAGTTGTCTTGGGCCACACACACAATACGCTCACACTGACGATCGCTAATGAACTAAAAAAAAAGTCCGTATGTAATTTGCATCATGTTTTCAGAAAGTTTACGAACTTGTGTTGGGTCACACTCAAAACCATCCTGGGCTGCATGCGGCCCGCAGCCCGTGGATTGAACGAGCTTGCTTTAGGGGCTGGAAAGTGCTGCCTGAAAGTCACCTCACCCTGGCCCAGTCTGTACCCTGGCCTCTGGGCCCTCCAGGTTTGGGTCCCACCCAGGTGGCTGGGTGACTCAGGCCCAGACATCCCAGGGAGAATGCCATGCCTCTTGGGGTCATCACTTAGCCATGGCTCTCTCAGCCCAAGGGCTGGTCTGTGGTGGACACTGGTCCCTCCACATCCCCTCATTGCCATCTCGGTTTCTTCCCAGGTTGGGTTCCCTCCAGGTGTGGTGAACATCGTGCCAGGATTTGGGCCCACGGCGGGGACGGCCGTCTCGTCTCACCCTCAGATCAACAAGATCGCCTTTACTGGGTCTATCGAGGTAACCCTCTTCACGGCTCTTGGCCAGCATGACTGTCGCTGTGAGATTTGAGACCCATGCACATGTCCTTTGAGAGGCTGAACTGTGATTTATTTCCCTTCTAAACTTGGCCACGTTTTAGTACATAGCCATCAGTTTTAAAAGTCCTTGGTCCAGTTTCCCAACTAAATAAATACCTCATAGAACTCAGAAGAACGTAGAAGAAACTATTGGTAGATAAGATAAAACAAAAATGTAGGACATCCCTATGACAAACAACATAGTAATCAAAGTTAAAAGATAACTAAGCAGCTGGGAGGAAAAACAGTCATAACTTACACAACTGTCCAAGGTTTGGGATCTATAATATATAAAGTGCTCCTAAAAATCAATTAAAAAACAAAAAGACAAACCTGAACAGAGGCACAGTGGCCAGCTCAGAGACGTGAAATACTGAATGCTCAGTAAGCTTGACCCAGTTCACTGAGCATTGGGGAAACACAAATTCAAATGAAAATCAGACCCAAATCTTTTGTTGTCAGATTGGGGAAAAATTAAAGTCTGGTGTAAACGAGGCTCAGAGGAAACAGACACTCACTGGTTCTAAGGTGGAGGCAATGGGGTAGCAACCCCCACAAATCTGAGGTGTCAAACTTTGGATTCAGAAATTCCACTTCAAAGCAACTACTTGGAGAAATCCTCTCAGAGCATCCCTGGACATATTTGCTAGTATATTATATGAGGTCAGACAGTTAATTTCACAAACTCATCCTAGAAAAAGTGCTCCATGCCTCATGGCTGAGCATCACTACGGTCACCTTCGAAGTCCTCCCCTTGGGACGCTGTGCACCAATGCCAGCGCCTAGTCCACCCTTCAGTGCACTTTTGGATCTCTTTTTCTGGAATGACCATCAGAGCTGTCCTCATACCTTGTCAAGGTTATGACACCTTACCAAGATATTTGTACAGTGCTGCCAATGTAGGCAAGTTTGTGAACTTAATTGTCAAATTTTGGGGGAAATTTGTATAGGAAAGTCTATACCATGTGATCCCCTTAGTAAATGTGTCTATGGGAAGAAATAGAAATTGTCTGAAAGGATCCCCAGGAAATTCTTACCCCTCTGGGGCAGGTCCTGGGGTGAGTCCTCTGTACTTAAAACAGAAACGAATGAACACTTCCCATGCAGTAAATGTCCCCATCTCCTAGCAGAGTTCCAGCCAAGAGCCGAGCCACCCTCCTGTGGCCCGCTGGACCATCCCACAGCCACCCGCCTTTGCTGGCCAGGGTGAGCACTGTCACCGAAGCATAGTCGGAACCGAATTGGGGCCTCACATGGCATCAAAGGGGCTGGCAGCGCTCAGCACGTGGAATGGGGTGGCAACAGCCCCCTGCCTGGCTCTCCGGGGAGACAAGGCACAGAGAGGTGCCAGGCGTGGCTGCTGCCGACCAGGTGCCATGTCTTCCCAGCCTCCTCGCCCGACAGCACAGTGAGCCCTGCACCCTACTCATACCTGGCTTCTCTACAAAGAGCCCCTGACCCTCTCTTGGCCAGGGTTCCAGCCAGGAGGTGCTCTCAGTGGTGACCAATATCATAGTGGAGAAAGTGGCCCGTGTGGCTTTCCCACCTGAGTCCCCCTGCTGCATCCAGCTGCAGGAGCTCCCCTCAACCCCACCAAGGACTGTGGCGAGCTGGTTTGGCTTCTGTGGTCTCCCTGGGGACAATCGTTGTCACAGTGGACCTATTCCAGATCGGCACCCACGAGCTGGCTGACTTTTAAAATGTGCTCAGTCCTTAGTCTAACGGGGGACAGTCCCAGCCCCGCCTCTGGCCAGCCACCTAGCTTAGGCCTTCATGCACGTACTGCTCCCTGAGTCTTCCCAGCTCTGAAGTCACAATGCCTGGCTGGCTTTGCGTGTCACCCAAGCCAAGTCCTCACGGTGTGCAGGGCCAGGCCCTACCCTCCAGCGATGTGTGAGGAGATAGGACAGCCACTTCAGGTTCACGTGGGAGGTTGAGCGTCCTCTGCACTTCTCACTAATTCTTTCCCCACCCACCGGGGAAACCTCCGTCTCGTGTGTGTTCCCAGACAATGGGTTTCTCACCCTGAAGGCCAAGGTCCACTTCCCTGTTTCTCTAATTCTCAGAGGCTCCATTGATTACACCAAAGAGCCCCACAGAATGTTCTCCCCAATTTGTGAGGGTTGGAAGAGCTGCCCCTGTGTCCCCTGAGGCCCTATCACAGGCTCACTGGGCCACCAGGAGGGGCGGCCACCAGGACAGGGGGTAGCTGGCTCCGCCATTAGCGAGCTGTGTGACCGTGGGCGAACCACTGGGCCTTCCAAAGGCTTCTTCCACCCCTGTAAGTGGAGCAGCTCAGACCAAGCGTTCCAGGGATGTCAGAATCTCACGGGAGAATGGCGATGGCATGCAGGCCCATGACACCTGCACAGAGAGGCGGGGACCCTGGCCACTCGGAGGTTGCTGTCTCCTGAGCTTCCTCCGAAAATTTCAGCCACACCCGGCCATGTCCAAGGTTTACACTGGTCTGTTTTTTACCCTGAAGGTTGGAAAGCTGGTTAAAGAAGCCGCCTCCAGAAGCAACCTGAAGAGGGTGACCCTGGAGCTTGGGGGGAAGAACCCCTGTATTGTGTGTGCTGACGCCGACTGTGAGTTTCCCTGCGGGGTTTTGCTGAGGCTTTGGGGGGGGGGTTATAAGTGTCCCCCCACTTCCTTGCCTGAATTTAGAACCAACTGACATGCACACACACACACACACACACACACACACACACACACACATACCTACAGTGGAGATACTATTCCACCTGAGGCCATCCTGCCAGAAATAGGCAGAGGATGACGAAACACCAGCATTATTGCTGCTAAAAAGCTATGTTGCAAGACGATGTGTCTTAGCTGGTCGCCAGCGGGCTGTCTGTCCCTGCCCTTTAAGGTTTTTCCCTTCCCCTTCCCTGTGAAGCAGGGGCCATGAGGACAAGGTGACTTTCTCCTCTAGAGGCCCTGGACAGGGAGGGACAAAAGAAAAGGGAGTAGGGCAGGTGCACCCCACTCATGGGCATTAATCAGTACTTCCTGTAGTACTTTCGGGCTCTCCGAAGACTCACCACATTTCCTCACCGGTGTCTCAGGCCTGATGGGTCAGAGGACAGTGGCGGCTACCCCTTAAAACTGCCTGTGGTCTGGGTCCTTTGTCAGCTCCACTGCCTCTTCCCTGGGAAAGAACCCTGCCCAGCAGCGCAGGGGCAATTTGTGTCTTGCTAGCTCCTCCCGATACAATATTGAAATACATGCTATTCTTGGCCTCCATATCCAGAAGCAAGGAAAAGGGGCCACACTGGGCATTCATCCATTGGCTGATAGAGTTGGCTGTCAAAATCGTGACTCCCTCAGTACCCCAAAATACCTTGGCCTTGAAGACTAGCCTCCCCCAGCTGCCCATTGCTGCCAGAGAAATTCCTCTGGTGGAGAACAAAGCCTTCCTTTCACACTCAGATAAGGCTGGAATTGCAAATATCCCTGGGGGAAACCATCCCCCCAGCACAATTTCTCACTAAAGTGTAAATGACTGATATCCATTGCTCCTTGAAGCTTGCTTTCCATGGGGGAGGGGACCAGTGAGGAAACCAGTTTTAAGGAAGGAAAAGAAGTGTGTTTGAAGATGGACAGCCCCCCCTCCTTTATTATTCTTTTTTTGACTGAGTTGGTGCTACCTGTAGAAGCATCATAGTGTCACTAATGGTTTCTGGAGCCACTCGGAGCAGTTATGTGGGTTGTCCCACTGGGACCCACCTTTGGAGTTCCCAACTCCAACCCTAAGAGCCAGGACTCTTATGTGGCAAGATGCTGCCACATCCGGGTGTCCCACCTGCCCCTCTTCCCCCCACCCCCCGCCAGCCCCCCAGCCCAGTGAAGAAAATCACAACTAAAGTGCAGGCTTTTTCTCTTGGGGGTTGGTTGGTCTGGTAAGGCCAGTAAACACCCTATGTAGCCATCTCCTACACACGTGGGCAGTGCCAGGCCCCAAATTAAGTCCTGATGTAACCAGCATCCCAGGCAGGATATCAACGAAAACATGCCCCCACTCCCTGCTCCACCCTATCCCACTGTCCCCCACCAGGAAATAAATTAGTTATATGGGGGAAAGGGCATCTTGAAGTTGGCATGAAGAGGGTGGGGTGCAGGGAAAGGCAAGAACCTATGACGCCATCCTGCTGCCACAGTGACAGAACCAGAAACCGATCAGCAGTGGCCTGGTGCTCAAAGCCAAGGGCAGTGTTCCTCAAAGTCGCCCCAAGAGCATTGCTGGATGTGGGTGCATCACCTGCCAACACCAAGAGGGTCCTTCCTTTTGCAAAAGAAATCTGCATTTCTTAAGCAAACAGTAGGGGTTGGGGGACTCCTGAAAAACTAGGGATTACTAGAAGCCCCCTGTGAATGCAAATGACACCCCACTTATTCTTTTCCATTAAGCAGACCCCCAAAGGTCTTACTTGCTAAGCCTCCTTGTGGGTCAGTTTTAGCAACTGATTTTAATTCAATTCAGATTGAGCCCTTAGCAGTCAGAATTGGTGTTTTGTTATTTTGCTTTTTTGTTTGTTTGTTTGTTTTGAATGCTTATAAGTCATACACAGTGTTATGTTACTTAATAAACCCCTTCTGTTACTCAAGGGGCAGAATTTGGGTTCCTTTAAAATCAGGGGTGTCCAACCTTTTGGCTTCCCTGAGCCACATTGGAAGAATTGTCTTGGACCACACATAAAATATACTAACACTAACGGCAGCTGATGAGCTAAAAAAAAAAAAAAAAAAAAAAAAGGTCCGCGCATAATTTTCATAATGTTTTAAGAAAGTTTACGAATTTGTGTTGGGCTGCATTATTCAAAGCCATCCTGAATCACTTGTGTCCTGCGGGCCACAGGTTGGATAAGCGTGCTTTGAAAGTTCTCACCCATTGGTCTATGTCAATACTTAGTCAAGGTTATTTGATAAAACGTTAGTCCTCCAGGAAAGAGGAAGAAAAGGGCCCACGGGAAAATGAAATGGGGACTGTGACAACTACTGTGCTCATTAGCATAGCAAAGACACTGAGAAGTCCCTGGATCTGTGGGCCCAAAAGTCCTTTTCCCTTCCTCTGTGTTTGGGGAGTGCTGAGAACAAAATTAATTTCTGAAACCCCGGAGACTTTTCTTGTGTAGGCGATTAGAATCGCAGCTGTTGCCAGCCTGCCCTAACGACATAATTGCTTCCTGTTGCCCCACCCTTCCCTGTAGTGGACTTGGCAGTGGAGTGCGCCCATCAGGGAGTGTTCTTCAACCAAGGCCAGTGCTGCACGGCTGCCTCCAGGGTGTTCGTGGAGGAGCAGGTCTATGCTGAGTTCGTCAGGCGCAGTGTGGAGCATGCCAAGAAGAGGCCCGTCGGAGACCCCTTCGATGTCAGGACAGAACAGGGACCCCAGGTAACCTACTGATGTGTGGGAACCATCTGAGGGCGCCTCTGTCCCTATCTGACGCTGGCCCTCAGCCACTGGGGTGCTCTGTGATTCCAGGATCCCCCTCAAAGCTGAGGGGAGGCTGACGTGCCTGACACTTGAGTCTTTTCCTTAGACGCTAACCAGCAGTATAATTCTAGTAGGTCTAAGTGGGGTTATGAAACAGGGCTGGACCCAGAGGCTTTGCTCTTTGCAACAGGTAATGCCAAGCACTGGGCCTGGCAAGGAGGGAGGCATTCCGAGTTCATAAGGCCATGTGCCTGGACCCTCTAGCCAGAGGACTGCCCCTTCTTGGAGCCACCGTGGTCCCCAGAAGAGAGCCTCAGGCACAGGCTGTCTTAGCTGCAGGAAAGGAATTGTAACTGGCCAGAAGGTAGCAGAATATGGAGGGCAGTGCCTGGAGCTGCTGGTCTCAGCCTCAATGCGCTCGAGCCCCTGTGTGCTGGCGCAAGGGTCCACAACCTCCAGGCCATGGACCAGCCTGGGTCTGTGGTTTGTTAGGAACCGGGCCGCACAGAAGGAGATGAGTGGTGGGCAAGTGAGGGAAGCTTCATCTGTATTTACAGCCACTTCCCATTGCTGGCATTACTGTCTGAGCTCCTGTCGGGTTAACGTTAGATTCTCATAGGAGCGCAAACCCTATCGTGAACTGCGCGTGCAAGGAGAATCTGATGCCTGATGATCTGAGGTGGAGCTGAGGCGGTGATGCTAGCTCTGGGGAGCGGCTGCAAATACAGATGAACATGAGCAGAGAGGTTTGACTGCACAGAAACCATAATGAATCAATTGCCTGAAGACTCATATCAAAACCCTCTCAGTGAGTGGCAAGTGACAATTAAACTGCATCTCATGGCAGGCTTTATAACAGCAAGTGAGTTGTATAATTATTCATTATACATTATAATGTAATAATAATAATAGAAATAAAGCACACAATAAATGTAATGCGCTTGAATCATCCTGAAACCACCACCTTCACCAGCCCCATCACCGTCCATGGAAAAATTATCTTCCACAAAACAGGTTTCTGGTGCCTAAAAGGTTAGGGATCGCTGTGTCATAGGACAAGGTGACCGTCAGAAACCACAAAATCCCAGTACAGAGACCTCAGGGCATGGGGGTGTATCACTAAGCCATGTCTCCGGAGGCCTGGTTTGAGAAGCCACCGACAGGATAAAAATGATGGTAACCACGAGGGCTTGTAACCTTTTTAAAAGGACACAATCTGTATCACTTTCTTACTAATTATGCAGTCCAGGACAGGGATAAATATTTAAAAGAGGGCAGCCTGACCATCCCGTGCATTATTAAAATGGAGCTTGGCTGCAGCCCACATTGCTTGTAGCCAGAGTTTCAGATCCCGGGACTCACCCACTTGCGTCTGTCCTGGGAGCTTGCCGCGTACCCACTGCACTGGCACTGAGCGTTTACCCAGGAAGCTGCCAATCTGAGCACACAGTTGGCTCTGTGATCCTGTGAAAGTCCAAACCTCATTTTCCTCAACTGGAAAACAGGAATCATTGATGACTGTTAATACACAAAGCACTATATAGGGGATGTATTATAGAATTGTACACCTGAAACCTATAGGATTTTGCTAACCAGTGTCACCCCAATAAATTTAATAAAAATTAGAAGAGAAATTTTCAAGGCACCTATTAAGGTTTTTATTTTTTTAAGTGAAGATTGTAAAATGACAGGCTCCCTAATCTTGGTGACAGTGAATGACTGACTGTCACAACTTTAGGCCATTTCACTCAGGTCTTTCTTGACCTGGCGGATAGGGGACGTGGTGAGGGGCAATGCCCTGGCTAGGGACCGGGGAGGGAGGACCTTGGAAGAGGTGCTTTCTGACCTCAGAGCCCACTTTGCTAGCCCTACCCACATGCTCTGTGGCTCTGATGCTGTCACATGACTCTGCTGGAGAGAAGCATCTCCCTCTGGAGCCAACAGTCCCATTCCACTCGGCCTCAGCTCCAAACCCAGGGGCCGGTGACACAGAAGTTGTGTAGCAACCTTGGTTGGCTTTCAAATCTGAGTCACAAGTCACTATCAAAGCCACCATGATGGAAAAGCTAATTCAGAGCCCATAGGAAAATGCGTGAGCTGATCTCGTACGAAAGGAAATTCTTTTACCCTATCATTACTGGTGAGTTTCTTTCCAAGGCCACAGGCTCGACTTTCGAAGCCAGACATAGAAACCTCTTCCGAGAGAGAAGATCCCAGCAGAAGGGGTGTTGATTTCATCAGGGGTCTGGATGCTTCTGCTGAAAGTTCCTTTTGAAAGCTCACTTAAGCCTTCCAACCTCAGCGTATTATTTTAGGAGACTGTTGGATTTTTCTCTCCCAAAGTGCTTTTTCATCTACGGCAATAAGATTTTGCTCTGAAAGGACTTGCAGCTGTCTAAATAGCTGGGTCTGTGTCATGCTTGTAAAACAGCTCCCTGACCTAGATCCACGTCCACTACCGGCAAGCGATCCACTGGAATGCTCTAAAATCCTTCAGGTTTATTTGGCAACTGAGCAACGAGACACATAAACATCCCGCAGGCCACCTGGCGGGCCGGATGCCGCGTCCTCCCGAGCAGGCCAAGTGCAGCCGTTGACTGGTCCTTCGGGGGCTGTATTTCTCTGTCCCCAGTGTTGTCCCCTGCACTTCCGGCAGGCTCTCCTTCCCGCCCTGCAAGGCGCCAGCTGACCAGTTCATGGAAAAGTATGAGATTTAAACTGTGTTCACATGGGCATGCGGGAGAGTTGAATCTGAATGTGTAATGTTGCCATTGGGACCCAGCTAGGCCTGCAGGGGAGATGGGCGTGCGGCCCGGTCTTCCGTGTCCAACAGCCTGTGGTCTCATGGAGCCAGAAAAGCCTGTGTGGCCTCCCCGGAGGAGGAGAGGCAACACCTACAACTTTTAACTTAAGAGTTAGATGTTGAGAGAACCTGGAGATACTTGAATGACTTTTCTGAGTAAGAGTGCATGCGTACACCTGCGTCAAACCCCAAAACCCACAGGAAGGTCAGTAGTGAAAAAGCTACCTCCATCGTAGGCCTGGTTCTTACCCTCTCCTCCAGAATTGCTTTATGTATAAACAAGCAAATATGAACACGTATTCTGATCTCCCCGGGTCTTACCCAGAAGGTAACTGTGATGTCTATACTGTTTGCACCTCGGTGTTTGGACACAACAAGAAATTTTAAGAGCCCTCCACACGAGTCCTTGGGAACCTGCCTCCTGTTCTGTATGTTCTGATAAACCTGTGGGTGTGTGCAGAGAATGTCATTTCATACACATGCAGGGGAATCCAGGGGACAAATTCCCCAAATAAGGCCCCAAATTACATTTGTAATTTCTACAAGCATGCCAAAGTGCCTTCCAAGAGGATGAACCAACTTATGTTCCTCCCAGCCAGGCAGGAGATTCTCCATTTGTCCAGATGTTCTAAAGAAGGTGGATATGTGCCCATCTGATAGTTTAAAAAGGCATCTCATTGGGCTTTACTATGCATATGTCTCTTATGAGTGAGTTAGCACATCTTATCCTACCTTCAAAAGCCACCTGTATCTCCTTCCCCATCAGCAGTGCACAGGTTTGCATATTATATTTTACTCTTGTATTGCTGACTGTTTTTCTTATCGCTTCTAAGAACTCCACATACCAGAGAGATTCGATCTGTTTCTAGGATCTGACTTGTCCGTTTTTGCCAGTTTGTTTTACCCTGTGCTTTGGTTATGATGTTTTTGCCATATATATACTAGGGCTGTCTGGAAAAAAATCCAGCCATAAATGCCTCTATTTTACATTACATGGCTGGATACTTTCTAAACAGTCCTCGTGTGTGTGCGTGTGTGTGTGTGTGTGTGTGTGTGTGTACTCAAATATATCAATCTTTTCCTTTAGGCTTCTGGATTTCAAGGAGATCAGCTCTCCTGGTTTAGGAAGGTATTCTGTCCCATGAGAGAACTTGAAAACTCTTCTTTCATTTTTCGTGGTTAAGTCTTCAATCTGTTTGGAATTGATCCTGGTATAAGGTGTGAAGTACGGATCCAACTTGCTATTTTAACATTAAAATCACACACATTTCATAAGAGGACTGGTCAGGTCCTCTTATGCATGGTTCGTGCCCACCCCTTCTAAGAAAGCCTGCCCGCCCCTAAGGGACTGATAATCATTCAAACACAGCATTGGGTTTGCTTATTTTGTTTTGTTTTGTTTTGTTTTTACTTAAATTGTTTTAAATGAAACCGGTTTTTCTGTCTAAAATTCTCAGCTGCAGCCCAGCTTTCAAAGCTCTATCTCTCCCACAGGACAGGGAGCAGGGTCATGAGCAAGAACAAGACTCCCCTGGATTCAAGGATTATAGAGATGGGGAGAGCCTTGAGCACAGTTTCTCAAAGGGGTGCTGTTTGACAGCTGTTGTGTCTCATGTCCACAATCAGGACACACTCTGGCCTGAGTGACCCCCAAACAAGGTGACAAATGGTAGGGGTTTTCTGATAAGCCGGCTCCCCTCCAACCAAGGAGCAGCCCCTCCACCCCACCTTGAGCCCCATCCACATTATTCCCAGGGGTGCTGAGTAAGGTACTCAGCCTTCTTACTTCTCCTTGGAGAATTTTAGTAACTGCTACCCTGACCCATGGTGCCCTGTTAGCAGGAAACAGGGTGGCACAGCACCCTGCAGTTTTAGAAAAGATTGTTTGGGTCATGCTTCTATTAATAGTAAAGAAAAAAAAAGTGATTCCTTTGTTTTTCAGAAATTCAGACTTAAATGGATGCCTTTGTAGGTGTATTTGCTAAATCTGGCCATCCTTGCCGGATAGTGACTGCTTCCAGTCTTGTGTCTCCTGTGAATTTGCTTACAGCTTGGAGGGCATCAGGTGTGGGAATACACCCCACACCTGGTAAGGGTGAGCAGAGCTTATCTCCCCCACCCCACCCAGCTCTCCCTGCTCCAAAGAGCGGAGATTTGTCCATCAGAAAAACATTTGCAACTGAGGCACATTCATCCCATGAATTATTGTCCCATGTATAACGGCCCGTGTATAATGCATCCCCATGTATAACATGCACCCATGTTTTTGGCCTAAACTTTCAGGAAAAAAATCTTTCATTTTAATTTTTTAATTCAAATTTTTATTTGTTTATATTTAGGTACTTGTTTTTTTTGTATCATAAAGAAATTCTAGCAGTTTTTAACATGCTATGGTACAAGAAATTTTATGTAACAAATAATTACAAAACACAAGAACAGGTACAAGGTACAAGAAATTTTAGGTATAAAAGTTTTTTGTATTAAAACAAACCAATTATCATATTCCAGGGTACTATTTTTCATGTGGATATTGTTATTGATTTCTAGAGCTACACTTTTAACTCATAAGCATAAATTAAGGAATTAAAAACACCTATATAGATACAGAATTAGTACTACCCGTGTATAATGTGCATCCTCATTTTTCCCTCAGAAATTTGGGCAAATAAGTGTGCATTATACATAGCAAAATATGGCATATCATAACACATTTGTCAAAACCCATAGAATATACAACCATAAAGTCAACTGCAGGCCTTAGTCAGTAATAAGGTATCAATGTCATTTCATGAATTCTAACAAATGTACCACACTCATACAAAATGTAAATGGAACCTGTTGGGGGAAGTATATGCGAACTCTGTACCTTCCCATCAATTTTTCTGAAAACCTAAAAGTGTTTTAAAAGCTAAAGTCTATTAACTTTTTCTAAAAAAGGAACATGGGTCCATATTCTTTATCAAACAGCATGTGAGAAAATTTACCTTGTGAGTGAGAGGGAGTGATATGTGGGACGTGCTGTCACGGCTGGAGCTCACGATTGGAAAAAGTGTGAAGAAAGAAACATTTTGAGGTGTGCCCCCCCCCCCCAAAAGGCCTGTCTGATGCCTAAGAAAAGGGTCTCCTGAGAGGCACGCATTATACACAGCAAAATACAGTACTTGGCAGGAACACATAGGGTAGGACAGCGACCCTGTGGAAGGCCATTGGACACGTAAGGTGGCTGCCACTGCCCAGAAGGAAACTAGGCTGTACTTCCTGTTGTCTTTTGCAGATTGACCAAAACCAGTTTGACAAAATCCTCAGTCTAATTGAGAGTGGGAAGAAAGAGGGAGCCAAGCTGGAATGTGGGGGCTCGGCCATGGAGGACAGAGGTCTCTTCATCCAACCCACTGTCTTCTCAGAAGTTACCGACACCATGCGGATCGCCAAAGAGGAGGTACCAGGGGCTGCCGGGTAAACTGTGTTCGGTGGGGCCTTGTGCTGAGTTGGGGGGTTGTGGGGAGCTTAGGGGTGGGTTTTCCAAACAGGGGTCATCTCTGGGATGCCCCAGAAGTCTTCATAAGGGAAGTGTTTTACTTTCTGGTGTGCCCTCTATCCTTTCTGTCGAGATCCTTAGGGAAGCCGTCTCTCCCCCCCCTGCATCTCGAAACACCTAGCCCAGTATAGAGGGTGCAAAGTGTGTCCTAATCCCCCTTGTCTATTCGTCACTCTAACAGTGCTCCCCAGCCTTTTAAGCACCAGGGACAAGTTTCGTGGAAGACAATTTTTCCATAGACCAGGTCGAGGGGTGTAGTTTCGGGATGATTCTCATAAGGAGCGTACAACCTAGACCCCTCGCATGCGCAGTTCACAGTAGGGTTCGCGCTCCTATGAGAATCTAACGCCGCCGCTGATCTGACAGGAGGCGGGACTCAGGTGGTCACGTGAGCGCCGGGGAGCGGCTGTAAGTACAGATGAAGCTTCGCTCCCTGGCCCAGCGCTCACCTCTGCTGTGCAGCCGGTTCCTAACAGGGGGCTGGGGACCCCTGTTCTAACATGTCCCAGGGTGGAAGGCTACTGCCACCTGTGGGTTTTGTGAGGAATCATGGACTCAGAGCCCAGAGCTGCCTTTCATCCCCCAGACTGATGTTAAACAAAGAGAGTGCGTTCAGAAATGTGTCACAAAATTCTCTTAGAAGTTTTCCATCATGGCCTCCTTGGAAATGGGGAAATTAAGGAGACCCCATGAGACTGTACCTCTTTCAATCCCACTGTTAAGCTGGATGAAAACCAGTTCCCATCCAGGTCCCAAGTGGTTGGACCCTGGGATATGGCACTTTGGGACACAGGGAGGAGTGAATCAGTGCCCAGGGCTTCTTGTGAGAGCATTTTGTAGAAACTTCCTTCAGATTTTTGTGAGTTCAACCCAGCTCTTGAAGTTTCCACATGACAAGAGTTCCTCTGTGGACCTGGGAAGGTATTTCGGCAAGCTGGCACTGTCCCTGCAGGATTACAATCATGCCAATACATGAAAAGGCATACAGCCAGGAAATGCCTGCTCAGGGCATACATGTGTCATTGGAACATGCCTCTCACTGCCATTCTTGTCATCGATCATAGATTTTTGGACCAGTGCAGTCCATACTGAAGTTCAAAACTATTGAGGAAGTGATTAAAAGAGCAAATAGCCTGGAATACGGACTCACAGCAGCTGTGTTCACCAAGAACTTAGACAAAGCCCTGAAGCTGGCCTCTGCATTGGAGTCTGGGACTGTCTGGTAAGTAGAGGACAGTGTGGCTGGCTTGCAGGCTTTGTGACTCTTCTGTTAACAGAGAGCATGCACTCACACAAAGGGGGGCCCAAACAAAACTGGAATGATCTTCTGGAGGGCAGGTCCCTTGTAGGACAGGCTTCCCCGGCTAGGTGATGGCTCTAGAAGCCCATCTGCATCCGTGCACCAGCTGGCATTGCTGTGAAAGGCTGCATTTGGCCTCAGTGAAAAAATTTTTTGGAGACTCTTTCAACGTGTTTGCCCATTTCATGATGGGTGATTTACACAAACAACATGCGGCATGACAACGCACCTGCCCACACCGCGCTGAGTATTCAGCAGCTTTTGACCAAAAAGCATGACCCCCGTGCCCCAGCCTTCCTATTCACCTGAATTTTCCCTGAGTAACTATTTTTTTTGTTTCCCTAAATGGAAAACATCCTCAAAGGACAATGTTTTGCCGATGTGAAAGAGGCGAAACAAACAAAAGGCAGAAACACTAAAAGACATCAAAATCAATAAATTCAAAAACTGTTTTAAGCCATGGAAAAGCGTCTTCATAGGTATATTGCATCCAATGGAGAGTACTTTGAAGGTGACTGAAGTTTGACATGTGAGAATAAATACACAATTTTTTATAAATACATTCTGGGGATTTTTGGGTCCCCCTCGTGTATTTCTGGCCAAGCACTGTCTTTGCTTTGCTGGCTCCTTCTTGTAGACACTGTTATTGTCTCCATTCTGTCAATGAGGAAATGTAGACCTAGAGAAATGGAGTAACCTACCCAGGGTCACGTAGCTAGCACGTAACTGGGTGGAGCTCAGAGCTGGCCAACCAGCTCCTGACCACCATAGTGTGCTGCTCCCCCACACTTGGACTACAATCCCTCTGGTTTTATTTTTATTTTGATTCGAAAAACAACTCATGTTCTGGTGCAAAGTGTGGCTAAAAGTCTCCACTTCCCCAATAATTGTACAGTTCCCATTGTCCTCATTTCAAAGATAATGTTTGATGATAAAGATGAATTGGGACTCAGAGAACTGAGAAAGAAACACATAATCCCACAGCCAAGAAGCAGAATTTTGAGGTCGGGTCTGCCCCATTTCAAAGCTAATCCTTCCCTCTCCATGCCATCATTTCCCTCTCCTTTCTCCTCCCTTCCGATCCCAACAAAAAGCTTTACACTCGAGAACACTCACAGGTCAGTGTCCAGTGGGAAGAGGTGGGAAGCACGCTGTTCTCATGATTAAAGCTTTGACAAGAAGTCATTCTTTAGGCAGTGCTTCGCATCCATACCCAAGATGCAGGGGGGTCTCCACCGGGTAACCACCAACCCCTTTTCATTCTTTCTCTAGGATCAACTGCTACAATGCCATCTATGCACAGGCTCCATTTGGCGGCTTCAAAATGTCGGGAAACGGCCGAGAACTGTAAGTGTTTCTGGCCCTCTCTTGCCTGCTGGGCAGGGTGACTAACCTCTCCAGGAGAATCGCAGCGTGATGGCACGTGCCCCAGCCCACTGATGCTCCCCTTGCCCTCTGTGTGTCAGTCTGGGTCAGCCATGTTGTGAAAACTGGAGGTCCTCCTCCCTCTGGGCCTGGCCTGGGCCCCCCCTTCCCTGCTCCCCTTATCCCCTTACTGCCCGCTTCCATTCCTCCTTCCCTCACGCTCACCCTGCATTCCTTCAGGCCTCAGGCCTAGCCGCCAGCCTCAGCTTGTGTTTTCCACCCTATGCCGGGACCTTCAGTGCGTACTTGCCATAGGCTGGCTGGGTGAGGATGTGGGCAGAACAGGAGATGTAAGATGGGCCATATTTTGGGCCATATTCGTGTATAATGCACACCCATGTTTTTTGGTCCAAACATTCAAAGAGAAAAAAAATCTTTCATTTTAAAATTTTAATTTGAATTTTTATTTCTTTATATTTAGGTACTAGTTTTTTGTATTATAAGGAATTTTAGCATTTATTTTTTTAACATATTAGGGTACCAGAAACTTTTTGTAACAGATAATTATAAAACACAAGAATGAATAGAAGGTGCAAGAAATTATATGTATGTATTTTTTAAACCAATTCGTATTCCAGGGTATTATTTTGCATATGGATATCGTTATGATTTTCTAGAGTTACACTTTTAACTCATAAGCATAAATAAAAGAATTAAAAACATTTATATAGCTATGGAATTAGAACTACCCAGTGTATAATGCTCACCCTTATTTTTCCCTCTCAAATTTTGGCCCAAAAGTGCATTATACACTACAAAATACAGTAATTACTTACACAAACATATTTTCTCTGCAAGGAAGACAGGCTCTCTCCCAGGGCAGGCTCTGGCCTTGTCTGCCACTAGCAGAGGCCCTGGAGACAGACCCTGGTGACCCTTGCTCCTTCTTGGTGCCTCTTTGGGAGGCATATGGGACATCTACTGGGCCTCCATGGCTCCATTAGACCCACCACGGACTCCTTCCCAGTTCCTTTCTGTCTTGCCTGCTGGGAAGATGAGCTCCATAGGCATACACTAATGGATAGTCAGTCCTTCCTGTGTCTGGGCCAAGATGAATGCCCAGGCACAGAGCTGCGTGGAGTGTTCTTCCCAGTGGGTGCCTGGGGTTTTATTAGCTTTTGTGGATAAACAACTTGTAAAATCAATCTTC
The DNA here is from genome assembly GCA_004026885.1 of Lyroderma lyra. Classification (NCBI taxonomy): domain Eukaryota; kingdom Metazoa; phylum Chordata; class Mammalia; order Chiroptera; family Megadermatidae; genus Lyroderma; species Lyroderma lyra. The sequence goes on from PVJL010000672.1 coordinate 195,044, forward strand.
CCAGAAGTACTATCTGTGACAACACACAGGGCCATTCCTGGGGCAATTAGAAGGGCTCTGAGCTCTTGCCTTTGTTTAAACAGTTTATATAGTTTTTCTATGAATGCATTGCCTTACATTTGGGTGTACACATCCAGTGAGAATATGCAAATGCTTACCCTTGGCTTGGGCCTTCCTGAGGCCTTTGGGCATTTTCCTTCCAAATTCTTAATAAAGATATTATAAAACAGGGGTGTCCATCTCCTGGGCCACAGACCAATTCTGATCAATCCATGTCCTGTTAGCAATCGGGCTGCACAGCAGAAGGTGAGCGTCGAGCCAGGGAGCTAAGCTTCATCTGTACCTATAGCTGCTCCCCATCACTCATGCGATCGCCTGAGCTCCTCCTCCTGTCATATCAGCAGTAGCATTAGATTCTTAGGGGAGTGCAAACTCTCTTGTGAACTGTGCATACAAGGGATCTAGGTTGCACACTCCTTATGAGAATCTAATGCCTGATGATCTGAGGTGGAGCTGAGGCAGTGATGCTAGTGCTGGGGAGCGGCTGCAAATACAGATGAACATTAGCAGAGAGTTCTGCTAAATCAATTGCTTATAGATTATATCAAAACCCCATCAGTGAGTGGCAAGTGACAATTAAGCTGCATCTAGTGGCAGGCTTTAAGTCAGAATCTGACACTTATTTTAGTCCATGCATGGCCCATCTATTATTTTATTTACCACTTTCATCCACGCCTCTTTCCCACACTGCACATTTGTCTCAGATGGGAACATCTAGTTGTAGGAAAACAAGCTCAAGGCTCCCACTGATTCTGCATTATGGTGAGTTGTATAATTATTTCTTTATATGTTACAATGTAATAATAATAGAAATAAAGCTCACAATAAATGTAATGTGCTTGAATCATTCCAAAACGATCCACTACCACCACCACCACCACCACTCCTGTCCATGGAAAAATTGTCTTCCACGAAACTGGTCCCTGGTGCCAAAAAGGTTGGGGACTGCTATTATATTATACAAGAACAGGGCTGGCTTCTGTCTCTGAGAAAATGCTTATGACCAACCTCTGTGGAATTGGAGTCTCTTCTGCCATCTCAGTCGTTCTTTCTCACCCATCCCTGACTTGTGGCAAACACCCTGGAGCCATCTGAACATCTGAGTAGAGTGTGTCCATTGGTATTCCCCTAATGTCCACCATTGGTGTCCCTTTCAGGGAACCTCAGTAAATTCTTGGCTATGAAGCCCCTTTGCAGAAACTGTGTTTTGTCCCCCAAATGGCTTGTGTTTCATTCTATGCTTCGTTACCTATTCACGCTCACCTGCCTATGAGGGACTTGAGGCCTGGTCCGAGGTCACCCAAGTCCACTCTAGAGCCCCCCCCAACAGCAGTAGTGCTGGGGACAAGAGGCATTGCTGATCACAGACTGCAGGCTCTGTCAGAGTGCTCTGGAGGAAGGCTGGGCGGGGCTCCCCGACTCCTAGGACTGTTTGTTGCTATTGCTTTCATCACCTGCATCCCCTTGGGCCCCCTTCCCCTGCCCTGAGAGTGCCTTCAACTTCTTTGCACCCCACTACCGGGTGCAGAGCACCCCATGTGAGTATTTGCCAAACACAGGTCGTGCGGCCGATGAGGCACTGTCAGGACTTTTGAGAATGTCAGTTTGTTTGCGCCTTGGCATTTATTTTCCTGAGGCTTTTGATAAAGTCCTTCAGCCGAACTCACGAGGAGCCTAGAAACTGACTTGAAAACTGATTGCTGTTGTCAGTTGTCTCTAATTAATGTCTTCATGTTGCAATACGTTCCCCTTTTGTATGCTGGAAGCCTGTGGGGTGGGTTCCATGGTTTTCCCCATTCCCAGCCGCCTGGGCTGCCTGCCCGCCTGCTGCCCACCCACAGGTCCCTCTGGGACCTGCTCTTGTGTGGGTCTTGGGAAGGAGCCCACAGTTTCGCTTCCTTCTGGTGCTTTTCTTGGTTCTTTGCTTTACTTTACAATAAAAGTAATTCAGTAACCAAAAACTCCACACAGTAGAGACAAGGGCAAAGTCAAGGCCTCCTTCCATGACCCTCGATTGCACTTGGTAGAGGTAACCACTTTTGAGTTATTTATTTTGTTCATTTATTTCATTCATTCACTTGGCAAATATTTACTCAGCACCTGTGATGGGCCAGGCATATGCGAGACTCTGAGCATATAGCAGTGAACAATATTGTCGCTGGTTCCTCCAACATTGTGCTGAGATCTAATGAAGAAAGGCTGGACTCATGGTGGCCTGGAGTGCCAAAGCAGTTGTAATTGGGTGAGAAACCAGTCAGGAAAGGCCACAGTGAGTCCAATAAGAGCAGCAGAAACTTGAACTTGGGTGGTAACTGCGGGAATACAATGGGTGATCCGTGCACTTAATTTTGCTAGAATGATTTAATACTGGACTAATTCAGCATGACTTTCTCACTTGGTTTGCTTGTCTTTCCTAAGTAAATTAAACTACTTTAAATTTTTACAATGTGACACTGTATGTTCACTGATCACTTTAAAGATTATTGTGCATTTTCTATACATACAATGGGTGTAAAAATGTGTGTTCTTCTAATGGGAGCAAACTACTTTTTGCTCTTAAGGACAAGCTTTGGATAACCTACCTTTCTTTTATTGGTGGTCTCCTATAATGGACCTTTTTGTAATTTCCACTGGGTTGTCTATTACAAACCATGCTGCATCCTTGTGCATGAATTCTTATCCACTTGTGGGAGATTGTGTTCTTAAAATCGAACTCATGAAAAATGAGCTCGGCACTCTTTTGGTTTGCGTTTCTTTAATTAGGAGGCAGTTGAGTGACTTTTTCACACTTATTGAGGTAATCTGTATTTCTTCCTCTGTGAACTGTCTATTCATCACCTTTGATGATTTTTCAATTAGTTTATGGGCTTTTTGTTCGTAAGAACTATTTGTATATTAAGGAATGTAACTGCTTCTTACACAGGGTTACAAATGTAAATCTTTTTATAGTTTGTGGTTTGTCTTTGGGTTTTCTTAATGGAGTTTCTGCTCTGCAAAAGTTGAATTAACATTCTGTGTATGGCTCATATTTTGTGTTATGTTTAGAAAAGATTACAAAGTGATTTACCCATTGTCATGCATGAGCTCTTGAACTATTTGTTTTAGGAAACTACCAAAAAATCTTAATGACATATTCATAATAAAATAATGTTACTTTCTACCATTCACAAGTAGGTAGAAAGTAATAATGCTACTTTTAATAAAGTAATAATATTACTTTTTACCTAGCACATCGTAGGTGCTCTATATGAATTATCTTTAATCATTATAACTACAATGAGGTGATGGCACTCCCATTTTTTTCTATTTACTTTTTTATTAGTTTCACATGTCTAAGGGAACATAATGCTTAGAGATTTACAGTTCTTATACAGTCATAACCCCAACAGGTCTACTTCCCATTTGATGTCTTGCATAGCTGTTACAAGCACCCCCATTTTACAGATGATGAAACTGAAGCTCTAGGAAGGCACAGTCTGGCTTGTTAACCCCCTGGCTTATTAAAGCACAGGTTTCTGGGTCCCGCCCCTAGATTCAGCAAGTTAATTCATTTTCTATTGCTGCTATAATAATTTAACACAAAGTTAGTGGCTTCAGCACCAGAAGTGTATTATCTTGCAATCCTGTAGGATAAAAATCTGACACGCTCTCACTGAGCTAAAATCAAGGAGTTTGCAGCCTCTGTCCCTTTCTGGAGACTCTAAGGAGAGAATACAAGGTCAGACAATTAATTTCACAACCTCATCCTAGAAAAAATGCCACATACCTCATTGCTGAATATCACTACTGTCACCTTGGGAAACTATGCACCGATGCCCACCCTTCAAAGCAGTTTTGGAACTCTGTTTCTGGAATGTCCATCAGAGCTGTCATTGCCAAGGTGATGACACCATACAGAGTTGTTCGTACAGTGCTTCCAACGTAAGCATACAGTGGCAAGTTCACGAACTTATTTGTCAGACTTTGAGCCTGATAACAGCTCTGATGGCCATTCCAGAAACAGAGTTCCAGAACTGCTTGGAAGGGTGGACTAGGCGCTGGTGTCAGTGCACAGCTTCCCAAGGGGAGTACTTCGAAGGTAGCCGTAGTGATATTCAGCAATGAAGTATGTAGCACTTCTTCTAGGATGAGTTCATGAAATTGGTTGTGACTTCATATGTTTCCAGGCCTTTTTCAGCTTCTAGTGGCTTCCCACATTCTTTCGCTGGTGGTCCCTTCCTCCATCTCCAAAGCCAGCAATGTCACATCTGACTCTGCTTCTAAAGTTTCACTTCCGTCTTTCTTCTTCTGTCTCCCTCTCCCCTTCAAGGGTCTTTGTGATTACATTGGGCCCACCCAGATAATCCAAAATAATCCCCCTATTTGAAGGCCAGCTAATTAGCAACTTTAATTCGATCTGCAACCTTAATTCCCCTCAGCTACAAAGACTGACATTTTGTTGACAGGGCTGAGGAATTAGGACTTGGACCCCTTGGGTGGGGTTTTCCCACAGTACATCTGGGGCCAGTCTGAGAATCTGCATTTTGAGCAGGTTCTGAGGTGAAGCTGATGCTGCTGGTCCAGGGACCCCACTTTGCAAAGTACTGATCTAAAAGATGAGATACGATTCTGTCTCGAGTCTTTCTAGGTACAGAGCTTCTGGTGACCCCCTCTGTTTCCACCTTTTTTCCTAAACAACTACACATTTTTACTTAGTTAACATCAGATTGGGAGTTGTAGAAGCATTTAAATCTCCCCAGCACTGCCTGTTGGTTCTGGGAATGGGAGCTCCCTGAGGATGGCCCATGGTGCCTGAAGAGGGTCCCCTGGGCTCACTCGAAGGCTGTGGCCCTCCCTGGTGTCCATCCAGTCTGTGCTAACATTGCCCCTTCAACAATCTGCTGCTCTTGTTCTTCTTACCACTGGTCCCCAGCTGGGTGCTCTGAGGCAAATTCCACGCCCTCCAAGCCATGGACCCCTGGCCACATCCCCAATTCATAGTTCAGGCTTTCGACTCTATGAGGGGGGACCCAAAAACCCCGGAATTTATTTACAAAAATTCGCCTATTTATTCTTGAATGTTTCAACTTCAGTCACCTTCCAAGTACTCTCCGTTGGATGCAGTGCACCTATTGAGATGCTTTTTCTGCTGCTCAAAACAGTTTTTGAACTCGTCAACTTTGATGCCTTTTAGTGCTTCTGACATTTTATGTTTCGCCTCTGCCACATGACCAAAATGTTTCCCTTTAAGGACTTTTTTCATTTGGGAAAACAAAAAAATAGTCACTTGGGATGAGATCAGGTGAATAGGGAGGGTGAGGCCTGGGAGTCATGCTATTTTTGGTTAAAAATTGCTGAACACTCAGCGCGGTGTGGGCAGGTACATTGTCATGCTGCACGTTGTTCATGTAAATCACCCATCATGCAATGTGCAAAGATGTTGAAAGAGTCTCCAAAAAAATTTCACTGAAGCCAAACGTAGCCTCTCACAATAATGCCAACTGGTGCACTGATGCAGATGGGTTCTTAGAATACTCACCATGTGGGCAAGCCTGTATTACACGGGGCCCACCCTTTAGAAGATCATTCTGTTTGGGGGTGGTTGCCCCTCCTATAGCCTCTTCAAGTGCCTCCAAATTGACAGATGGAAGTCATAAACCCAGTGCAATGTCTGTTCCCCTGTCCCCCCCACCATGAAGACCCTCTCTTCTCTCTGTACGCCCCACCCAAGGATTCACCCCATTGAAAAATCCCTTTAATTCGTTAAAGGTAAAACCTAGTCCTTCTGAGTATTTCAAAAGCATCACATACAAAAATCTTGGTGTTTAAACTTAAGTTATATATCCAGTTACTTAAACTTACTAATGGTGTTACAGCCTAGCTATTGCTCTATAACATCATTGCACTTGGACCATGTACATGAACTCCAAACTGACCAGCAGAGTTCTAACAAAGTCAGCCTTGTTAGAACACAGTTCCTTGGAACCAAGTGACACACCCGTCTTATCTTGTCCTCTTCTTTGTGATCACAGAGGTGAATATGCACTGGCTGAATACACCGAAGTGAAAACCGTCACCATCAAACTCGAGGACAAGAACCCCTGAAGGAGAAGTAGGCAGCTTCCATGGACATTTGACAGCTGAATGTGGCAGATTCAAGTTGCTGAAGAAGAAAACCACGTTTCTGACCTTCCTAGTGTACTTTCCTCTGGAGACCTTACATCTACTGGATGTGAACAATTTTTATTTCCCCCTCGCATTCCCATTTCATTGACCGATATGTCGGGTATGAAATTGCAGTGCTGCCCGGGGATGGAGCTGTTGATCATTTCTGTTTTCCCTTTTCATCCAGGCCCCTGGGGACAGTTAAGAGGCTCAGGGCGTTGTCAACAGGAAGTGGTATTTGAAGTATCCAGCAGTCGCTTTAAAATGTTTTGAGGACTGTAAGAATTTGGGGAAAACTCTGTGCGAATTCTGGAAACAGGGCCCCGTGTCTGTGGGTTCCTCAGGTTACTGCCCACAGGACAAGTCCCTCCCACCGCTTAGTGGGAAAGGAATAGCACTGAGTCAAAAGCAAAGCAAAACAAAACAAAACCCTATGTGTTCAAGGACTCATCTTGACATTGACCATGGGGCTCAGCTTAAAACCAATACTACCTTTGGAATATGACTGAATCACCAGCCCAAAGAGCTTATTATCTAAAGCAATGTCACAGTCTACCTTAACCAAGGCACTTTCTGAGGCAGAAAAGCATCACTAGTGTCATCGTCACTGCTACGGACTCAGCGCTCTGACACTACCACAGTGTAGCAAATCCTAGGAAAATTAGCCCTGCTAATTGTGTTTCAAACCAGAGCCATTCTTTGCTTTTACAAATGATGCATTTCTACCACTTGCATGAATGGTTTATGTAGTTTACTTTTACTCCAGCTAGGTTAACCATTTTAGTTTAGTAAAACATACACAACTGGAAAGACTGATGTTATAATACAACCCTGGTTTTTTAAAGTCCTATTTTGATATCAATTCATGATTAATTAACAAGCAACCTTTGGACTCAATGGAGGAACTGGGGCTCCTACTAAAGTGGTCTATGACTGCACTAAACAAGTTGTGAGTTTTTTGTTTCCTCTTGGTGGATCCAAATAATGCACAACTCCAAGTTTTAACTTGGATAATGAAAAGTGTTCCCAGATAGCTTTTAAAAAACCAAATTTAAGGTGTGTTCTTTGGCTACTTTGACTGTTACTAACTAGTACTTTTCTAATGGTGCTTATGTTTGAGAATTAAATTATGTTTGAGAATTAAATTGCAGTGAGGGAGTCAATAAGAAAATGAAGGTCTGTTAAAACCAGTGTATGTATAAAGAAAGTCACATATGAAGTGGGGTGATCATTCTCATCAGAAATATGCAATATACCTTTCATCTTCTCTTCGACATCAGTTATCACTTATCACTTATAGTGTCAATGACTTGTGAAATCAGGATTTGACTCACACACTGAAATTTCAGGATTTTATCTCAAGTAATTATCAAAACTAACCTTAATAGTAATACATTAGAGGGTTCTTATTCTTTCACTGTACAATAATGCCTTTAACAGGAAATGCTACATTATTTATAATTGGTATAGATAATGTATCTTTTTATAGTTGTAAGTAAACAGAGGTGGTATATTTAAACTTCTGTAACATACTGTATTTAGAAATGGAAATCTGTATAGTATTAGATTTCACACCTTTAAAGGTTTACTCCTGTGGTATGGTTTAAAGTCTATTGGCCTAGGAATTTGGACCCTGACGGCAGATTGTGTTAACAATGCAACAACAATAAAATAAATTGGATATTTGAGAAACATTATATATTTTTTCATTTAAGGACCTTTCATTTAATCGACACTTAGGAATAAAGTTATATTTGCTCAATTGATCAGGCCTAGCATATACCCTGAGTGTGAAACCCACTTCTATGGTTTGGGGGGTGGGGGTGACTAGGCAGTGAGCTCGGCCACAGAGGCTCTGTCTCTTAGCACAGCGTAAGGAGCCATCTGAGCTGCAGGAGTCTTTTTATCATTGAGTGAATGAGGGTGTGAGTGTGGAAAATGGTGAGAAAGACTGCATGGGAATTTAGGGACAACATTACATTCTGTAACTATGCACAAGTTTCCATTTTTGCCACTTTTAGTCATGAGGGCCTAAGTGTTGGGGTATAACTTCCCTAAAGTTTCTAAGGCTTTGATCCAAGAAGCCTCAGTCACAAAGTTGAGAGCTCACACTGAGGTTGTATTGAGAACATTCCCTGTACTTGGTTAGGACTACCAAGTTCAACCTGTGAATTTTTTATATTGAGAGTCCAGGTCACTTTGGCCATGCAGTGGCAAGGCACCACCCTTTAGGAGAAAACTTGAGAGATTTGGATCAGATGCCTCGTGTTGTGTGCACTTATGAATGCATGAATGTACTTAAAAATGGTCCATTTGTCAACTAACTAGGAGCTGAAAATTCTAGAAAAATGACTTTGCCCTCCATTTGGTGTACCAAAGCATGACCCTCTGAAGGAAACCATTCTGGGGACACGGACCAACTGGGGTGTGTGTGTGTGTGTGTGTGTGTGTATGCGCGTGCAGGTGTGCCGTGGGGGTGGGACCCAGAAGGTGGGCACATTCTCTGAGTGGACCCTTTGGAATACACTACCTGCTGTTGATGGTGGAGGAACCCTTTTTAATGTCCTTCCTCCTAGCATGTGGCTGACTTGAGCTTAAGTGGTGTTAAAAAAAATAGTGTCCAAGGAGGAATGTCTGAGGAAACCGAGTCCTCAGAAAGATGAGTGGGCACCACAGGATTGAGAAGGCGGGAGCAGTCAGAAGGCAGAAATGTTGGGTCATGGAGGTAGCTTCCAGCTGACCCCATCATAAAAGCAGTCATTTCAACATGAGATGCTGAGAATGGGGTAGGATATGGAGTTCAAGGTAGAGGACATGGGTCAGCAGGGGTCAAAAAGAAGAAACTGATGTATAACACAGTCCCATGCAAGCCTGTGACTAATTCATGCCTAATCGATAAAATGCTGGGATAGAACCAGCTCGAAAGGGTCCACCCGTGTGTCGCGTTCTACATAGGAGACATTCCTGGCCGATTCCAAGCGACATTTGAGTTGCCCGCGTCTGCAGTGGCCACGCCCTCCCCTGCCTGCCCCGGCACTGGGCGTGAGCTTCTTCACGGCGCCGCTAGATGGCGGGCCGCGCGCCCTGGAGGCGCAGCACACGGGCGGCGGGGCTCACTCAGCCTGCAGACGCCACGCCCTGCCAATGATCGGGGACTCTTTCGCGGCAGTCTTACTACTACTGCCTTTTGCACATTGGAATTAGCGACGCAGTGGTGAGGACAGGATTGAAAAACTGCACCCGTCATTTTGGAAGGGCGTCCCGTGGCAGGAGAGCTGGGGGCGGGGGGCAGCCTCGGTGGTCCCCTCGCTCACCTGGGACCCAACGAGCCTCTCCGCTCCAAGTGGCCACGGCCCGGGGTGTCCGCGAGGTCCAGGTCCTGCGGCTGCCCGGATTTTGTGAAATGGAAGTGAGGGCGGTAGGGATTTGTCGCTGTGCCTTGGGCTAAATCCTGGGAATGTTCCAGTCATTGCGTGAGAGGAGCCCAGGGTGCGGGTCCTGCAGCGTGAAGTCTCTTCTGCTTTGTTCTCAGCAGGATTTTCTTTATCCCCTGCGCTCCCGGAGTCGGGTCTGATGCCTGCCTGCAGCACTGACGTGCATCTCTGTGAACTGCGTTTGGAATGGCCTCGACGGTGTAATGAACTTACTTATATTAGGTGGAAATACAATAAAGTGCCAACATCGAACCATGTTTTATCTACCTCCTCCCAACTCAGAAAAAAACACAAAACCAGACAATTTAAAATGATTTGCCAAATGGTGACATCTTGGTATACATCCGTCATTTAGTAAATTTACGTGGTGGAAGAGGCACAGTTTGCAGATACTGAAGTTTTAGAAGTATTTTTCTATACTGCCCTACGGAGAACTGAACGCGCATGTTTCCTCTTTTCAATATTTACCGCCAGAGTATCGGGCCAACCACAGGCAAGCCTGAGGTGAATCTGCGGATTTTGCTGCTGAGCAAAGCACGGGACAGTGAAAGTTGGGGTGAGCCAAGAACCCCCCCCCCCCATCCGATCACCTGGAGGGGACGTCGCACTGAAAGGACCCGTGGACCCTGTCGTCTCCTGGGCAGGCGCGGTGAATTAGACCACCTGCGGCTTCCGACTAGGGAAACTGAGGCGGGCCTCCACGGGGAGTCCTCCTGCGGGGTCCCGGGAGGACTAGCTACCACCGATCCTCACCCGGCGCGCCCTTCGCGCCACCCGCCCTCCCCGCCCGCTGGCGCCGCTGGATTGAGGAAGTGCGTCTGGGCCCGGCCCGGCCCCGGCGCGCGCGGCCGGAGGCTCAGGGGGCGGAGGGCAGTGGCTCCGCCAGGCCCCGGCCGACTGGAGTCCGCCCGGCCTGTGCGCCCAGCGCCGCCGCCGCCGCCGCAGGTAAGCGCTGCCCGGCTCGCGTCCCGCGCCCGACGCCCCGCCTGGGGACCGGGCTGCCGCCTGCGGCCGCTCCGCGTGGAGCCCCTGGGCCCCCGCCCCTCAGGCGCGCGCTCCCGGCGGCGGCCGCGTGCTTTGGCCAGGCTGGCTCTTGCCCAGAGGCTACCGAGCGCTCGGGGCGACCCCAGCCTCACCGCCCGGCCGCTTCCCGCCGCGCTCAGACCCCGGGCAGCCCTCGGGGTTGGCGGGCGGGGTGCAGGACCCCAGGAGCGGAACCCCGAAACCTCGCCCGGGACGGTGCTGGGGCGGAGGTGGGTAGCGGAGGCAAGAAACAAAAGTAGGAAAACACACCAGGATGTCTATGGGCCTGCTCAGCCTCTGCAGCAACCCGCTTCCTGCAACTTGGAGCAGGCCGGCGGGGAGCGCGCGTGTGCAAGTGACTGTGAGTGCGTGTTTGGGGAAGGGACTGCCAGGAGTCTCTCTGTGACCCGGGGGCGGCCTGGTGATGCTACGGGGCCAAACTCGCCGTCACCCTCCTCAAACTCTCAGGCACGCAGAGAGTCACGTCTCTGAAAACCGGCATCTCTATGGCGGTCTCTAGGGGGACCTTCCGGGGCAGGGGCAAGGGCAGAGGCAGGGACAGGGACATGGAGGTGAGTGCGGTGCAGGGGGGAGAGGGGAAGGGGAGGCTGGGAAAGTCTGGGAGTCAGAGGGAGATAGTGATGGAGAATTGGGGGACCTCTGCAGGCGCTCTACCTGCCCCTTCATAGTTTGAGGCCAGGAAGTTTTTCTGTCCCAGTCACATCCCCATGCAGGGGTGGACAAGGTAGAGAAACAGGAGCCCAGAGGTGTTCTCAATGGCCTCTCACCAAATACACTAGTTTGCCAGTCACTCACCTTGTATGCAAGTTTCCTGGCCATTAAAAAGGGACAACTAGAATACACACGGTTTTGGACAACGGTCCCATCCAAGTGCTTTTTAAGACTGGACTTGATTATCTTTGCTTATGTCCAAAAAGAATTGAACAATTAAAGACATACGAACCTCACACCTAATTTTGTGCCTGACGGCTTTGGGGTCTGTCTCTAAAATGACACATGATGGGGTTTCCCTCTAAAATGTGTCATGTCTGTCCCTGTCTTTCTCACAGCCCACACCCCAGTCCAGGGTCCCATCATTCTCTGTCTGGCAGCGGGTGATATTTTTTTTTAATTAAAAAAAAGTTTTTTTAATGTCTGGTGAAGGAAAGGAGACTTTATCAGTATCTTAAAAATATGTGTTTGTTCATAGACAAGCTGACAAGTTACCATACAAAGTGTTTCTGGAGACATCAGGAAATGCAACATTATTCTGGAAGCTTTTCAGTTCCAGACTTGCCAATACCACCGCTGAAGATCTGAACTGAGAAAATATATTTGAGCACCAGCAGCTTGTGAAACTTAATACTTTTTTTTTTGCATCCTCAGAGGGTATCACTGAATTCATAACCAACTTGCCCACTCAGTACGCAGTCCAGGGGACACTTCCCTGTATTGTCGCCAGTCTGAATGCTTGTCATTGCTTAACAGGCAAACAGGTTTCTCTTCACTTTGTAGTGACTTAATCTTCCTGTTAGCAAAAGAGGTAACCAGCCTCCATGGACCAAAGGGACTACAGTCAGCATCTGGGGAGTTCTGATGAATATTTTTTATTTTGATGCTTGAGACACTTGATGCAACATTCTAGAGCAAGGTGTTCAGGACCTGCTGTGCACAAGGGGAATTTTTTTAAAAAATAGGTAAACCAGAGCGACGTTCCTCTGCTTGGAGCCCTTCTGTAGCTTCCCCTTGCAGGTGGCATAAAATCCAGGGGAACTTCCTCTCACACATACACTCCCACAGTTGACCTGGTCTCTGCCATCTCAGACCATTGTCCCCAGCTGCCCTGGCCCATCTTACTTTTCAGCCTGTGCCCTATATGGCCAGACACCCTCCCTACACCCAGCCTCTCTCACATCGCTGTGTGTCCTATCCCATCTACTTTACTTGTCCTTTAATTACCTGGCGGTCTCCACCAGAGCTCAGGGGGATCAGAGGCCATTCCTTTGTTGTGCCTACCTTGCTCACTGCTTGCATCTTCACTTCCAGAACCCTCCAGGAGGTGCCCAGTTTCTACTGGCACCATGACCAATGGTGAATGGACAGCCTTAACTTCCTGTGGTTTCAGAGCCATGAGGGACTTCTGTCCAAACCCTTGGGTGCTCGTCTGGGATTGAGGAGGACCCATTCCTCTGGTCTGTGCCTCCGTGATATTTTTATGTCCAAAAATCCATGAAACACATTTTGTAGGTAAGCCGGGAGGGGTCAGGGGATGCTAATGGTGTCACAGGGATGTCTAGGACCGTGGGTGAACCATCTCGAACAGGCTTTTGATTCAGAAAAAGAGATGATGTTTCTAACATGTTTCACTTGCAGGTGTCTTCTAACTCCTTAATACAGGGAATCCTTTCTTTCCAAGCCTCCTAAAAAGATGGAAGAAACTCTTGTTTCTTCCCTGCGAGAAACTTTATAGCAAATGCTTTCTTAACTGTGCCCTTCCCACCTACTATACCTTTTATGAACTCATGAAGTCCACTCTTCATGGAAAGGACCCAATAAAAATGGTACTCAATAAATGTCAGGTCCCCTTTTTTTCTTTTTCGTTAAGTATTTGGGTTTCTTCATGAGGTCAGTTGTAAATAGTTGGCAAAAGAAAATTGGTGCGGTTTTGAAAGTTGTTAAAATAATCAGAATTGCAGAAAACGTCTTGATGCCTTCTTTAGAAGGTATACACCATAATAAAAAGAAAACATCTTAATAAAATATACAAGCATGCTTTGTTGCATGGGTCTGAACCCAAAAGAAACAGCAAGAAGCAAAGATCTGCCTGAGGGCACAGATTGAGCAAAACTTGAGTTACCTCATCTTAAAGCTTCTACCTTAGTGTCTAATCCAAAATACACGTTATAGTTGAAAATCTGCTCCAGTGACACAATCTTCCCCTTGATAAAGTGATTTTCAAAAAGAAACTGAAAATGAAAAGAGGAACCAAATGTGCTGGGTGAGGGTTGGCCTAAACTATTTTAAAGAGTTATTTATTTTTTTTAACTTAAAAACATTATAGAAGACACTTTGAGGTCCACAAGCCTTTGGATGTTTGAAATTTGTTGGGTATGTTTGGTTTCTGAGTGTGGGAAGTGTTTGAAAGGTGCTAAAGACCAGCGGTGTAACCAGGAGCCTTTATTTTAAAACAGAGATTCTATTTTACTGGTCCTCCTTGTCCCCGTCTCAAGTGGGTCTAGAAGGACCTCTTCTAGAACCTGATCCCTGGGGGACAGCACACCCACCCTCCAGCATTGATTTCCTGAGCATGTTAATGAAAGGGCAGCTGGGTGACCATGCTGGTGCCCCAAGCTCCCTCTGTTGTAAGTAAGAACCACTGTGGCCTGTTTGTAAAAATCTTAATATCTCCCAGCAATGCTGCGTGGTTGCCTGGGAAGCAGGATGCAGGTCCATTTTTAATAGAAGAGAAGATGGAGACGCATAAGTCTCAGCTTGAGGTTACACAGCTGCCATGTGACAGAGACAGTCCAAGACTTTGACCTCCAGACCGTGATATTTTCTTTTTCCGTCTTGACGTGACCTTGACTTTTTCTTTTGTTTGTTTTTTTTACTACACTCTCACTCTCTGTTTCAAAGTTGCCTGTCTCAGGGAATGGTTGCTAATGATCCCGTACTTGATGTATAGGATAGAAAATGTACGAACACGTGTAGAAATGCTTGCGTTTCAGACGATAATGCCTTTCCCATTGCGCGATTTACCGTGTGCCAGACCTAAGCTGGGCCTGGGTCTTGCCCTTAAAGCACTTCTGGTCATTTAATCACCATGGCAAGACCCCCAGCTCACGGGGAGCCCAGCAGGAGCAAACAGTGCCATGCCTCAGCAGTTCTCGTCACAGCCTCGTGAGTCTTAGAAGCTGAGTCTCACTCAGTGTGGGCATTTCTCCAGATCACTGGAGTTAGGTGGGGTGGATGGTTCTTTGTTGTGGGGGCTGCTCCTCTACCCACTGATGCCTACACCCTCACCCCAAGTTGTGACAATTAAAAATGCCTGCAGACATTACCAAATGCACCTGGGGGGTGTGTATGCGGTGGGGAATGTACAGGTCCCCCTGCCCTTATCCCCAGGGCTCAAACTGATGTAGCTGCATAACCAATGCCCTCTCTTTAGGATGGTTGCCTGACTGCCTCTTTGGAATTACACCTACCTCCGGGTTTCTAGAAGTCTTTCCTGGGCAAAGGGAAGGCCTCATTTTGTGATTAACTGACAATGTGTCTGCCACACCCCAAGTAGGGAATGACCCCTTGAAGGCAAGAGCCTAATTTAGTTGTCTCGGTGCCCTTGTGTAAGTGACAGCAAATATGTGTTGATTAAACAGGGATTGAACCCTTTGCCAGTAGGTGATCTGCAATTGTTTGGGGTTTCTTGGAGATTCTTGAGTAGGCATGATCGCCCAGCTGCCAGGTGGGGTGGGGGGTGGGGAGCACTCTGTCCTCCCCCTGTCCCCACCTGATCCGGTGTAGCTGGACAGATGGAATGTGAAGAGGACTGTTGTCACGGACAGGAAGTGCCAGTGACCAGTGTGAATGTATGCACATGGGAGGGGCTTCACAGCTGAGAAAAGCTTTCTGATTTTACGCTGGTTTTTTTCCACCAGGATGAGACAGCTCTGTGCTCAGGCATGACTGCATGTCTGAGCCTTAATCCACCCCTCGGGCAGCAGCCGCGGTGACAGTGACCACGGCCAGAACCGACCTGGGAGAGCGGCCACCCCAAGGATTGATGGCTGGCATGTCGCAGCCACCGCCCAGCATGTACTGGTGTGTGGGGCCGGAGGGGTCAGCCGTGTGTCCAGAACGCGCCATGGAGACGCCAAATGGTAAGGACAGGGGTTTTCAACCAAAGGACATAGAATCCCAATGATGTGTGAGAATTTGATTTTGTTTTCTCGTTATAAAAATAACACGTCTGTTAAAGAAAAATGGGGAAAAGGGGGGGAAAAGGAAGTAGAGAAAAGTCTCCCGGAGTCCGATGCCGTGAACACAAGCACAGTTATTATTACCTTGGGGTGCACCTTCTGATCTGTTTTGCTGGGCCTCAGGGTCTTTGTTTTAACCTTGTTAACTTAGAATGGGGTACATAAGTTTGAGCCCTGCTTTTTTCTCCTAACCTGTATCAGTCACCTCACGTGACCTATTGAAACCTCGTTTTATACACCAGCACTGTATGAAATGGTTCACCTAATCCTTATCGGGTGTTTCAGAACATCTGCGTTGCTTCTAGTTGTTTCCTTTCGCCGGAACAGCACACCTTTGCGTCCTTTTGCTTTTGAGATTATTTCCAGAAAATAGATTTACAGAAGTGGGATTATTGGGCCTGCATCTTCTTAAACTGCTTTACGTGTAGTGCCAGATTTTCTACTAGAATTACACCACTTTTAACACCAGTAGGATATCACTGATACTGTGGGTAACAATCAATATTTGTTAAAGCCTTAGTACGTACCAGGCACTGGGTTCAGTGACTTACAAAATAATCTATTTAATCCTCACAATAACTAGTGGAAATGATACATTTGCCCTCATTTTATAGATGAGGTCTGGAAACTTGGTCCAGATCAATGACTTGCAAATGTCGAAACTGCAATTTGAACTGTCTTAACCCTAGAACTCTTTTGTCCTTAAAGTCTAGGCCCTATGGGGTTTGAGAGGGCCCCAAACGTGTTGAGTTTGAGGGCCCGTGTGTCGGGTTTGAGAGGGCCCTTATGTCTGTAACCTCAATCTGGTTAGTGATTTAACATCATACCTGGCTCAGCGGACATTTTATCCAGTTGCTTGAGGATTCTTCCTCCATTGAAAATGCCCAAAGGCCAGCTAGGGTGGTGTTTCTGGAACATTTCTTTGCACATAAATCAAATTGTGAAATGGGAAAAGAATTGCTTATTGACATGGCCCAGCACCAAATGTTCTTGCAGTGTTTGACTTGCGTCTCTTGAAAACTTCTTTTTTTCAGACATGTGTCTCTTTTCATTTGCTTGTTAGAAAAGGCCTTGCCTTATTGGCGTGAGATCAAGGCAACATGTGTGTCATCTGAAAAAGGCCTTCAGTAGACTGTCCTGTCCCCCTGCTGGTCAAGAGCTGGTGATCTAAATGAGGGCTTCTCCACCCTGGCCCCCAAAATCCCTCGGGAAAACTGCCAATGCCAAACACCCACTACCCACTGCACGGCCTCTGGGAGGGAGGGGCAGGCACAGGCATTTCTTAAAAGCTTCCCACCTATCAGGATATTACTATGCAGCAATGGTTGAGGATAAACTGGCTTAACTGGTCTGGGTCCTGCAGAACAGCACCTCTCAGATTATAATGTGCATGAAAATTTCCTGCGAACTTAGTGACATGCTGACTCCCATTCTGCAGGTCTGGAGCCCCAAGAGTTTGCATGTCTAACAAGCTCCCAGTCATGTCAGTGTCATGGTCAACTGACAGAGTGGCGAGGCTGAGATGATGGCTTTCTGAGGTGCCCAGGGATCCCCATTGATTCCTTCAGGTCCTAGGGACCTGAGCTGAGGGACCCTGGACAGACCTGGAACAGCCCTGCCTGGGGACTTGATGTAAGACAGGTACCAGAAAATGTCCATATGCACCTAGAGGCCAAAGCACTGACACTCCCTGGCCCCCACATATCCCTCAGAGACGGCGTCTTCACCTTATACTGCTCCTGCAATAAAAGTGGGGGACCCAAAAAAAGAGGAATTTATTTACTGAAAATTGTGTATTTATTCTTACATGTTTAAACTTTATTCACCTTCAAAGTACTCCCCATTTGATGCAATACACTTATCAAGATGCCTTTTCCACTGCTCAGAACACTTTTTGAACTCATCGATTTTGATGCCTTTTAGTATTTCTGCCATTTTTTGTTTCACCTCTTCCACATCGGCAAAACGTTTTCCTTTGAGGACTTTTTTCATGTGGGGAAACAAAAACCCCTGTCACTTGGGGTGAGATCAGGTGAATAGGGAGGGTGGGGCACAGAGGTAATGTGTTTTTCGGTCAAAAACTGCTGAACATCCAGTGCAGTGTGGGCAGGTGCGTTGCCATGCTGCACGTTGTTTGTGCAGATCATCCATCATGAAATGGGCAAACGTGTTGAAAAAGTCTCCAAAAAAAATTCACTGAAGCTAAATACAGGCTCTCACAACACTGCCAGCTGGTACACGATGCAGATGGGTTCCTAGAACACTCACCTAGCGGGGAAAGCCTGTACTACAAACTACAAGAGGCCCACTCTCCAGAAGATCGTTCTGGGGTGGGTTGTTTTTTTTTTGTTTTTTTTGTTTTTTTTTGTTTTTTTGCTCCCTGCTTGTAGATTTCCTCTCCCTGACAGCTGGGGTCACCAGGTTGAAAGAAACAAGCTCAGAGAGTCCTGTCTGCCCCAGGGGTCTCTCTCCCCAGTAGAATCTCATGACTCCCGATCCCCCAATTCTGAATGAACCTCAGGACATACAAGAGTAGAGGAGCTAACTGGTGGGAGCCGTGCAGTGCCTGCTGGTTCTGTTGTAAGTGCTTGGGGGTGGGATTGCCAACATAGGACATGCTGTCTTGTGAACCCTGATGCTGAGGGAGGTGCTTATGTGGGGACCAAACACATGAACCAGAGTTGAAGAAGATGACAGGAAAGTGGCCTGAAATACATTGGAAAATTCTCTCCTATGGCTTAGCCTCACAGAAATTATATTCTCTATTAAGGAATTGTAACAGTTGAATCCTCATAAGGGCTCCTATAAAGAAGTATATGTCTATACTCCACAAGTTTAAAGATCTTATAAGTCAGGGGTCCCCAACCCCTGGGCCTGTTAGGAACCAGGCCACACAGCAGGAGGTGAGCAATGTACAAGTGAGCAAAGCTTCATCTGTACTTACAACTGCTCCCCATCGCTCACATGACCGCCTGAGCTCCACCTCCTGTCAGATCAGCGACTGCGTTCGATTCTCATAGGAGTGCAAACCCTGTTGTGAACTGCGCATGTGAGGAATCTGGGTGCACGCTCCTTATGAGAATCTAATGCCTGATGATCTGAGGTGGAGCTGAGGCGGTGATGCCAGCACTGGGGAGCGGCTGCAAATACAGATGAACATTAGCTGAGAGGTTTGACGGCACAGAGACCATCATAAATCAGTTGCTAGCAGACTTCTATCAAAACCCTGTCATTGAGTGGTAAATGACAATGAAGCTGCATCTGGTGGCAGGCTTTAGAGTGGCAGGTGAGTTGTATAATTGCAATAATAATAGTAATAGTAATAAAATGTATAATAAATGTAATACATTTCAATCATCCCAAAACCATGTTCCCCTTCCCCGGTCTATGGAAAAATTGTCTTTTCATGAAAACTGTGCCTGTGCCAGAAAGGTTGGGGACCTCTGTTGTAGGTAATAACAGAGGAGCTGAGTGTGGGACTCGCATGCTGGGACCTCCAGGGATGAAACCCTGCAACACCCCCTCCTGCTGCCAATGGACTGCTTTCCTGGTGGTCTTCTGGCTTCCTGGGGTTGCTGTTTAGGCCCCTGAGCTCAGTGGAGGAATGAGGGCAAAGAAGACCCATTCTTGCTTGCCTGCCTCTCCAGGGATGGATGGCATTGCCATGAGGACCCCCAAGGCCACTGGGAGTGCTGAAGCCATTACCTGTGGCTCTGGGCTCAGGAGCACAACTAACTGCCTGTTAGCTAACGTGGTGGTGTTTCTTGTCACTGTCTATTTAGTACCCCGTAGGAAGTGTGTGACTCTATTTCCTTTCACTGAGTAGGATTGGGTGGGGAGAAGCTTCTAGAACTCACATATTTGTAATGGGGGCTCCAGAGCTTGTGTACAGTCAGGCTTGCCTTCGTTTCTTAGTGCTGGGTGACTTCAGCCAAGTGGCTCAACCTCTCTGATCCCTGGTATAGACAGACACACAATCTCAGTGTGTTGTGATGGGAGTTGTTTGTTCAAACAAAATGCATCTTAACTGGTATATTTGTACTTATGTATAATATTTAAGTAGTCAGCAGAGCCCTTTTCTCACATGAAGTCTTGCCTGGAACCCTAGTCTAGGTAACCTTTAATGGTGGAGTTGCTCTGATGGGCAGGAGTAAAGGAGCAGGGGTCGTAATCCCACCCACTGATCTTAACCTTGACCCCAGAGCTCAACAGGCCCAACTTGAAAACATCCCAGGTTAGGGTTCATTTCCACAGAATATAAACACGTACACCAAGACCACAGGCTGGGGACAGGGGACTACAGTCACATCTGTCAGGATTACAGCCACCACTCTGCTTATCTGTTGGGTTGGTATTTTCTACCATGAGCACGTGTCCCTTTTTTCATTTTGTTTTGCATTACTTTTGTAACTGGAAGTATTATCTTGCTATTTATTTTTAAAATTATTGTCTCTTTAAGTACTGAGCTTTTGTGACTAGGATCTAACCGCAGACCTCGGTGCTCACATCCAAGATCAAATTTGGTTCAATTGGCCTCTTTCCCCTTCATTTCTTTCTGGAACAAATAGGAAAATCTTTCACGCAATGAGTTTGTAGCTGCGCCTTCTGCAGGGCCCAGCAGTTGAGCTGGATTTGTTTGCCCGCCTTGACCCCAGACCTCCTGGGGTCATGGAGAGCCCTGCTTCCCTTCCCCCAACCCAGTCACAGCCTCACCCCAAGGAAAACTGTTCCCAGCACTGCCTAGGGAAGTGGGCTCCGATGCCCTCAAAATTATGCCCAAGGTGTGTACAGCTCTCACCTTTTGAAAATGATAATGTTCTTATTATACTTCCAAGTGGAGTGGCGAAAAAGACTTAAACCTTAACAGAACACAGTTTTTACTTTCGGGTTTTTTGGTAATGGTTGTGTGCATGTGTGTGGATGTGTGTACTAGGTGTGCGTTTCCATGCACCTACCTGTTTTGTTCTGCATAACTCAACCTGAGTGTTTAGAACAGTTAACCCTTTCAAAGCCCGTGACTGTGGGGAGTTGTTCGTCAGCTGCTGTGTGGTGCTGGGTATTGTGTGTCTGCCTGTCTTGTGCTTGTGCCACACAACTGTGTTCCGGGAAGGTATGTCACAAGCTTATTAGCACTGTCGCCTTGGCTGTGAGTTGGCAAAACTAGAATCAATGAGCTACTGGGCTGGGCTGCAGGGCAATCTAGTTTGACAAACATGCCATTAGGCATTCTTTGGTGTCTGTCTGACTCTAGTCAGAGTGGAAAAACCTGTCTTGCTGGCTGAGGTGAGGCTTCTTGGAAAGTACAGCAGTGAGGAAGCTTCTAGATACTTCAGGCTGAGAGGCTTTGGGGTGGAGGGAGGATGCTGGGACAGAGCCAGGTGGCTCACCTTTCAGTGAGGGGTCCTAACTTCAGCTGCCAGTCAGAGCAGTCTCCCAGCAGACCCAGCATGGACCTGAGGACAAGGAACGTTCCAGAGGATCTGCCAATTCCAGGTTTTTACACAACTACTTTCAATGTCCTTTTCTTTTTCCTTTGGCTTTTTCAAATCTGTATTAAAAATAACTTCTTAATAGAAGAGCCAAGCGATGTCCTCATGTGGGGGCTTTTCTGACCTTCCAGAAACAGAAGTAGGAAAAAGACAGAAACAGGAAGTGCCCTTCCGAGGTAGCAGCTGTCTTGGTGAATAGCTGCCAGAAATCCTGTCAGGGGCAGATCCGTGGTGATGAGTGCCTTCCCACATCTTGAACTTGATCTTGAAGTCGGTGTCCTGCTCACGCCCACGAGGCTGTGTTCACACACTGGGAGCAAGGAGGGGCGGACAGGGCTTTGCCATGGTCACTGGGGCCGAGCCCGACCACGGCATCTCTGGGCCCGGCTGGGTCTGAGGCTTCGATTCCTCATCATCTGTCCAGAATGTGCTTGATTACTTCCAGCGACGGGGCGCTCACTCTGCACAATAATGCCAGCCTTTCTGTGGGCAACTCGTCAGGGAGTGTATGCTTCAGAAAGCCGTCCTGCTCTCATCACGTCCAGCTCCCTGTACCTGGGCTGATCGGAACTAAAAGCAAGCGCCTCGTCCTCCCTGTGGGTTCTTCCTTTTTAGGCCGAGTAAACCCTCCCTCCGCCTGCAAAAGCCAAGATGGCGCACTTCACCACTTGACTCAAGTATCCCCAAGCTTTTGTTCCTCAGTCTGTGGACTACCCATTAGGCCACGGTCGCCTGGGCTCAGGGGAAGAGCTGCTTCAGCCTCCCACCCCCACCCCACATTTGCCCCCAGCCTCTCTGTATGAGGAATGGACAGGGCAGCCCCGCCAGATGGCCCCTGTGCCCACTGCCAGCACCCAGGTCCACCTGGTAGGCATTCGGTGGCCAGGAGAGATTTTCTTTCCGACCATGTGCCTTGGCTCCGGGGGAGGAAGTCAGTGGCTTGTGAGCAGGGAGGTGCCTGCATGGACATCATCCCCAGGTCTCGTTGCAGAGGGACAGGATTGTGTCCCACCTGCCTGCTTTCTCAGTCCGCATGAGTCAAACCCTGAAGGAGCCATCTTTAGGGGTTTTTGTGAAATTCTGTAGTGCTCTAGAAATAAATTCCTCCCACCCAATAACAGACGAGGGCCGTAGGGAAAGTATCCAGCTGTGTAATATAAACAATAAAGGCATTTATGGCTGTATTATTTTGGGGGGAAAGGATAGCCCTGGATTTCACACACATGTTCAGGAACCCCAATGAATGAAAATGCGGGCTTCCAGTATTCCTTCCAAGGCCCAGGGTTGAGTCCCTTCCCATCCTGGCAGCCCACGTATGGTTTGCCCAGATTCCTCTTAACCATCCTACCGTTTGTTGAGTGACATTTGTCATAAAGGAGAAAAGAATAAAAGCAGAAATTTGCGTCTTAAGCAATGGAAGCTTCTGAGCCTACAGCCCTGTTACTGAAGGAACCACACTTGAGTGAGACTTGTGAGGATCATACTTCACCTTGCTAATTCTTGCTAGGGTTGTGCCTAACAGCTTCTGTACCATCTACCTGTCACTCAGCATCCAGCAACCAGGTTTAAAATCACCTACCTGGTCCTTTCAGAAAAAACACCAAGAACAAAAATAACTTACCATATTTTGCAGTGTATAATGTACACTTTTGGGCCCAGATTTTGAGGGGAAAAGTAAGAAGGAGCATTATACATGGGAGTACTAATTCCATATCTACATAAATGGTTTCAATTCTTTTATTTATGTTTATGAGTTAAAAGTGTAACTCTAGAAATCAATAACGATGTCCGTTGGCAAAATAATACCCTGGAATATGATAATACTATGCTAAAATTCCTTTATGATACATAAAAATCAATTACCTAAATATAAACAAATAAAAATTTGAATTAAAAAATTAAAAGGAAATTGTTTTTTCCCTGAATGTTTGGGCCAAAAAACATGGAATGTGCATTGTATGCAGGAGCGCATTATACACGGCAAAATACGGTACCTTAATTTGGGCACCTTGAGTTTATCAGAGACTTAGAGATACTTGAAACCACTGAAAAGCTGTAATCTCATAAGACATTCAGATGTCTCAGGGAAAGCCACAGGGCTCCGTGACCCATTTCTGTCCTGCCCAGATCACTGTTAACTGTGCTTCCTTCCAAACTTCTGCTTACACACATGCTCATGCACACACACACGATTCTTTTTGTATGCGTGTCTGGTTTTGTATGCATGGCATTCGACATGGGCATTTCCTTGAGTTAGGTCTTGGAGGGTTGTTTTTTTTCATGTATATCAAATTCAATAGTATGAATAGAATGTTTATTTAACTGTTCCCCTACTAAAGTGCTGTTAGAGTCTCTCTCAATTTTGCTTATTATCCTGAGAGTTGAGTATTACTGCCTATGCATAGAATTGCAGGAGCAAACAGTGAGTGCATCACAGATTATCAAACTAACACACACCCCCATTTACATAAACAAGTGATAACAGAACGGCCTACAAGGCACAGCCCCAGCTCCCAGAAGTGGCTCTGTTTCCTGCCTCTGGGACTAGTGATTCAGGTCTCTACCATTTCCCCGCGTAATGGCTCCACCGCACGTCGTGGAGATGGTGCCTGTCGCTGCTATGACAAACGAACGTCTCCTTCACTTCCGCCCCCTATCTGGCTATACTGTTCCCTCCACATGTCATTCTATCAGTGTTGACCCATTTGGGACATTCAATACGTTCCTGTTGCTGTGACTTGGCCTTGGGGACTCAGTGGCTGTGACTTGGCCTTGGGGACTCAGTGGCATCCTCGTTCTGTGGGACCCAGGTGGCAAGCACCGGTTTTCCTCTTTTTACCTCTCTCCCCACTCCCACCGTCTACTCAGAACTCTTTGGAGCTCTTGTCTCTCTGCAGCTCATCCTCGGGAAAATTCCTAAGACGGAGACACAGGAGACGCAGCCTCCTGACTGCGTGTTCATGTGATCTCCCTGCCCCGTGATTTCAACTGGAAATTGTCCACCTTCAGAATTTGGGGGAGCCTGTCTGTGGTCCTCTGAGGTGGTTTGATTCTCATTGCTTGTGAGGGTCACCTGTTTTTCCCCTGGGATCTTCCATGGGATGCTTGGTCTTCTTAAATTCCCTAACAAAAGACCAGAGGAGGGTCTTTTGTCGTTTATGCTGCTTGACACCTGGGTAGGCCGAAAGCAGTGTGTCCCCTTCAGCTCTGGCAGAGTCCTTGTATTTGCACCGACAATGTTTTCCACCTCTGTGCTCGCTCGCGCGCTCTCTCTCTCTCTCTCTCTCTCTCTCTCTCTCTCTCTCTCGTGTTTTTTCTGGAACTCCTGTTCGTTAACATACACATTGCTTATCTTCCACAGTTTTCAACTCTTCTTTCTCTTAAAGTCTGAGCGTTGCCCTTGACTTTACCCCACCCCCCACAACCTATTGAACAGTGCCTTGTCTGCTCATTTTTAATTTCCTGCTCTTGATGGTTTCTTTGCACAGCGTGTTGTTCCTGTGTTATGTATGCAGTCAGTATCGTCTTGAATTCTTCTGAGGACCCTAATGGGCAACATTTTTTTTTACTTTGATATCATTCTTATTATCTTCTTAGTTACCTAATGTTTAAATTTATATCTTACTAGTAAATTCGTTTAGTAAAGTCAACAACACTTTTCCAATGAATTCCAGATAGACCAATAATTGTATGAGTCATCAGGGAACTTTGTGAATTGCCCACTTTCCTGTGAGGCTAATGGAAGTTAGCAAAATGCTGACAGAAAAATAGTTCCTTATGCACACATATTTTTGAAGTTCTTTTGAGTGCTCTGCCTTCCCTGCATTTCTTCTAAGGCCTGGCTTTCTGTCTGTCTTTATTAAGTCATCATTATTATTTCAGTGGTCAAGCATCTACTTATGGTAAACACTGTTCTTTGTAGGTTCCAAGGACGTGGCTAGAGATGGCTTCTGCTCTCATGGGACTTGTTATTCTAGCAGGGAAAACACAGTGAAGAGCAACGGGGAGAAATTAGAGCAGGGGTGTCCAAACTTCTGGCTTCCCTGGGCCACATCGGAAGAATTGTCTTGAGCCACACATACAATACACTAACACTAACGATAGCTGATGATCCAAAAAAGCCCCGTGCTTTATTTTTGTAATGTTTTAAGATTAAGTTTATGAATTTGCGCTGGGCCACCTTCAAAGCCATCCTGGGCTGCATGTGGCCAGTGGGCAGCAGATTGGACACTTGATACGGATGTTCAGACCTGGGTGGCTGACCAGAAGGAAGGAGTAACAGGCAGGGTAGGAAGAAGCGAGCTTGTCTGACATACTGAAAACAGTGGAGAAGGAAGGGACCGGACAGGTCCCCTCTAGGTGGCCACACAAGGGTTCAGTATAAATTTCACACCATCATTCATCTGGGGTAAGGAAGTGGCCTCACTGAAAAACAGGAAATCAGAAAGCCCACTGGTCTGCCAGGTGGATTGCATGTGGTCCCCAGTCTGTCATGCTCACACAGGGAGGAGTGCCAGGGCACCTGCTGGACTGGAGCACATTGCAGCCCTGGGAGTGGCCCAGCAGGGGTATCCCCTTCCAGAAGTCTGTCAATGGCATGCCAGGTGTGGGGCTGGCTTTGTAGGCGAGACAACTTGGGGCTGTGGGGCATCATAGTCCCCCAACCACTAGACCCATGGAAACTGAGCTTGGGTACAGTCCCCTCAGCTGTCCCATCATCCAAATTTGAGGAGTGGCAACCAGGGTCATATTTTAGCAATTCTGTGCCTTTCAGAACATTTCCTGTATTTAATATTTTTAAGTAAATATTTTCATACTGTGCCAATCTGTTTGTGCCTTAATTTTTCAATCAACATTAAGTTTGTACAGTATAAGAGCTATGCAGTTGACCTTTGGACAACACAAGGGTTAGAAGTGCTGACCCCTCCACTCAAAAGTCCTCATATGACTTTTGTCTCCCCCCAAATGTAACTACTAATAGGCTACTGTTGACCCTACTGGTAACATAAACAGTCAATTAACTACATAGCTGTGTCTCCTTTCTCATTCCAGATATTACTGATCAATCATCTTTCAGTAAGATTGTTTCACAAGTCCTCTGAGAGAACAAGCCCTAGGTTTTGTTATTGCACTTTCTTATGTCTTGGCTTTCTATTGAAATCATTTCTGCTTGTCCTTTGTTTTCTTTTTTCTCGATTTACTCCTCCTTTTGCAATTTCTCCAGGAGTATCCTCTCACTTCTGAGGACTCATCTTTCCTCAGCTTCAGAGTTTTTCTTACTTATTGGAGTATATAGCTCTGGAGTTCTTATTGGACACACTGGGAAGCTTCAAGCCTCATCATCCACATTGCTTATTATTTTATCTGTACTCCCCTCTTTCTGTGCTTTGGTTCACCCTCTGCTCCATCTTCCAGATTACTGATTGGCCCTGCCATCCACCTACTGATAGTTTTAATTTCCAAGCATTTTACTCTGTTCTTATTTTTGGATGCCACATCCTCCTGTATCTTTCCAAAACATCATTCATATTTATTCTGAGGTCTGGTTCTTGCTTTACTGACACTGGCTCCAGGTAGAGATGGGCCCCTGAGGTTTTGTTTAGGAGGTTCAGGCCCTGACTCTCGTCCTAATGCATAAGGGTGGTGATGGCTGAAATCAAGTTCAAGCATGAACCCCAAGTTTGCCCTTTCTCTCTTATACCAATGACTGAGTTATTCATGTCAGTCCCACACCCCCACACCCCCACCCCCCACCCCAAGGTTCCAGAAAGAAATGCACGCTCTCTGATCTGATAAGACCTTGCTTTGCGCAAGCAGTGTCACTGTCAATTGCCCACTTCCCCCTGGGGACTCTGAGGCCCACAGGGACCGTGGTGAGATATATTGCGTCCTCTTTTGCCCTGGGTGGTCATTGGTTCCAGTGGCGCCTGGTCCTTGGCTACATAAGCAGCAAACTTGATTTACTTTTACTTTCTAGGGAATAGGGGGTGTGAGAGGGGGTCCCTTCCTGCTGATCCCTCACCTGCCCTTCTTGCTGACTCGGTTGGTAAAGTTGGGTGCTTCTTCTTTGTGGGGTTCATCTTCCTCAAAAGCTTGTTGGGATGTGGTTGGGTGTTGCTTTTGTGTTTGGAATTCCCCATTAGAGAACTGGTCTCCGTGCCCTACAGGGAAGGGGGCAGGGAGACTGCAGTGTACCCGGGAGTACACCTGGAGTATGTCTTCTGGGGGGGCACCCAAGCTCCCACACTTCCTCTCACACACAGGGGGCACAATCCTTGGCTCCTCTCCTGCTGGTGGCCTCAGGGGCCCCTTGATTCCCGCATGTACCCCCCCCCAACAGCCTGGGAACACTCCCCAGGCCTTCTCCAGCATGGGCACCATGGTTTCTGGCCCTCTGGGGTCAGCTTATTGCTTTTCTGTGCGAACAGGACTGGTTGGTCATTTAAAAACTACTTTTTTGTAATTTCCAAGTATTTGGGGGCAGGCGGTGGTGACTGCAGTCAGGGTTCAATCTCCTGCCTTAATCGTGTCCTTGGGCGTCTCTGAGGTGTGCAGTTTGCAGAAAAAACACTGAGTGGCAGTCCCAGCTCTGCAGTTGGAAGGAGCTAAGCTCAACTGCCAGTCCTTCTGTACCCTCAGCCTCATCTGTAACACAGGCGTGCTTAGAATCCGTTTGCAGAATGCTTAGCACGAGACCAGGGGTTCAAGATAGATATCCCCTC
This sequence comes from Lyroderma lyra, assembly GCA_004026885.1. NCBI lineage: Eukaryota > Metazoa > Chordata > Mammalia > Chiroptera > Megadermatidae > Lyroderma > Lyroderma lyra. The sequence goes on from PVJL010000672.1 coordinate 222,892, forward strand.
AATAAATGTCCACTTGTCTGTCTGTCTGTCTGTCTCTCTCTCTCTCTCACTCTCGCAAGTTACATAACCTCACCAGGAATCCATTTCTGTTAGCGATTTTATTCGGCTCTAAACCTTTGAAAGCATAGAATTTAAAACATGACCACTGCTCTTCTTCAAACCTGTGTATAGCTGAAACGGGATGACCCCAAATCCAATCATGAAATTTTAAAATTAAGACTAAAGTTTTCATCCAAAACGTTTTCACTTAAGTGAAAATCTTTTTTTGCTTTATCTTCAGAATGCGTTTGGGGGGGAGGGGCGCAAATTAGCAAACTCTGTATGTCTCATGGAAGGACAAACTCTGTATGTCCTAGTAAAACTTGATGTTCTGCTATTCATGGGCCTCTTTTCCAAGCTGTCCACAGGGAGGACAGGTCACAGAGAAATCATGGCGAGGGGCCACGGTAGCCGAGCCCAAGCATTCTTAGGATGTCTGTGGTTTCTGAGGAGCGGTGCAACATCTCGGAAGATCACTCACAGAAACAAAGCCAGATTATTGTCTGGCCAGGGTTGGCACTAACCTCGAAGGAGTGTGTACACTGTGAGTGGCCGATTTCACACAAGAAACGTAGCTGCGAAGTGATGACAGCAGAGCAGCGCGGGCACACGGCAGCCCTGCCCAGGTCGAGAGCGGCTCCCAGGATCGAACCCAGCTCCGACTGAAGATCTCAGCGTTTTTATCTCCGGTCAAGGGCAGGGGAGGAGTTCGCATCCGTTAAGCATTAGTGTTTACACGAATGTGTTTGTGGCATTTGCTTTTCATCTTTCAGAGGCCATGTTGTGATCACCCATCGCGGTCTCCTCACATCAGCTTATACCATAACTCTGCAGGCTCCAGAGGCCTGCCCCCTCATGTTGGCCTTTTGCTGCTTTTCTGTGTGCCGGCTTCCGGATGTGGCAGGCAGACTGCAGCCCCCCTGCTGAGGCCCATCAGCTGGAGTCAATTTCTGTTGTTTGAACTTGAGGGTGTGTATCTCTGCCTGAAGACGAGCAGAAGAAAGGGAAGAGCAAATCATCTCATTTTTTCCTGGCCGAGATTTTAAAACTTCAGTTGTTTGAACGTGGTCCCACGGTCAAAGAATCTCAGTGTACGATTCTTAGAGTCTTTCATCCATTTATTTTTCCCCCTTTTACACAAAATGTGGCTGATCACAAACATGGTCTATACCCTGCCAGTGTCTTTCACACAGTTGCACATAAAGACTATCATCATCATTGTCATTGCCGTAGTTCTTTTTGACAACTGCATAATATTCCGTTGTCCAGCTGTACCTCTGTTTATTAAGCTCCTGATAGGAATTTGGGCTGCTCCTAATACTTCATTTTAACAAATAATGTTATGATGATGTCTTTTCCAATGTATGCGAGCATACCTATACAATAAATTCCCAAAGTGATGGGTCAGAGGGCATATGCTTCTAAAAACCTACCAGATGGTTCCAAAATGCCATCTGTGAAGTTTTTCCTGTTTAACGCCCTCTCCCACCATGCCTGTGCCTGCCTGATTTCCCACAGGCCTGACAACAGCATTTGTTATCAGACTATGGGTTCTTGTGAATCTGATAGGTAAGAAATGGTGTTTCGGTAGTTTTATAAACATTTCTCTTGTGATAAGGAAGATTTAGCATGTGTCAGAGCTGACTGTATTTATTTTTTTAAACCCTCTGTTCCTAACCTTTGCTTTTTGGTTGTTACATTACCAACTTGTAGAAGTTCTTTATGTTGACACTATATCTAATGGGTGTTAACATGTAATTAGATGACTTATTGTGATCTACTTAACAATACAGAAAACTGAAATGAAAACTTTAAACGTTTAAGGGGCTATAAGTGGAAATGTTTTGTTTTCTTTCTCAATTATTAAATTAATGTAAATCAAGTATAAAGTACCTAGGGGAAATAATGAGACAGAAGGCCCATTTGAAGAAAACTTTCAACCATGGACAGAAAGAATATTTAAGTAAATAAAATGACATATCTTCCCCTTGTGTGGAAAGACTTAACATTGTAACTATGCTAATTTTTCCCAAGTTGATTCTGTAATTCAGTGCAATAGTAATTAAAATGCAAACAGGATTTCTTTTGGGAACATGAACAAAGTATAATAAATTTTATCCAGAAAAATAAACAGAGAATAGCCAAGAAAATTCTAATGGGAGGAAAGTTTGAGTGGAGGAGGGTAAGATTAGTTGCATTGTATGTTAGAATTTATTACAATGCAGCAGTAACAAAAGGAGTTGGAGATTAGAGAGAGGACAGAGAAAACAAGGGAACAAAGCGAAAATAGGCCGAAATGCACATCAATTTTGCTTTACTATTTAGAATTTCAAATTAGTCCCGAGAAGAAAGTTTATTTGGTAATAAGATAGAAATGACATCACTTGCTCCTGTGCAGACCAAAATCCATTTCAGGTGATCCAAATAGTTAAACATCAAAAATTAATGACATTAAAAGTCTAGGAAAATGATAAATTTAAAATCATTTGGAGCGAGGAAGGAATTTTTTCCTAAGCATTGACAAACCTAGACGCCATAAAGGAGAAGATTAGCAAAAGTGACTACATACTGTAGCAGAGCCTCTCTCAAGTGATAAATAACAATCAGGTAAAAACTGTTTTCACATAATGGGGGCTGTCTGGCAATTACCAGACATGTAATACAACAACTAGAGGCATTGATGGCTGGATTTTTTTCCAGACAGCCCTTGGGTACCAGGAAGAGCTGATTTCCTTCATTTGTAAAGAGCGCATGCAAATCAATGAGAAGAAAAACATGCCAATTTTCAAATGAACCCCCAAAAGAGAATTAGGAAGTGGAGTTCATTGAAAAAATATAAAGAGATAATGTATAAACATATGAAAATATGCTGAATGGCTTTCACATGAGAGGAAACGTACACCAAAGCCAATGAGGAGATTTGTTATTTTGCTTTTCAGGTTCAAAAAAATCAGAAACTTTGATATTATTTCATATAGTAAGGATATAGCTTTTTGTTGCAGTAGTCATATCTTATTTTAAGCTAATGTTGAGTTGATAGTTAATTAGGATATAATTGGTACAATTTTGGGAAAAGCAAATTGGCCTTCTTCAGGTTTCAATCTATCCTCTGCTCCCGCTGCTGCTAGGAATTTTATCTGCACATGTACGAGGACTGTCCAGAAAAAGTCCAGCCATTAATGCTCTGTTTTTCGTTTTACATTGCTGGATACTTTCTGGACAGTCCTCATAGTTCCCAGGTGAGCAGAAATGCACACATGGGGAGTTACAAAGAATTGGAAATGCCCTAAGTGTCCTAAGTGAGGACACAGAGGTACTAGGTAAAAGGATGTGCTGGCTCACCACCTGCCGATACGGGAGAACATACAAGTGGGAAAGGCACATTGCCTGTTATTATCATCCATACCATAATTCGTTTGTTTAAAAAGAGGAGGAAATGTGACCTCTGTCAGGAAAAAATCCAGCCTTTGTCAGTATGAGAACGGTTTGCGCGAAATCCATGTAACCTGGCAGCCAAGGGGTGGACTGGAACGCGCATGCGTGAACAATAAGGACTTCACTGTCCTGGTCAGTGGGGGCGCTAGACGCCTTTGAGTGACAACGTGCCCTGGGCAGCCCTCGCATTTAACATGACTGAGCGAGCAGAGCACCGAATCTGCATCACATTTTGAGTTAAGCTTGACCATTCCTCGGTGGAAACTATTTGCATGATTTATAAGGCTTTCGGGGATGATGCAGTGAGCGCTGCGCAAAGAAAAGTGTGGCACCGACGCTCCAAAGGTGGCCGAGAGCCTGTTGAAAGTGATCCACGTTCTGCAAGACCTGCAGTGGAAGAGACACTGGGAGAACTGTGTGAGGTCTCAAGGTGCCTACTTTGAAGGGGACGGAGGCGTCACTGTCTTAGGTGCAATATTTCTTGTATCTCGTGTCTTTTTCAATAAATGCCTCTATTTTTTATATTACATGGCTGGCTACTGTCCAGACAGACCTTGTATGACTACCGATGTGACATCCAGGCATCTGGGCCACTTCGCCACCTCTGACAGCACAGTGTAAGGAAACTCCAGCCTGGAATCTTCAAACAAAAGTTAAAAGCAGCTTAAATATTTACTGAAGGTTCTTGACAAGCCATCTGTGGGGAATTCCATTTAAATGACACAGCAAACCTCCCACCGCCTTCTCCCAGACCTTCCCCAGAAATTGGCAAAACTCAGTGTCTGACTTCAATCTCTGATCTCAGGCTCTCTGGAGACCCCCAGGTGTTTCCCCCAAAGCTAGCCTGTCTATCTTTCTGCCCTCCATGTCTGCCCTTCCTGGTGCCGGCACCTCAGCACCCCTGCTAGGTGTGCCCTGAACCAGGAGGCACACTTGGTCACCAGCTGACGGGACGAACAGATTGAGAAGGGACACCTCCTTGCAGGTTCTGCCCCTGCCATCAGTACATATGGGTGCACAGAGATTTTGAAAGGGCAGCAGGAGAACCTTTGGCAGAGCAACCTGGAGGCACGGTGGCAGACAGGAGCGGGCAGGACTCTCCCTCTTCCAAAACACCTGTCACATGGTTAGAGCCAAGCCAAGCCAAGGGCGGTGCTGTGGATCCTCCACTGCACTTCCCCAGAGCTGCCACTTGGGGACGCATTTCAGCTCCTTATTTGCTCTGAGCAGAGCCTCTGTCCCAGGTCTAGGATGCGGTGAGCAGATCCTGTGCAGGGCTGCCTCAGGCTGCGCTGTTGTGTGCCCTGCCCCAGGGAGGTGTAATGGGAGCTGCCCTAAGAGTCACAGACCAATAGAAGATTACTCCAAGATCTATAGAACTTTCTCTTTTCTTCTTACCACTGCATAGGACTCTCGTGTGGATGTCCTTTAGTTTATTTATAGATGAACATTGGGATCACTACCCATGCAATAAAGCTGTAATAAATTGTCTTATGTACACATCATTTTGCATTTTTGCTCATATCTTTAGTGTGAATTTGTAAAAGCCCCTGTGTTGGCTAAGAGGGAAAATGCAGAGGTAATTTTGCTAGGTACTGGTTAAACTCCCTTCCAAATGGTGCAAAATGGTGTTACACCATTTTGCATTCACACTAGCAATGTAAGAGGGTGCCTATTTCATCACATTAACCTTTTGTGATATAAGTGGCATTTTTTTCTACCTTGTCGTTTGTCTTTTTACCTCGTTGGTGTGTTTTAGGACACACAGTTTTGTGGCTTCTTTCTTTATGTGTTTAATTTTATGTTTGGCCATCAAACAAGCCTTGATAAATTTAAAATGATTGAAATCACGCAAAATATGTTCTCTGACCATGGTTGAGTGAAATTTGAAATCAACAATAGGAGAATATTTGGTAAACTTACAAGTATATGAAATGAAACATCATGCTCTTAAATAAACAAGGGAATTAAAGAAGAAATCACAAAGGGGAAATTAGAGCATGCATGAATTAAAAAAAAGCAAAAACAAAAAGAAAACACAGCATACTAAAACTTAAGGGATGCAGCTAAAACCATGCTTAGGAGGAAATTTATAGCTATAACCACCTCTATTAGAAAAGAAAAAGGATCTCAAACCAACCTAACATTCCACCTTAAGAAACTGAAACAAAGAACAGATTAAACCCAAAGCCAGAAGGAACAACAAAGATTACAGCAAAAATGAATAAAATGGAGACTAGAAAACCAATAGACAAAATCAGTGAATCCAAAATGTTGGTTCTTTGAAAAAACTTAACACTACGACAAACTTTCACTTAGAATGACCAAGAGAAATAAGACACAAGGCTCAAATTACTAAGATCAGGAGTGCAAGGTGGACAACACTACTGACTGTACAGAAATTTTTTAAATGATGAAATAATATTACAAACAACTAATTTGCACCAACAAATTCAATAGCCTAGGTAAGTGGATTAAGATTAATTAAAACCTTTTAAGATCTATTATCCAAAAAAGGACTCTAAGGCCATGCATTTGAACGTTGACTCATCTCGTGCAGCAGTATTTTTAGGTAAGGGCACTGTCAGAGGAAACACATGGGGCTGTGTTTTGGGGCAGTACCATTTATGCCAGAAGTTAATTCCTAGGCAACGTGCAGAGGCCTGACTGTATCCACTGATATATGCCATCCTGTCTGGAGTCAACGTCTAGGCATTTGGGTGTATCTGTACCTCATGAGCCGTGAGAGTGCTAGAGGTACACCCTTTGTCTTCCACTATTTGGCCTTGTAAAAAGAAAAATACACAAAGGGGGATCCAAAAAACCCCAAAATTATCTTCTGGAGGGCAGGCCCCTTGTAATATAGGCTTTCCCCACTGGGTGGGTGTTCTAGAAAGTCATCTGCATCTGTATACCAACCAGCTGGCCGTGTTGTGAGAGGCTGTGAGGCTTCAATGAATATTTTGGAGACTCTTTCAAGGTATTTGCCCTTTTCATGATGGGTGACTTACACAAACAATATGCATCGTGACAATGTACCTGCCCACACCACGCTGAGTGTTCAGCAGTTTTAGACCAAAAACAGCATGATCCCTGTGCCCTATCAGAAGCACTAAAAAGCATCAAAATCGATGAGTCCAAAATTGTTTTGAGCAGTGGAAAAGTGTCTTGATAGGTGTACTGCATCCAACGCAGAGGACTTTGAAGATTTAAACATGTAAGAATAAATACACAATTTTTTATAAATAAATTCCAGGGTTTTGTTTTTTTGTTTTTTTGTTTTATTTTTCTGTTTGTGATTTGTTGGGGGTTTTTGTTTGTTTGTTTATTTGTTTGTTTGTTTTGTCTCCCCCTGTAAATAGAATGACTTTTAATGGATCTGGAATTGCCATGCCTGAGGAACTGCCTGGCATGTCTTATGCCTCAAACCTTTGGAATGGTAAAACTGGGCACAATAACCTTTGCACTGGGCCTAAAGCTCCATTTATCTCAAACAACTGTTCAGAAAGATAACAAGAAAGCAGATACTATGACTATGAGAACTGATGACCACCAGACTGAAAATTTAAAACCTTCTTTATAATTAACATTTCTGTGTTAGCTTTGCTGCACCAATAGAAATGCCTTCCTTCTATGACATCATTGATGACATCATTGTTCCCCTTCCCTGCCTTCACCTGATAATGGGAACACTGTTTGGGTTTCTTCCAAAATCAGTGCTTTCCAAAGCGCTGTTCTTTGGGATCTCCAATAAATGCTGTTGCCTCTCACTTTGGCCTTTTATTTTTAGGTTAACAGCCTCTGCTCAGTAAATAGACTCTGAATACCATCAGCTTGTCCATTTGAATTGACATGATTTATCTCAGGTGCTTGAAGAGTAAGATGTGAACCCCAGACTTCATAGTGTATAGGCACAGTAAGAAAAACTTTTGTCTAGAGCCCATGTAGCATCAGGGAGTGTTGTAAGTGCTTCCCACACTTTCATTTCTTTGATGCTCGCAACCATCTCGCTAACGTGGGCACTGACGTCATCTCCGGGAGACACAAGGGGGCGCTGTAAACGCGCATGCCCAGCTGGGTGCAAAGGGAGGGTGACCTGGCTGTCACACTCCTCCGCTCCCCGTCCATGGCCCTCGGTGCTCTGGCAGTATGTCTGACTATATCTGGGACATTTTCATGAACTGGAAAGCCCCAGAGCATTATCTTGACCTGACATGAACCCCACCCCTGTTGTGCTGAAGCGACCCAGACCTAGAGGGGTGCCAGGCGGGCTGCGGGCCCAGCACGGAGCCGTTGGTGCGAAGGAAGATCCAGAAGGTCCACCAGGCATCCTTGTCCTCTTTTATCAGGAGAATTCCGTGCTTTTGTGGTCATTCTAAATGATGGGACACATGGGTGGGCTCGCAGGGAACCTTTTACAGACACTGAGAGTTCTGGAGGTTCAACACAGTGAATTCGGGCAGCTTTTATTGAGCACATGCTGAGTGCATGGTGGAGTGTCAGGGACAGGGGCCAAAAGCAAGCAGCACCCACTGGGCAGAAAGAGGGGGACAGACGCCTCAGGGGGGGGCCAGGCTTGGTCAGTCCAGGAGCTGGCAAAGGAAGAAGAAGGGAGCCCATGGGAAGGACACCTCCTAATCCTCCCTGGGGAGCAGCATCAGTGATGCGCTGTTTTGAGGAGTAGGGTTGTGGGGAGCAGGGGATCAGGGGTGCTCCTTGCAGATTGAGAGGCCTGGGTGAAGGAGGGGAGCCTGGGGTCCCTGAAGAAGTGGCAGTACAGTGTGGCTGTCTCCTGGGTGCCTGCAGTGGGGAAGAAGTGGCAGGCCCCCTGGAGGCAACCTCCATTTGTGTGTCTGACTTGTTTTTTGTTGTTGTTGTTGCTGTTGTTGTTTTCCATCAGGCATTTTGCAACTTTTGTTTACAACAGGGTGTCCAACATTTTGGCTTCCCTGGGCCACACTGGAAGAAGAATTGTCTTGGGCCCCACATAAAATACACTAACACTAACAATAGTAGATGCCGCTGTTAAGCGGCTAAGATAGGACTCGAACCCACATCTTAGCCTTTGAGCACAGTTCTGTCAAGCCCAGTTCACGGTTCTTGGTAAAAGATGTTACTGGAAGAATCTTGGCACCTCACCTGAAATCTCCCTCTGGATTGAGAGATCCTCCTTCTTTCCCTTCTGTCCAACGTGGCCGAGAGCAAGTTGGACTCAGATAGAAATTTTGCTTTGTATGTTTTTAAAAACTATTTCTCCATTATAATGTCAGAGAAATAACTGAAAAATGGAGGAACGGGGAAAGGGAAAGATCACCTCAAATTCCACCACATCAGAAAAGCCAATGGTATCATTTTGGGGACTTTCCTTCTGGTTGGCTTTTCCTGTGTTGGAGTGTCCCTCTGTGCACTCAGTGTGGTAAGAATTTTAATGCATTTGATCATCTTCAAGGCCACCACTCTTTGCTATTCTAAACAGTACCACAATCAACATGTTTTTGTTTTTGTTTTTGTTTTTGTTTTTGTTTTTGTTTTGCGTAGTACTTTTCCCAGAAACAGGATTACTGTGACAAAGGGTGGTCCTGCCCTCAGTAATTATAACCCCAGTCGTCTCCCCAAAGATTAGAGCCTGACTGATGTTTTTGTAGCTTCAGATTGTACTTTACAGAGTGTTACATAAAGGAACTGTCTTATTTCTGTGGTTTTTATTTCCCCAGAGGGAAGGTTCTTCTTCGTTTTTTGTGTTTTGTGTTTTGTGTTTTTTTTTTTTTATCAGATCCACGTTTATCTGCTGCCCATCTCGTGTCTCCTGAATGTGGTTTCTGTTGTAAATGTTTAAAAGTAAAATCTGGGCAGAGCAGAACATCACACACTAGCTCTTCTTGCCTGTCTCGCCGAGCTCTGTCCCCTGAGTCTAGCCCAGCCCATAGTACATACTAAATATTTGTATAATGGATGAGACATCAATAAATGAATTTTTGGAAGAGGAACTAAGTCCAAGAAAGAATTCGTCTTTGTAGCTCTGTATTTCTTTGTTCCTCTTTTACTGCTGCAGACAATTTGTGGAGAAACTGGTTTTGACTTCCTCTCTGCTTTTCCATCCAATGAGAACATCTCACCTTTTAGTTCCCGTGTATTTGTCAAGCATATTACATTCTGAATAAGTGTCTCACATTAGGTTGTGGGGAGGGGCACAGCCTGGGAAGTGGAAGGTCAGGTGTTGACAGCAGGTGCCAGGGGCCCAAGTACCAGATCTGTTCAGAGCTGGGAGATGGCAGCTTCTTGAACCACCCAGAGCTCTGGTCATGTGGGAAGTGGTGATGAGAATCACTGTCTTGCTTGGGAGTCGGGAAGAAGGTGCCTCTCTTTCAGCATCTGGCACTACTCAATGAATGGCACCAATTACTGATGTACTAAGTATTATCATCGACCATTTTATTTTATCTTTCAAAGTCTAAGACACCTTTGCCAGTTATTGTCCCAGGAGGTTTTCTTGCTCTCTGTCTTTTTCCCCCAGAGCATGCAAAAGCAAAGGGTTCCTTCAGTTTAGATCAGGGTCCCCAACCCCCAGGCCACGAACCTGTACCGATCTGTGGCCTGTTAGGAACCAGGATGCACAGCAGGAGGTGAGTGGTAAGCAAACAGCAAAGCTTCATCTGTATTTACAGCCACTCCCCATCACTTGCATGACCGCCTGAGCTCCTCCTCCTGTCAGATCAGCGGCAGCATTAGATTCTCATAGGAGCACGAACCCTATTGTGAACTGCGCATACAAGGGATCTGGGTTGCACGCTCCTTGTAAGAATCTAATGCCTGAGGATCTGAGGTGGAACTGAGGTGGTGATGCTGGTGCTGGGGAGCAGCTGCAAATACAGATGAACATTAGCAGAGAGGACTGCACAGAGACTGTAATAAATCAATTGCATGCAGACTCATATCAAACCCAAGCTCAGGACTCCTACTGATTCTGCATTATGGTGAGTTGTATAGTTATTTCATTACATATTACAATATAATAGTAATAAAAACAAAGTGCACAATAAATGTAATGTCCTTGAATTGTCCCCAAAACATCCCCCAACTCCCACCCCCAGTTCATGGAAAAGTTGTCTTCCATGAAACTGGTCCCTGATGCCAAAAAGTTTGGGAACCACTGGCTTAGATGAGAACATCAAGAACTGGTTCATTAAGTCAAGTTAATAGGAGTCAATTTTGTGCTGGACACACTTCCTCTTTTAGCTTTATTTTTCTTAATTTCAATATCAATATAAGCTTTCAGGGGTGGGGTAAGATACTGGAAAACACAAAAAAACACAAATAGGGAAAAGTCTCCAGTCATTTCACCCATTGAAGGCAACTGCTTCTCTCATTCCCGCATGCCCCTCAGGACTTCTTTCTGAACAGAGAGACAAACTAAATTCTCATAAATAAAAATAAAGGACTATAGTCATTAGAAACATTTTCTCAAAGCATTTTAATCACCCATAAATCTAATAACCTGCATTTATGTGTGATCCTTAGATCTATGCGTAGATCTAAATATGCAAAGTGAAAGAACATGCAAATTTTTTCACTTTGCATATTTTCAAATGATGTCAACCAATGTTGTGTGTTCTGGTTTTTTTTCCATGATGTTTCACAGTCTGTGCCCCCTATTCCACTCTTTTAGCTTAACATTGTATACAAGGGCTGTCCAAGAAAAAAAATTCAGCCATAAATGCCTCTGTGTTTCATACTACCTGGCTGGACATTTTCTGGACAGCCCTTGTAGGTATTTTTTGTACTTTCTTTAGTCGTCATTATTATTGGTTTTAATAGCTGCATGGTGTTTCTCACGTTGACCTTGAGGTACCTTTAGTCACTGGGGCTGCTGTTACAAACTGCCACAGGCTGGGCAGCTTAAACAGACAGGCATTTCCTCTTCCCAGTTCTGGAGTCTGGGAAGTCCAAGATCAAGGTGCTGGCAGATTCTGTTCTTGGTGACAGCCTGCTTCTTGTATCCACATATGGGGGAGAGAGACAGAGAGACGGAAGCCGTCTTGTGTCTCTTCTGCAAGGCCACTGATCCCACCATGGGGGCTCAACACTCAGGACCTCATCACCTCCCCAAAGCCGCACCCCCTAACACTATCACACTGGGGGGCCGGATTAAAATGTGTGCATTTCAGGGCACACAAACAGGCAGTCCACAGCAGGTATTAAGGTGGAACGCAGAGTGGTGGGAATTCTGTGACCTTCGGGATCACAAGACCTGCTTCCACTCCTGTCCCTGCTACTCGCTTTGTCACCACAAACAGGCTGCTCACCTTGTCCTCACTCCTCTGGAAAAGGGCAGCCATGACACCTACTCACAGCACTGCTGTGAGCCTTAAATTAAATGACACCAATCAAGCACCAGTCAATGCTAGGCACCTTTTAGCACATCCTTTATTTGCTTTAAGCCCCTCCCTAATCCCCTGACACTGCCCGTTTAACTGGTTGGTGGGTTCTTCCATGCTCTGTGGTGGGTTACATTGCAGGGCACAGTGTCACAGCTCAGGAAGGGACCTTTTTGTCTGTGCCACATCATTTCTGAAGGTAAATTTCTAGGAGAAAAAACTGCGGGTGAACCGGCGACACCTCTCCCTGAGTCTTGCTGTGTAGTGTTATTGTGCTTGCCTTCAGAAAGAGTGACACCATTTACAAGGCCTGCCTCAGTGACAGATGGGCCCATTTCACCACCCCCTGGCCCGTCATGAATATTATAACTCACTAATTTTTTCACTGTGTCAGTGAACATGACATCGGACCTTATGATTCACTGTATTTTTTATTTCTAAAGAAAATAGCACTTTTCTTTGTGAGATCCCCCTGTGTAATTTGTAGATGTAACTGCCCATCCCTGTTCATTAACAAAAGGCCATTTCTAGTGATTAGGTGAGGCTGTCGACAGAGTCTGTCCTGTGCTGGGGGGCTTCGCTGGTCTGAGACACACTTGGCCTCCGTTGTGGAGCGGTGTTCTGTCTGTGTGTTGTGTGAGTCCGTGCCCCCCGCCCCCCGCTGGGTGAAGGCGGGTCCAAGGGGCCTACGTGATGGGGCTGAGCCCCAGCCATCTGGAGCCGATAGGGAATTACCGCCCAGGGTCACCCTGGGGGTCATGTCGCCCTCCACAACCCCCAACTTCTGCATCTTCCCCGAAGAAATAAAGGGTTGGATTTCACTGTAATTCAACCCACAGACGAAAATTGCTGCTGAGGCTAAAACTCTAGTGTGATAACTGGCAAAAAAAAAAAAAAGAAAGAAAGAAAGAAAAGAAAAAACATCTTTCCAGCTCAAGGCCAGTAAATCCCAAGCTACAGAGGGCGAGACCCACAGTGCCGGAGGGTGTCACCTCCAGGCAGGGACAGCCCCTTTCCCCAGTGCTTTGGCCACATGGGAACTCGGTGCAGGATGACATGGGAAGGTCGTTAAACAATTATGACCAGGTCAGTAGCATCCTAAAGTGTACTTCTGTTTCTTCTGCAGTGAACTGTGGGTTGATGATAGATTTTTACTTTTTGCTACTCTATTGAATGTAATGAAAAAAAAATTCATGAATGTGCAAGTGAAATGTTAGTGTCTTTTCTAGAATGTTCAGAGGATGCCACAGATTTTGACAGACAGCATTCTCTTTCCATCGTATGTGTTGATGAGCAAATTAAATATATAATATTTGTATGGAAGAGACTAACATTTACAAGTTATAGAATTGAAGTCACTTTTATATCTCTCTCCATTTTCCTATTTTTGTAGGGGAAAAAAACAGTAAAGAGAAAATTTATTCTGATGATTGGGTCGAGAGAGATCATTTAACAAATAATGTTCTAGAAGAAAAGAGAAGAATGTCTCCTTAGGCTGTAAGGACAGAGACCGAGACACGATAAAGGAAGATTCTTGTTAAGGTGGAGAAGGCCTCTGTGAACTGTGGGTGTACGTGACATGTCTTTTATAGACAGACACCACACTCTAATATTCATGGAGCTCTGTTTTATTACGTCCCCCAGATAAAAGAGAAAAGTAACTTTCAAAGTTGTCCTGTTGTCACATAATTTGTTTTTCTAACCCCAGAATTACAGAAATGACATTTAGAGGTTGAGTTCTTGGCCACTAAAAACATTTCTTCTAGAAATGGCTGGATATGTGACATGTACAGTGTTACTGAACATATTTCTTTGGAAATTAAATATGAAATTGAAAGTGACATCAAGGACTGCATGATCTTATGGTTTCACAGGTTTCTAAATACTTTTTCAACCAAATACATCTTCACATAATGAACTTGATTGTCCATGTCCAGCACATTTAAATGTCAGGCTATGTAGATATTAACATTTATCCCAACCAGGAATGAGTTTACTAATCACGTCACAGCTTAATTGTAAATGCTTCTTGTATTCTAGAAGAACTGTACATACTGGATCCATAACCCCAACCACCCACTGCATTTATAGTTTCCCCATACTAATTCCTGTACTTTTGACTGATTCTCTCCTAAAATCAAATGAAGAATACCAAACTTAAAAAAAAAAACTGTGCTGTTGGTTTCCACCTCCTCCTTTAATTATATACTTCATTAAGCATGTTAACTTTGCATTAAAAGCAAATGAGATACCTGTTTGTAATTTATATGTACATATAAATTATACACACACGCACACACACACACACACACACACATATGCATACATATACATATATAGATATGTATATATCTATATATGGGGGCTGTCCAGAGAAAATCTAGCCATAAGTGCCTCTGTTTTTCATATTACATGGCTGGATGCTCATATATATGTATATATTAATACACACATACACACACGTATACACAGGTATATAGGGAATTTTAATTGCTTTATAGGAAAATAATGACACCATGTAATAAAGAACAAAAAGGAATTTTTTTTTCTTTTGAAACTGAATCATTTTCATGTTCTATTATTACTTTCCAACTCATTCTAGTTACTTATTTGGTATATTAATATTTTGTTGAAATAAAATAAGTTTGGAGGGTTATCTTTTTAATATGAATTTTAAATCTGTATTAGCAAAATATTTAATACTGTGATGTTTTACTGTATAAAGGAATAGAATTATGGTTAATCGTTGATTAATAGGCACAAATAAATAAGTAAATAGTCACAAATAGTAGAAGTATACTCCCCTGCTTTAAGTTTAAATCAGAGGTCACCAATTCTCAAATACAAAACTGTAGTATTTGGGGGAAAATTACTATAAAAATTACTATAAGTTTTTACTATAAAGTAAAGATGTCTAAGAAAAGGTGTCTGATGGTGGAGAGAAAAGATTTCAGTCTTTTATATGATATGTGTCTGTATTATTTAATTTTTTTCAATGACAGTCTATTCTTTTATCACTTGTGTAATTTCTTTAACATTTTAAATGCAAACAGTCATATAATTCCATTATAGGAAACTTGGGAAATAAAGAGGAGAAATATTTTCTAATCCAATCACTGATTCCCTCCCAGCCCATTTTTCACACTCATCATTAGCATTTTGATCTTTTTTCTTTCAATGAAATTATATGTAACCATTCTCTTTATAGTTTCAGGAGATTAAATGCATTTGGTAGAGTAAGTGCATATTCATTAACTGATGTTTTCTCATAATGTCTGTCCAACCACTTGATTGGACCAGATCGCTCTCGGGGTCAGTGAGAGTGGACATGCGTTGTCCATGCAACTTACACTTAAGGAAATCTGAATCAAAACTGAAAACACCACCACACCGAGAAAATATAAATATTATAGAACTGAGCCAAGCCTTGGTTCTTTTTACGTCATTTGCTCCACATGACGTAAAATCAAGTTAAAGTAAAATCACCTTTGTTATTTCACATGCACCCTGTGTCCTAGGTTCCACTTTCTCAATGACACTTAACCAGGCCTTTAAAGATTAACTGTTTTTATTTACGTTTCTAATATGAACAGAAGAGGTAACTTAATACCCACTCAGGCAGAGGCGCACGTGCGCAAACACACAAGCTTGACTTTTACGCAGATCAGGGAGATACTTAATTCTGAAAGATGACCATTCTAGGCTGACCAGATTTACCATTTTAAATGGGACAGAAAACAATGGTACTATCCCATTTCAAACGGTACGTATGGTCAGTCTACTGACACCTTGAATTTAGCCCAGTGAGATTTGGCTGACCGTACGCACGTTGTTTTCTGTCCCATTTAAAATGGCATGTCTGGTCAACCTACCGATAATTAAGTGCCCCTCCTGATGGATGACACCACCCTCGATTTTACATCCTTCTCACTCTTGCCGGTGGCCTTTCTCCCTCCCGCCCACTCTCAGATGTCCAAGGGTCTCGGACTGTAAATAATTAATGGAGACTGTTATGTGTGATGGCAAGCAAAGCTGCCTTAATCTCATCTCTAACCACCAACACACTAAACCATTGCTGATTCCTCTTTCCAAAAAATACAGTAAAAAACAAAACCAAAAACAAAACAACCAGTAACCTCCACGCAGACACAGTCATCTTGCTTTGGGTTTTCAGTTGTGATGCAGGTCGTCTGTGACACTCGTCCCCTTAGTGGATTTTCAGACTGGTGGCCTTTGAAATGCTGACAGTCGTGGTGCAGAGGGAGCTGGAAAGACCCTGGATGATGTCAATAGCCTTTCCTGTAAGCCGCTGGTCTTTGCCTCCTATGGAGCAGGATTCTTTCACGCTGTGGTGAAGCTCATACACTATGCCACATGGCGGGCCCTGCACTTAGGGTGACTATGTTGACGGATTTCTCCCAACCTTTTGTTGTGAAAAATTTCAAATATACAGTAACATTGAGAGAACCAAATCGCGTATGTCCGTGTACTCACTGCCTAGAGTCTACCATTAACGTTTCCTAAAATTGCTGATTTGCATTTCTATCCCTTTAGCCATTTCTCTCTCTGTCCATCAATGCATCTTTCTTAATACTTCTCAAATTAAGTTGGAAACACTCTACACTTTGCCCTCAAATACTTTAGCATTTATACTATTCAATACTGTTTCTAGGTTTTTTAGGTAAAATTTATATAAAGCAAAAGGTACATATCTTCATTGGACTGTTTAACAAGTTTTGAACTAACACCAGGGTAATGAAAACACCATCAAGATATAGAACGATCATTTTCCCAGACAATTTCCCCAGGCCCCGACCCTGGACAACTTCACACTTGTCCCTACCCCCAGGGAACACTCACTGTTGTGATTTTTCTTTTTCACCCATAGGTGAGAAATATTCTGTGCGATCATTTTTTCCCTCAGCATCATATTTTGAGATTTTTATCAGTTATTTCTCAGATTAGTAGTTTTATTCCTTTTTAATGCTGAGTAGTTACTAAACCACAGTATCTAACTGTTCATCCTGTTGATGGCCACCTGAGCTATTTCCAGTTTGCACACTATGAATAAAACTGCTAGGAACATTCTTGAGTAAATTTTTAGGCATATTTCTCTTGGGTAAATATCTAATAATAGAACTGTGGGTCATAGGTAGGTGTATGTTTAGTTTTATAAGAAACCACCAGACTTATTTCCAAAATGGTTGTGCTGTTTTCCATTGGAACCAATAAGGTACACATTGTTGTTCCATATCCTCACGGAGTCTTTGACAATTGTAGTGATTCCGGGCGGGGGTGGGGATTGGGCAGTGGTGTCTCTTGGTGGCTTTAATGAGCACTTGCCTGATGACTAATGATATTGAGTTCCTTGAATACCTTGCGCTGTTCAAATCTTCTACCCATTTTTAATTGGGTTTTTTTTTTTTTTTTGCCCTTTATTGTAGGAATTTTTTTTTTTTTATATTCTAGACACCATTCCTTTTTTGGATATGTGTTTTGCAAATATTTTCTTGCAGTATGTACATACCTGTTTATTTTTAAATGGTAGATTAATCTTTGGATGAGCTGAAATTGAAACTTTTTGTGAGGTCTAATTATTAATAGCAATTTTCTCTCTCCTGATTATTGCTTCCCGTGTTCTAAGAAACTTTTGCCTCCTCTCAAGTCATGAAGGGAGTTCCCTGATGGTACAGTGGCTTAAGGCTTCGGCGCTGGCGCTGTCAGTGCTACGGCCTGGGTTCGGTTCCCAGTCAGGGAGCTACCCACATACCAAAAAGAAAAAAAAAAAAAAAAGAAAGTCATGAAGATACTCTATTTTTTTCTAGAAACTCTATAGCTTCAACTTCTATGTTTAGATTCATGATCTGTCTCAAATTCATTTCTGTGCAGGGTGAGAAATAGAGCTCGGGTTTTCTTGTTTTTTTCAAGATGGATGTCTCATTGTTTCAGCACCATTTGTTGGAAAGACTGCTTCTGTCATGACATTGCTTTGGTCCCCTTGTCACTGATCAGTTGGGTGTGCAAGTATGGACCCATTTTACAACTCTTCTCTTCCATGGGTCTGTTTGTCTACACACTGTCTTGATTATTGTAGCTTCACAACAATCCTCCAATACTCTTCTTTTTAAAGATCGCTTTGGATATTCAGATTGTCAATTTCTCCAAGAAAAAAAGCCTATTAGAATTATGTTTGGGATCCCAGTGTACCTATAGATAAAATTGGGGAGAATTAACATCTTAACAATGTTGATTCTTCTCATTTATAAACATGAGATGTCTTTCTATTTATATACAGTAGAGTCCCCATTAACTGACACCCATGGGGATTGGTGGATGCCAGTTAAATGTAACTACACTCTCTATTAACCAGCACTCAAGCAACCAGCAAAATCTCAGGCAACCGGCAGAAACGTTTTACCGGTTATTTGAGTTCCGGTAAACAGAGAGCCAATTGGGTCGTATTTCATTTCTCTCCGCAATGTTTTATGGTTTCAGGGCCCTGCCCTTGCCCATCTTTGGATAAATTGATTTCTCAGCATGTCATTTTGATGCTATTATAAATAATTTTCCCCCAAATGTTAGCTGCTAGAATGTGATTCACTTTTCTGATGTGAATGTTTGGAAGTTAACCTTGCTCAACATTTATCTTTAAAAAAAAAAAAATAGCTTTATTTATTCAACCCTTCAAAAAGTCAGCAGAGAGATGGGGCGGGTTTGGCCCCAGCCTGAGAACTAGGAGACCCAACGTCAGCCCCAGTTTGCCGCTCACTGGCCCGTAAATTTGGCCCCAAATGGTAGCATTCTCTCCCTATTTCTCCTCTCACTGAACACAGTCAGAATTTAACTCCTTATTCTAACAGTCTTTTCTGTAATACCCATGAGGTAAAACTAAGAGCTCTGGTTACCAATGCATTTGCCAATGTGGTAGAAGCCTTGACTTGTCTACCCAGAAGAGTGCACACACAGAGTTTTGTGTGCAAATCAAGCAAACCTCTGCAGCCTGCTCATCAGCCTTTTGGGGTTTGCAGACCTCCTGAACCCCTGTTCTAGAGAAGGTGCCTCCTGAGGGGCGGGACCGATTCCCCTGCCTTCTGCGTCCTGAGCACCCATCAACGGATGGAGTAAGGGCTCTGATTCTGAATCCCACCCCGTTTGTGGGGTTTTCTGGGAAGAAGGGGTATAGATTTCCATACCCCCAGGATCTGACCTGGCTGTCTTCCTCCACTAGATGCCGTACCCACCAAGCGACACAGCAGAGCGACAGTGCAGCCCTACTGCCAGCTCTCCACCAAAGCCTCTGCTTCCTTGTTGCTGTCCCAATGTCTCCTGTGCTCGGTGACAGTGGCAGCATTGCAGGACCCTTCTCTCTTCCCAAAGCCCCGGATTTGTGTCACGCTGTGCTTTTCTTTCTAACAACTCCCACGAGCAGTCCCAGCAGGGAAGGTGACACTGTGTGTGCTTCTGTCCACCCAGGTGCCGGGGACATGGGCAGCAAACTGTCCATGCCAGGCGGTGACCCCACGACACGGTGCCCCGGGACAGAAGACATTCACACCGCATATAAGCAGAGGGACCCCAACAAGGCCCGGCAGCTGCTCAGACAGGCCTGTGATGAGAGCACATCCCAGCTGGAAAAGGTGAGGTCAATGCCGTCCCCTCCCACTGGAACTGGGGCCCCGGGGTGGGGAGGGGGCAGTGTTGCCACTCACATCTTTTTGTTATCATCGTAATCGAAATGGGGATTTGTATTGTGTTCTGGAAATACCTTGTTTCACATGTAAACAAGGGACGCCAGTCCTTTCTGGTGGAATTCTCAACCTGTCGTCATCTGAGGTCACTACTCCCACCTTCCCTGGGGACAAGGGGGGGTCACTGACATGTAAAGAACAAAATGCCAACATGAAGGTTTTATCTGCAGTACCTGATTACACTTTTGTTTTCCAGTATAAAAACAGCACATGCTGAAAAAGTGTAATTTATAAATACATGGAAGTTGAGCGAAAAAGAACGAGAAAGTCACCATAATCCGAATGCACCCCAGCAGTCCCACCTGACAGTTTTATTGTATTGTCTTCCAGCCTGATGATCCAGTGTGCGTCAGTGTTGTCGCTTCTAATTTACATACAATCACATTGTATGCACAGTTTGCATGATGCTTTTGCTCACATATTCATATCATATCAACAATTTTCTGTATGATTATAAATTCCTTACATGCTTCTTCAAAGGCTGCATGATAGTCCATCTGATAAACAGACAGTAACTTACCCAGCTATTTCATTTAGTTAGCTATTTGGATTATTTCTAATTTTTTACTAATATAAATAATACTGTCTTGAATGGGTTTGCTTCATCCTTTTCTTATTGTAAGGCTATCTTCTCGGCAAGGGTTCACAAGAATGATGAATGTTGGTATAAACCAAGCTGGTCCAACCTGCAGCCCACAGGCCACATGCAGCCCAAGATGGCTTTGAATGCGGCCCAACACAAATTCATAAACCTTCTTAAAAACATTAGAAAACTACCTACCAACCCTTTTTAGCTCATCTGCTATCGTTAGTGTCAGTGTATTTTATGCGTGGCCCAAGACGATTCTTCTTCTTCCAATGTGGCCCAGGGGAGCCCAAAGATTGGACATTGCTGGTATAAACATTTTAAAAGTTTTGAAACACACGCTGAACTTTTCTAAAAAGCTTGTAGAGATCAACTACCACCAACTCAAGCGAACCACATGCTTCTCCTTGTGGGGAATTCTTATTGGCTGTTATCCTGGAAGCATTTATTGATGTCTTATTTGCCTTACTTTGAGTAGCATAGGTTTAACAATGTTTCCACTTACCTAGGAGTTGGAAATACTGTATTTTGCTGTGTATAATGCACACTTTTTTGCCCGAATTTGTGAGGGAAAAATAAGGATGCTCATTATACATTAGTAGTACTAGTTCTGTATCTACATAAATGTTTTTAATTCTTTTATTTATGCTTATGAGTTAAATGTGTAACTCTAGAAATCAATAATAATATTCATATGCAAAATAATATCCTAGAATATGATCATTGGTTTTGGGGTTTTTTTTTACATTAAAAAAAAAACGTTATGCATAACATTTCTTGTACCTTGTATCTGTTCTTCTGTTTTGTAATTATTTGTTACATAAAATTTCTTGTACCATAATATGTTAAAAAACAAATGCTAATATTCCTTTAAAATACTCAAAACAAGTACCTAAGTATAAACAAATAAAAATTTGAATTAAAAAATTAAAATGAAAGACATTTTCCTCTGGATGTTTGGGCCAAAAACATGGGTGCTCATTACACACAGCAAAATATGGTAATTTAATTCCTAAATTAAATTTAGTTTCAGCCTCAAAAGTGCAAGAGTTTTTTGGGGTTGGGGGCAAATACAATGTACTTGGGAATTACTGAGGAGAGAAGGCATTTTGGATTCTTCCGGTTATGAACTCACAGTGGATATGACCAAAGGCCACCCTGAGCTGCACACACAAGCAGTTGAGAGCCATGGCCCCTCGGGCAGCATCTGGTAACCTCCTGGAGAGATGGCTTGTGCTCAGGTGACAGAGCCTGGAGTGCATATCTCCCTCTGAACGTGTCATTAGTCAAGCTATGCTTGTGCGTCCATGGGTGGCCCACTCACACACTCATGAGCATGGCTGCTTTCTGTAAGCTGGGTTATTATTTTAAAAATCCAAGCTGGTTGGCCTTTAAGATGTTAAGAAAAGAATGGGTAAACTGTGTTGTCATAAACATGTAAAATGTGGGTTCCAAAAGCATACCATAAATAAGAGTCAGAGATTAATGACACACTGATAAGGAATATGGCCATTGTCCTTAACTGTAGTATTGTTTCGTATTGATTTCAAATCAATACGAAATAACACCACAGAATTTTAAAAGGACAACAGAGTCCAGACAACAGTGAAGTAACCTAAAGAAAAAGAAGGAATGAGATTATAAATATAAGAGCAGAAAGTGATGAGCTAGAAAGCAAAACACAAAAGTGGAACAGACCAGCAGAATCAAAATTTGGTTCTTTGAAAAGACTAAAACAAAATGGAAAAAAAATCTCTGGTGAGAATAGGTCATATAAAAAGAGAAGAAATAAACTTACTAGGAATATAAAAGAAGCCCTCAGTACAGATGTTTAAAAAATAATAAGAGAAAATTTTATGGACAATTTTGTGCCAAAATACTTGAAAATTTAGATGAAATGGACAAATACCAAGAAAACTTCAACTTGCCAAAACTAAAACAAAAAGAAACAGAAAGCATGAATCATTCTATAACCATGAAGGAAATAAATCAATAGTTTAAAACCTTCTGACGAAATTCACGGTTCATATGACTTTGCTACTGTGTTCTACAAAATACTTTACTCACTTGTCTGCAGACTAGAGAAATGGGGTGCACACACCAGTTACTTTGATGGGGCCAGCAAAACCTTAATACCAAAAGTGATGACAAAGGTTACAAATAGGTAAATATGCACGCATGCACACAATAGCAGAACCCTGGAAACTCCCTCCCTGTTAGGCAAAAAAGTCTGAATGATTTCAATTCTTTTTAATTTTTTGAGGTTTGTCTTATGGCCTTGGTTTGGTCTATCTTGATATATCTTCTATGGACACTTGAAAAGAATGCTTTCTGCTTTTGTTGGGTGAAGTGTTTTGTAAATGTCAGTTAGAGCCTGTTGGTTGATGGTGGTGTTGAACTGGCCTGAATCATTGCTGATTTTGTTCTAGTTGTTCTATTAGTTATTGAGAGAGAATGTTGAATCTCCAATGATTTGGAGGATTTATCTAGTTCTTCTTTCAGTTATATTGTTTTTTCCCCATATATTTTGCAGCTCTGTCATTGGATGCATGCACATTAAAAAGCAAACAATCCACTTAGAAAATGTATGAAATGGATAAAGAAACTTTTTTTTTCTGAAGAATATATACAAATGGCAAATAAGCCCATGAAAAACCTGTTCAACATCATTCAGTATTAGGAAAATTCAAACTAAGGTCACAGTGAAATGTCACTGCAGATCTCTTAGGACAGCTAAAATAGGAAACACTGACACTACTGATGAGAATGCAGGGAAACTATGTAAGAATAAATATACAATTTTTAATAAATAAATTCCAAGGGCTTTGTGTGGGGGGTCCCCCTTGGTATGTCAATAAAAAGTTATAATGAAAAAAAAATGGTTTCATATGGGATTTGATTTGGTTTTATATGGGATTATCCACTTGGACATATGGATAAAGTGATTATTTGGAAGGCTTTTTAAAGTGCTTTCCTTTGCAGAAGGTGGTTGGGAGACAAAGGCATAAGGGAGGAATCTTGCTTCTTATTTTATACTTGTCTTTGTTCTTTGCATTAAAATCACTGCATACCACAGAGCCTGCGGGCTGTCTCTAGCCTTGACCTTGACCCTCCAGTTCCCTCTTGGCTTTGGACTGGCCCCTGTGACATCACTTCCCACCTCACAAGGATATGGCTTTTCAGCCCCCAACTGGCTGAAGCCTAGACAGCTGTCCGTGTACGCAATGCATCATTTCGTAGTCCCTGTGGCTTTTCTCCCTAATGCAAATCTTCCCTGAATCTGAGCTCCTGGGCCCCGCCCTGGGCAGGGTGATGAGCCAACAGGTTTTTCTTTTCTTGTGATATTGGTTATGTGACCCTTTACTGTCCTCCAAATAGTATCAGTCCTGTAGAGTCAGCAGTCCCCTACCTTTTTGGCACCAGGGACCAGTTTTGTGGAAGACAATTTTTTCATGGACAGTGGTGGATGAAGGGGATGCACATGTGTAGTTCACAATAGGGTTCGAGCTCCTACGAGAGTCTAATGCCACTGCTGATCTGACAGGAGGCAGAATTCAGGCGGCAATGAGAATGATGGGTAGCAGCTGTAAATACAGATGAAGCTTTGCTGGTTCACCCACTGCTCACCTCCTGCTGTACAGGCAAGTTCTTAACAAGCCTGGACCAGTGCCACAGCCTTAGACTGTCCCTTACCATACCTGTCATGCATACCTCCTATCACCAGCCTATTCTCTGCACTTACAGAGCCCATGCTGTCTCCAAGGCTGACATTTCCCAGGAAGGCTCAGGTGGGATGGAGGGAGTGTGGGCTTTGGAGTTAAATAGACTACAAACCTTGGATAGTTCTGCTGATTCCTAACTCCCTACCCCTGGGCAAGCCTTAATTTCCTCACCCACTGATGGAAAATGCAAATACAGATGCATTCCTGCAATCAGGGTTAAATGTGACCATGTAAATAAAAGTCTCAATGCAGCACCTGGCACGTGGTGAGAGCTTCATAAATACCACTTTACATTCCTCGGACTCCATTGACCCATCCCTGTCTATCTCACCCTAAAATGATCTCCAAAGACATTTGTTTTCTAAACCAGGGGTCCCTGTTAGGAACCACGCCATACAGTAGGAGGTGAGTAGCAAAGCTTCATCTGTATTTACACCCACTCCTCATTGCTCACATGACCACCTGAGCTCCACCTCCTATCAGATCAGCGGCAGCATTAGAATCTCACAGGAGCACGAACCCTACTGTGAACTGCGCATACGAGGGATCTGGGTTGCATGCTCCTTATGAGAATCTAATGTCTGATGATCTGAGGTGGAGCTGAGGCAGTGATGCTAGCACTGGGGAGCGGCTGTAAATACAGATTAACATTAGCAAAGAGGTTTGACGGCACAGAGACCACAATATATCAATTGCCTGCAGACTCATATCAAAACCCTATCAATGAGTGGCAAGTTGCAATTATATATTATACAATGTAATAATAATAGAAATAAAGTGCATGATAAATGTGATGTGCTTGAATCATCCCAAAACCATCCTGCCTTCCCCACCCCACCCCCCCTGTCTGTGGAAAAATTATCTTCCACGAAACCAGTTTCTAGTGCCAAAAATGTTGGGGACCGCTCTTCTAAACTATTCAGTAAGCAAATAAGGAATGGTAGTGGCCATTTTATGCAAATTCCTGACTCAAACTTAGTTGTAAACTCATGGAGGCCAGAAATCGCATTCGGCCTCCTTTGTGCTTAGCCCAGCATCTTACACACAGTAGGTCCTGGGTAAATGTTGGCATCGTACTGGCTGCCTCATCCCTGCCTGGGTGCTGCCTCTGCCTCCTCTAACTATGCTGAAGGCCAAATTCTAGGAAGAAGCCAAGTTCCAGATGAGAATTAAAGTTTGAGTAATGTGATCAAACACTGCACACACCCATCCAGCACTCATCTGAGCATCTTTTTTGTGGATCCAGGGAGCCCATGAAAAGTCGGAACCACTACTAAAATTAGCTTATGACAGCCACCTACTAGCTATGTGATCTCGGACAAGTTATAAGACCTCTCCCATCCTTGCTTGTGTATCAATATGTATAGCCATTGTGTTATGTGAGCCTTCGTGTACCAGAATGACTGGGACACCTGGGACCTCAGGTTTAGGTCCGATTTCCAGCCTATCCTTTCCTTCTGGGCCACCAAGTCAACTGTCCCACTGCATGTTGCTAGAAGATCTTCGTCCCCAGTTTGAGGTCTGTGGAGTCCCCTCATTTGTCATTGATGAATAACTTGCAGCGTGTCCCTTCAGAAACCTTCCCTCTTTGATGGTTATTGAAGCTCTGTGCCAGGCAAGGACACTCACCATGTCCCCGTCTTCATGAAACTTATAATTGAGAGCAGTTCTGTCCCCCCAAAATAAAATGCCAGCCACTTTTATAATATTGAAATTTACTATTAGTCACATTAAAAAACTAAACAAAAAGAGGTAATATTTTAATCTATTCCATTTAACCTGAATATATTCAAGATCAATTCAACATGTAATCAATATAAAAGTTATTGATGAAATATGAGGGGGGACCCCAAAAAATGGAAATTTCTTATAAAAAATTGTGTATTCTTACATGTTTAAACTTCAGTCACCTTCAAAGTACTCTCCTTTGGATGCACTACACCTATCAAGATGCTTTTTCCACTGCTCAGAACAGTTTTTGAACTCGTCGATTGTGATCTTTTAGTGCTTCTGCCATATTTTGTTTCACCTCTTCCATATTGGCAAAATGTTTCCCTTTGAGTTTTTTTTTTTTTTCATCCTGAGAAACAAAAAAAGTCACTCAGGACGAGATCAGGTGAATAGGGAGGGTGGGGCATGAGGGTCATGCCATTTTTGGTCAAAAACTGAACACTCAGCACAGAGTGGGCAGGTGCTTTGTCCTGCTGCATGTTGTTCATGTAAATCAGCCATCATGAAATGGGCAAACACGTTGAAAGAGTTTCCAAAAAAAATTTGCTCTCACAACTCCAGCTACAGTGATGCAGATGGGCTCCGAGAACACTCACCAGGTTGGGGAAGCCTGGACTGCAAGGGGCCTGCCCTCCAGAAGATCATTCCAGATTTTTTTGGTCCCTCCTCATGTAATATCGAATTTTCTAGTAGTCATATTAAAAACTAACCAGAAGGAGGTGAAATTTTAATAATCTATTTTATTTAACCTGAATATATTAAAGATCATTTCAACATGTAATCAATCTAAAAATGATGACATAAGTTTACCTTTTTTATACTACATCTTTGAAATCACGTGTGATTTTACACCTTCGCCACCTTTCACTTTACATAGGTCACACATCGAGTCCCCAACAGCCACACGTGGCCACGGTGCCACCATGGACAGCGGAACTGCAGGCTTGCCTGCGGACTTCACAAAGCATTTAGAGTTGATTGTCTTGGCAATTCCCAGCAGGACTCGACTCACTGGACTCTCATTCCTGTTGTGTTCTGACCAGGGCCAGCTTCTGAGCATCTCAGTGGCCTATGGAGACCTGGAGACCGTCCGCTATCTTCTCACCGAGAGGCGGGTAGAGCTGCCAATGGAGCCCACTGACGACAACCCAGCGGTGGTAGCAGCGCATTTCGGGCACACAGACATCGTACATGAGTTACTCGAGTCTTTGCCAGGTAAATGCCAGGTGTGAGCTCTCCACTGCCTCTCAGGGGACCCTCTTCTTAGGAATCAGACAAGGCTTTGGGGGGTGCACCTCGAAACGTTTCTTTCTTCACACTTTTTCCAATCGTGAGCTCCAACCATGATAGCACGGCCCACATGTCACTTCCACTCACTCACAAGGTAAATTCTTTCACATGATGTTTGATAAAGAATATTAATCCATGTTCCTTTCTTAGAAAAAGTTAATAGACTTTATCTTTTAAAGCACTTTTGGGTTTTCAGAAAAATTGATGGGAAACTACAGAGTTCGCATATAGTTTCCCCCAGAGGTTCCCTCATTTACATTTTGTATGAGTGTGGTACATTTGTTAGAATTGATGAAATGACATTGATACCTTATTACTGACTAAAGCCCGCAGTTGACTTTATGGTTGTATATTCTATGGGTTTTAACAAATGTGTGATGACATACCGTATTTTGCTGTGTATAATGCACATTTTTGCCCAAGTTTGTGAGGGAGAAATAAGGGTGCGCATTATACATGGATGGTACTAATTCTATATCAATATAAATGTTTTTATTTCTTTTATTTATGCTTATGAGTTAAAAGTGTAACTCTAAAAATCAATAATAATGTCTGTATGCAAAATAATACCCTGGAATGCAATAATAATTTTTTTATAAAAAAAAGTTATACCTAAAATTTTTTGTACTTTGCATCTGTTCTTATGTTTTGTAATTATTTGTTATATAAAATTTCTTGTACCATAACATGTTAAAAAATAAATGCTAAAATTCTTTTATAATACAAAGAACAAGTACTTAACATAAACAAATAAAACTTTGAATTAAAAAATTAAAATGAAAGATTTTTTTCCCCTGAAAGTTTGGGGCAAAAATGTGGGTGCGCATTATACATGGGAGAGCAGTATACCCAGCAAAATATGGTATATCCACCATGAATGTATCATGCAGAAGCACTTCATTGCCCTAAAATTCCTGTGTACTCTGCCCATTCATTCCTCCCTCCTCAACCCCTGGCAACTGCTGATCTTTTTCCTGTTTTCATCCTTTTGCCTTTTCCAGAATGTCCTATACTTCAGCTGTCCCCAACCTTTTTGGCACCAGGGAAAGGTTTTATGGAAGACATTTTTTCCACAGATGGGGGTGTGGGGAGAGGTGGATTGTTTCAGGATGATTCAAGCACATTACATTTACTGTGTACTTTATTTCTATTATTATTATTCCATTGTAATATATTTTGAAATAACTGTACAACTCACTTGCCACTATAAAGCCTGCCACCAGGTACAGCTTAATTACTTTCCTCTCACTGATGGGGTTTCAATATGAGTCTGCAGGCAATTGATGGATTATAGTCTCTGTGCAGTCAAACCTCTCTGCTCATGTTCATCTGTATTTGCAGCCACTCCCCAGTGCTGGCATCACCGCCTCAGCTCCACCTCAGATCATAGGCATTAGATTCTCTTAAGGAGCGTGCAACCTAGATACCTCTCATGCGCAGTTCACAGTAGGGTTCCCATTCCTATGAGAATCTATGCCGCCGCTGATCTGACAGGAGGTGGAGCTCAGGTGGTCATGCAAGTGATGGGGAGCGGCTGTAAATACAGATGAAGCTTTGCATGCCCATTCACTGCTCACTTCCTGCCATGTGCCCGGTTCCTGGCAGGCCACAGACCAGTTACAGGTCCATGGCTCAGGGTTTACGGACCCCTGCTGTAGTTAGAATCACACAGTATGCGGCGTTGTCAGGCTGGCTTCTTTCACTTAATAATGTGCATTTAATTTTCCTCCATGTCTTTTCATGGCTTGAGAGCTCATTTCTTTTTATCACTCATGAACATTACATTGTAAAGCTACTTTGTTAGTAACAAGTAATTCTTTCTCTTGATAGATGCATGTGTCCTGGCACCCTTTAATTTCTTGTGGTGGCCTTCGATCTGTGATGCTGACAAGAGCAGGCATCGTGGTCTTCGAGAATGAGGATTTTGCTTGGGTGTGGGGTGGGTTTCAGGGATGTGGAACAGCGTGGCCACACAGGGCCCTGCGCTTAGAAAGGCCCCTAACACTGCAGTCACCATCTTGAAAGTTTTCATAATTTTTAAACATGGGGCCCCACAAATTGTGTAGCAGTCCTGTTGTGGGTGTCCAGCTGTGTGCTTGGAAGTAGATTTGCCTCAGAGTTGCTTCCGAGCTTGTGGCCTTTCATGCCTAGAGGAAGAATAAGGTTGTGGGCAGAAGTCATGGCCCTGCTAGGCCCGCAGGTGCAGATGGGGTCTGTGAGACAGGAGGGCAGAAAGGAGCCTGGGTTATCCTGAGGAGCCAGTGGCTGACTCTTTCTCTGCAAGGATCCCCAGGAATAGCTCTGTTCTAGCCCCAAAGGGTCTACCCCAGCTGATACACTCACCTAGTTTCTCAGCTTGCATTTATTAGCATTTGTCAAGTATTGTCACTCCTCACTTAATGGCCTACCTGTTTAATGACCACTCAGACTCATGACCAATTTTCCAGTGCAGGGAACCCCCTTTCCCAGTCTGTGTAAGTCTTGGGAACCCTCTTTTTCAGTCGTCTTTCTTTCCCGCAGTTGTTTAGTATTTACTACACAAATCATTTGCAATCACACAAGACTACATATTTCATTTATAAGTGTGGTGTCACGTGATATCTATTGAAAAATGGAGACCCTATGGTGCCACCCCACACCACAAGACACCTGCCTTTAAGCTCCTTGTTATTGACCAGTTTGCTTAATGACCTAGTCATAGGAACAGAACTCAGTCATTAAGTGAAGAGTATCTATACTGGACATGCTTCAAAACCTCAGAGACACAGAGACTTTTTAAAACGGTGGCCCCAGCCCTGGTCAAGCAGGGGAAATCAAGGCAGAAAGGAGTGACCCTGTGCAGCATCACCATGCTGAGGTCGCTGTATCTACACCATGGTCTGTGAGCACATATCAGGGCATGATCTTGTCTGGGTGCAAGACGGGGTCTTCAGACAGCTGACATACAAGCCGGGCTTTCTGAGTGAGTAGGAGTTTGCTTGGGAGTTGTCGGCTTTTGCAGAGCAGGGAACTTGGCTGGACCTGGGCAAGGTTTTCCCTTTAAGTCAACTCAGAACAGAGTTTCTAAGGACCGAAGGAGCCCAGAGCTTGCGCAAAACAGTGTGTGCCCCACTCGGGGAGTTTCCAGCCTGGAAGGGAACGCAGCTTTGGTCAGGAGTGCAAAAGACTAGAAGACACACAAGAGGGAAGGTTCGAGAAGGAGTGGGTGAGAGGTTAATGGGGAGGGCCCATCACTGTCTAGTTACGAACATCATTTGAAGTACACCATTGTGTAATTCTCGATCTCTAAAGGAGCAGAGATAGAGAGAAGAAATGGAGGCCTAAATGGGGTTCTCTCTGACTATCACTGGATTCAGGTCTCAGAGAGTACATGGAGGGTTTCATAGGGTTAAGAGAACACCTTTGTATTTAGATAAAGCAGCACTTAAGTCATAACTTGGCCATTTACCCACTGTGGGACCTTCACCAAGTTCCCAATTCTCTGGTTTTGGTGTCTTCATATTAATAACCCACTGCCATCTGCCCCAAGAATATTTGCCCACAGCACTTGGGGTGCAGTGTTTATCCCGAGATAACTTGCGGATTACAGTCCTAACCTCACCCCAAAGTTCTGTGCTTTGAAATTTACTACACAAAAACATGATTAAATACTGATCATCATATACATTTCTGTTACGTTAGGGTTAGAGACAAGTTCTGTTTAGAACTCACTCCAAGAATGGTTTTTATATTTTATTTTCACATTGAAAAACATGTTTATGTAAAATTAAATGAACATGTCAGCGAGCTGCCCTTTTTTTGTTTCTCAATGAAAAGTGGGTTAAGATCATGACTGTGAAAGACACCATCTGCCTCGTAAGACAGACTTCCAACCTCAACAGAAATTAGCAGCACGGTGCCTGGATTTCTCTCCTAGATGTCCTCGTAGTAAATGAGTTAGGGATTGCTTGCTTGCTGACCTTGTATCTCCTCCTTTCAATGGTCCTATTGGTTATCAGTGGAGGGTGAAGAAAGGACATTTACATAGCTCCTGCTGCAGCCCGGGCACTTGGCCAGGTGCCTTGTGGGCTGAATTTCAATCCCTACAATCCCAGCCTCACCCCTGTTTCCTGGTCAGCTTCCTGTGGTGGAGGGAAGGGCCACTCTCAGTGCTCAGGGGCACGTGGTCCTTAAGGACTGTCACCGCTCTGGAAATGAGACAGCATCATGATGTAATTGGAAAGTATGTCCAGGCAGAGGATGACATCATTTTTCCATGGCCCCTAGGTCCAAAAGACATTGCACTACTCTGAACTTGAAGATTTGGTAACACTTCAGCCTACACTGTTCACTCAGAGTTATTTCATCCTGGAGTTAAATAGGTGGTTCTTTCAAGGAGCGATTCTCAAAGTGTGAGGTTGTAGAGTGAGAACAAAGCTTTTCTTTATACCTATGGAAAGAATGTATTAGTATTACAGAGAACTTGGCAATGCAAAAACATGTTAGTCCTCAAAGAACATAATGACAGAACATAATGACTTACGCCAGCACTTGCGGAGGTTATGTCATGTAACCCTCACATTAAACTTGAGAGGGTGGAT
Organism: Lyroderma lyra; assembly: GCA_004026885.1. Classification (NCBI taxonomy): domain Eukaryota; kingdom Metazoa; phylum Chordata; class Mammalia; order Chiroptera; family Megadermatidae; genus Lyroderma; species Lyroderma lyra. The sequence continues at coordinate 254,398 of PVJL010000672.1, forward strand.
GTTATTATTCCCATTTGACTGTTGGGTAAACTAAGAAAGACATTAAGAAATGTGTCCAAAATTACACAGCGGAAGTATTTTAACCCTTTCACTGTGTTGACTTCATTTTTCTTCAAAATGTGTCAAAAGGTCACAAAAAATATGTCGATATTTTGAGTATTTTATGCATTTAATAATAACATTTTGAGCTGTTTTGTGTATATGACATTATTTTTATTTTCAATTTTTGTTATATGGTAATAAATTTACTAATATATTGAATTTTAGCCAAAAGATTTAAAACATACTAAGAGGCATCAATTAGATATAAGTATAAATAAATTAGAATCTAATGGCATTGATGACATAAAAAAATTTATTACAAGATGTTACACAGTATGGTATACAGTAATAAATGTTACAAAGCCACGGGAAAACATATTTAAAAATCTTGTAAATGTAGAAAAGCCTTTAAAACAGTTACACACTGAATAACAATTTTATAATAATTACAGTATTTACATTTTTAAGTAAATACAGTTAAGATGGTACATTTTATTAAAGTAAATGATTACATTAAAGTATAACAATGTCCTATTGTTATTCATCCTTGAAAAACACAAAAATATAGAAAAATGTACATTGGTAGAGGGAAAAGTTTTTTTTGAGCTCGTGGAGTAAACTCAAATGCTGCAGTCAGCAGATGGAAATATTCATTCAGATGTATCTGAAAAGCAAAAGGATTAATCCTAAATTGCCCAACTCCCCTGTATGTAATGCTACTCTGGGATGAGGTCTGGGCTAGGTATGGGGAAGAGGGTGGGGGTCCCCAAAGTCCATTACCCAGAGATAATAGTGCAGTACTGCGGGGTGGGGGGGCGGCGAGGGGGGTTCTGCTAGCCCTGTCTCCACACATTTACTTTTATTCAGTTACGATCACACTATACGCTGTCTTGAATGTTGCTTTTCCTCACTGGGCGTTGTTTGATGAGCAGCTGGCTTTAAAATGATGTTGGGAAATGTCATAAGCGATCCAAAGGGACTATTCCAGAAACCACGATCCACGGGACAGAAGCAGCTTTGAGCTGGAAACAGCACAGCTGGATTTTCTGGGAGCTCAGGGTGGGGGCCACCCACGCCCTTCCCGCCACTGCCCCTTTGCCTGTCGTCTCCCGCCAGGTCCCTGCAGCCACCAGCGGCTGCTGAACTGGATGCTGGCCCTTGCTTGCCAGCGAGGCCACCTAGGGGTGGTGAAGCTGCTAGTCCTGACGCACGGGGCCGACCCGGAGAGCTATGCTGTCAGGAAGAACGAGTTCCCTGTCATCGTGCGCCTGCCCCTCTACGCGGCCATCAAGTCAGGTGGGTCCTTCAGGCAATCCACAGGCATTGGACGGCATCTTCACCCTCACCCCTGCGCCTCCCGTTCTCTGTTTCCTTCTTAACCCATTTCCCGTCGGCCCTGAGAATACTTGCCGGTGGTGCTTCCAGCTACAGCGTTTCCCCCGAGATAGCTCGCGGATGACTGTCCTAAGCTCACCCCCAAAGTTTGCCAGGAAATATCTCGCTTATATTATTATTTTCGCATCACTCTCGTATATTGATAGTCTTTGGAAATAAATGACATCATTCTATTTATAGCATTCCGGTTTTAGTCGCGGAATTTCCACTTACAAAAATACAGTCATTCTCCATGGCTGAGAATGTCAAATCCTAGAAAACGTAGCATTCCTATGCGTGAAAACCATGATTAAATACTGATCATCATATACATTTCTGTTCCATTAAGATTAGAGACAGGTTCTGCTTAGAAATCACTCCAAGAACAGTTTTCATATTTTATTTTCACCTTGAAAACCAGTCAGATTTGCTTCAGCCTCCAAGAGCCTGTTTATGGAAAATTACATAAACTTAAATGAACGTGGCAACTTCCATTTCACATCTTAGCGTCTGCCATGTGTCACAGCTGGGACGCACCCTGCAGCAGCAGTGCCCGTAGCTTTGCACATTCTGTCCCCTAGGGAATGAGGACATCGCCATATTCCTGCTTCGGCATGGGGCCTTCTTCTGTTCCTACATCTTACTGGACAGTCCTGACCCCAGCAAACGTCTCCTGAGGAAGTACTTCATCGAAACCTGTGCCTGGCCGGGTAGCTGTTCTGGGAGAATGGTGAGTGCTCACCGCCCGAAGATGGACAGGTACGGGAGGGAGGGGAGGTATACACCATGGTTTATCTTCCAGCCATAAGAAAGGACGTCTTCCTGCCACTTGGATGGGCTCTGAGGGCAACATGCTGAAAGAAATAAGTGAGAGAAAGACGCGATGTATGATCCCACTTACGAAGGGAGACCCAAAAACCCCCGGAATTTATTTATAAAACCCTATTTATCCTTACATGTTTAAACTTCAGTCACCTTCAAAGGACTCTTCATTGGATACAGTGCACCTATCGAGATGCTTTTTCCATGGCTCAAAACAGTTTTTGAACACGTCGATTTTTATGCTTTTTAGTGCTTCTGCCGTTTTTTATTTCACCTCTTCCACAACAGCAAAACGTTTTTCTTTGAAGACTTTTTCATCCAATGACACAAAACAAAGTCACTTGGAATGAGATTGGGTGAACAGAAAGGGTGGGGCACGGGAGTCTTGCCATTTTTTGGTCACGCACTCCTGAACACTCAGCACGGTGTGAGCAGGTGCATTGTCATGTTGGACGTGGTTTGTGTAAATCAACCACCATGAAATGAGCAAATGCATTGAAAGAGTCTCCAAAAAAATTCACTGAATCTGAAAGCACCCTCTCACAACAACACCAGCTGGTACAATGATGCAAATCGTTTTCTAGAACACCCACCTATTGAGGGCAATCCTGTACTACAAGGGACCCACCCTCCAGAAGATAATTCTGGTGTTTTTTGGGTCCTCCGTCGTATATATGGAATCTAAAAATGTGAAATTCATAGAAACAGAGAGTAGATGGTTTGCTAGAGGCTGGGGTTGGGGTAAATGGGGAGATGTTGGTCAAAGTTACAAACTTTAGTTAAGATAAGTGAATTCCAGAGAGCTAACATACACAACATTATTACAGTTAATACCACTGTATTGTATACTTGAAACTTTCTAACACAGTAGATAGATTTTAAATGTTTTCACCACAAAAAAGAAAAGACAATTAGGTGACCTGATGGAGTTATTAGCTAACTTACATTTACACAATATCAATTATATCTCAATAAAATGGAAAAACATGATTAATTTTAATTTTCCACTTTAATAACAAACATAGTATTGCATTATTTATATTATTTAGCATTCCATTATGGACTCCCGCTAGATCAGTCCATGTGGCTACAACTCATTCTTTTAAATATGTGCCTTAAATCTGTAAAGTGAATGTAGCTTGTTGACTCAGCTCTTCGCCTATTGGTGGCCATTTGGGTTACCATATTTTGCCATGTATAATGCACTTTTTTGCCCAAATTTGTGAGGGAAAAATAAGGATGTGCATTATACATGGGTAGTACTAATTCTGTATCTATATGAATGTTTTTAATTCTTTTATTTATGCTTATGATTTAAAAGTCTAACTCTAGAAATTAATGACGATACCCATATGCAAAATAATATCCTGGAATACAATAATCAGTTTTTTTAATATAAAAAATACTTTATACATAAAATTTATTGTACCTTGTATCTGTTCTTGTGTTTTATAATTATTTGTTACATAAAATTTCTTGTACCATAGTATGTTTTTTAAAAATGCTAAAATTTTTTTATAATACAAAGAAACATGCACCTAAATATTAACAAATAAAATTTGAGTTAAAAAATTAAGACGAAAGTTTTTTTCCCCTGAAAGCTTGGGCCAAAAACGTGGGTGTGCATCATACACAGAAAAATATGGTATTTCTGGTTTTTGCTTCCTTGTAATTGAGCCTGGTTTTCTTGGCTATTTGCTTATGTAGATCAAAGTCCTAAAAGTGGACTGTTTTGGATTCACTTCCCCAAAAAGCTGTGGTGATTCATAGCTTCACCAGAAGCATGTGGGAATTTGTGTCCCCTCACCTCGGCCAGCACTCAATATCCAGGAGCCTTTAAATTTGTTTGAGCCCGATGGGTGAAACTGGTATCTCCTTGTTTTAATGTCCACACTTTTATTATTAATTATATTATTTATTAATAATATTGAGCATCTTTTTCTATTTCCATGAGCTATTTGCATTTTCCCCTTATGTGTGTTGCCTATTAACTCTTTTTGATTAACTCTATTGATTCTTTTTCTAAAGGATTGTTGGTCTTTTTCTTTTCACTTTGGAGGGCCTTTTTGTATATTAGAGATTTTAAGCTTTTGTTTATCATACATGTTGCGCATATTTTTTCCAATCCCTTGTTCTTCTTTTGTCTATCTTTTGCTGTAACAAAGATAAGAATATAATATCAGGTATGTCTATTTTTTAATGATGTCTGCATTAAATAGGAAGGTCATTTCCACCCTCAAGTTTATGTAAGTATTCTCCTAGAGTCTCTTGTAATAGTTGTATTTTATTCTTCACATTTTAAGCTTTAATTTTTCTGGGGTTTATTTGAATATGTGGTATGAAGTACAAAGTCTAGCTTTCATCTCTTCTAGATGGACGGGCAATTTTTTCAGTGCAATTTTTAAAATAAAGCTTCCTTTCCCCTAAGAAATGAAATGTCACTATTGTCATATTCCCCACTATAGACCTGTATACATTGTGAGATTCTCTCTTTGGGTCCCCTGCCCTGTTAATTTGTTTCTGGGCAAATGCCATATTCTTTTGATTACTGACATTTTCTTTAAGCCTTAAAACCTGTTAATGCATGTTTTCTACTCATTATCTGTGTTTTTCAAAAATATCTTGACTGCTATTAGATATTTGCTCTTCCGTTTTGTTCATTTCCCATGCGATTTTGTAATTACTCGATTATGCTCTTTAATGATATTGTTTACTTTTCTCCATAAAAGTTCTGGACATGTTTTGTTTATTTTTGTCTTTGTTATTGTTTTTGCCATTATTTGAACAGAGTGTTTATAGTCCTTTTCCTTTTCCATTTTCATTTCCACTCTGTTACTGCTCTGGAAAAAAGATCTGTTGTTTATTTATGTTTTATTCAGTCCCCTTACCAACTTCTCTCATTAATGCTAAGTTTTTAGAAGAATTCCTTGAAACTTTTAGGTATATGACCAAGTTATCTGCAAATTCAAATCAGGTGTCTCTTCTTTTCTAATATTTATATAATTTATTTTATTTCCTGTCTTATTTTGTATCACTAGAAATTTCACAAATTGAATAACCATGACAATAGCCGATGTATCTCTCTTGTTTCTGATTTTAAAGGTCTTGGCTTCAGCAACTTGTGGGCATTTGCTGTAGATTTTTGGTAAATAGACTGTTGTTATATTTAGGTATAATAGTTTCTGTTTATTCCTTTTTGCTTAGACCTTTCATAAGGGGAGGTGCTGAATTTTGTCAAATCTCATTTGGCAGCTATTAATATGTTTATGTAGCTTTTCTACTTTATTGATGTAATGACTGACAATAATAGCGGTTGACCCTGTCTTTAATTTCTCTAATGAATGTTACTAATAATTGGCTTTTTTTACTATTGGATTTGATCTCCTGATATTTTATTTACAATATTTGCATCTATTTTTATAACTGAATTGGTCTATAATTTGGTGTTTTTCTTGTTTTTATGGGATTTTTGTATAAGGCTATGATGCTAGCTTTACAAAATTACTTGGGGCATTTTCCCTCTTCTTATGATCTGGAGAAGTTTCTCAGGAAATACTTATTGTTAAGGGTTAATGAGATAAAGCAGGTCTTTATTTTCTGACTTCTTTTGAAGTCATTGGTCAATTCACGGTGTCTGCGTTCCTTGAATTACAGTTTGTGAGGTTAAATTTTGGTAGAATATCATCCATTTCTTTTAGGTTTTTGAATTTGCCAATATGCTGAGTAGCATTTACATTTCACTTGTAATTTTTTTGCTCTACACCTGTAGTTGTATCTCCCTTTTCATTTATGATGTTGGACTGTTTTACTTTGTCTCTTTTGAACTTATTCAGACCAGCCAGTGACATATATCCTTGTGGTCCAAGGAACTTGCTAGGTATTTTTTAATTTGTTTTGTTTATTTCATTAATTTTAGCCTTTTCTATAAAGCCTTCTTCACCTTTTCTTCTTTGAGTATTTTACTGCTGGTGTTGTGAGTAAGACAAGGTTATGACATGAGACCTCCTGATTCTAACCTGAGCTCCAGGCTTCATTGCTAAAGGGCCTTTATCCAGTTAGTTTACCTCTTCGTGTCTCAGTTTCCTCATCTGAAATATAGCACAATGAACTACCTGTCTCAATGGGATGCTTGACAATGAAATGTCATAATATTGGTAACATTCTAATAACAGTGTCTGGCACATGGTAAGTACCTAATAGATAATTGATATTAGTTATTACTCTTATAGTTCTTTTTCAGATTTCTTGAGTTGAATATGTATTTCAATCTTTTTCCCCCTAATTTTAACTTGTCAGTGGCATCATTTAAGTCCTTTGTGTTCTATTTGTGCTTTCTTTGTCAGAGTCTGAAATACACACACATGTATATACATACATATGTAAGTAAGCACATGTATGTATTAGGAAATAATAACTTCTACTGATTTTTTTATTGTTATATTTACTGGGGTGACACTGGTTAGTAAAAATAACAGGTTCCAGGTGTACAATTCGATAGTGCATCATTTATGTGTTACATTAAATGTTCACCACCTAGAGTCAGTTCTCTTTCCATCACCATACATTTGATTTCTCCTCCCTCCTCTCCCACTCCCTCCCCCCTTACCCTCAGGTAACCACTAAATTATGAGTTTTTGTTTCTTTTTGCTTTCAGTTTTATATTCCACATATGAGTGAAGTCATAGGGTTCTTGCTTTTTTTCTGTCTGGCTTATTTCGCTTAGCATGATGATCTGAAGGTCCATCCATTTTGTCACAAAGGTAGTATTTCATCTTTTCTTATGGCTGAATAATATTCCATTGTGTATATGCACCACAGCTTCTTTATCCAGTCATCTGTCACAGGGCACTTTGGTTGTTTCCATGTCTTGGCCACTGTGAATAACACTGTGATGAACTTTGGGGTACATAAGTCTTGGCAGACTAAGGTTTTCGATATTTTGGGTAGATACCTAAAGGGGGATTGCTGGGTCATATGGTTTTGCTTCTACTGATTTTTATGTACTTCTCACATGATTATTTGAGTTTTTGCTTTATATACCTGGTTTATGCCTTTACAAATACTTATTTTCATTATATCAAAACTGCTTTATCTTGTTGATGTTTCTGTCCTTAAATTGGGTTTGTCTGCTCTTCACATGGCCACAGTGCCCTTTTTCTTTACATCAACTTTGTACAGGTTTCCCCAGATCTTTATTTTCTGCTATTTATTTTTTTGTCTCTGTCTTAGGTGTATTTCTTGTAAACAGCATTCAGTTTTTAATTCCATCTAAAAGTGTGTCTTTGAGGAATTCACTCAACTCACATTTGTGTGGAACCTATCATAGGGGTTTATTCCTTCCATCTTTTTGTGTATAGTTATTGCTATTTCCCTTTTACCCTTTTCTTATTTTGCTAGTTCTTTTTTAGTTTCTAAAGACACTCTCTGAACATTAATTGTTTTTTCTCAGTTACAAAGCAGGGATAAGTATCCACCATGGAGTGCAGAGCCTGGCACATAGTAAATGCTCAATAAATATTAGTTAAATATTAGCTTCATGTTGCAAAGGAAAAGTAGTGATCTTCTAACCCTTATATTTACATGGTGCTTGGTATGTTTCCCAGCACTTCCTTATCATATTTGATCTTTACAATGCCTCAGTAAGAACTACAGGGAATGTAACTGTTTTACAGATGAAATTACTGAGGTTTAGAGACATTCTGTAACTTACCCAAAGACAGGAGATAGTAGAGCGATAGTAGAGCAGAACCCAAGTCCCATGAACTGCCCCCCTACCCCAGCTTTGTCATGTAGAACAGATTCTCGCACTTTCTGTACCTTGGAATCCCTGGGAGCTTTTTAAAACCCCATTGATCAGCCCACACACTACATCAGAATCTCTGGGGTGGACCCCGCCTCAGTAGTTTTAAAAATTCCCTGGGTGATTCCAATGTGGACCCGAGATTGTGAACTGGATTTTGATTTTCTTGGCTTAAGGTTAAAGCAGAAATAGTTGACATCTAGGTCTGTGATCTTTTCTGTGGAGTAACTGGTGCCACATTTCCCATGGTAGCCATAGAATGTGGAAGTGACCATCACAGTCTGTGAATGAGAAGACACAGAAAGACAAGGTTGCTTTTCTTTTCCATGGCCCTTTGGGGTAGGATCAGAAGAGAAAATGAAATTATAGCGCAGCCTGAGTCATAAGGACTCTGTGGGCTTCCCCAAAGCAGGTGAGACTTTAGTTTTTATTCAAGTGAAGTTCAAAGGCACGTGTCTTGCAGTGGCTCTGTCTGGCTGCCCTTGGCCTGTGACAGTACCTTCTAGAAGTCTGTGCTGCTGGCAATAGAGAAGGGGGTTCGTCTAGAAGGGTCCAGTGATGACTCATGAAGCAGAGGTGAGTTGTCCCACCTTTCCAGGTGGCTGTTAGGATAACTGGTATTTGGGGTTCAGAATATTAGATGAAGCAGGCATAAAAAGGGTGCTTTGCTGCTGTATGTACATTGCTTGATTTTGCTGACATTTGTGGCAATGACCTTTCAGAGGTCATCATCTTATATTTGTGTATATCTATGGTCTGCCTCTCCTACCAGCTAGCTGGTTTGCTTTTTTTTTTGCTTTTTTTTAAAACGTAATTGCTGTCTCCATGGCAGCCCCAGCCAGTGGAGGTTCAGAGCTTCAGAGCCTGCCCTCCCCTCTCTGTGATGGGCATCCCCTGACCCTCAGGGTGCTAGATCCTGCCTCTGACAGCAAACGAAGAACTGGAGTGAAGCCCATATTGACTTTCCACTGACCGTGGCCAGCTGCTTAATTGTGATCGGTATTTGCTAAGGAAGGTCTGAGTGCCCACAGCTTGTGGGTCTGGACACACTACCTGCGGAGGTCGCAGCAGATCTGGGAGATACAAACTCTTTTCTTAAATATTGTTATATATTTGTTTAATAATTTCTAGATTGTAACTGAAAATGAATTTTAAAAATTGCATGTTTTATTACATTTTCAGTATTTTTAAACTCTTTCCCATATTTCAGCACGTGCTAGTAATGAATATATCTCGGATGCACATGACCTACGCTGTAATTTTTTTACCGCGACCTCTTTAGGGTCAAAAGAGCAAAAGCAAAGCTATATGGGACCTGACCTAAGCTCTGGCCCACAGTGTTCCCTCTTGAAAGCCACCAAACTCGCGCCGGGATGTTTAATTAGACTGCTTGTGTTCATGGAGAGTGTCCTGTTCATGTTTGCTTTTTTGCCATGAGAAACAGCAAGAGGGAGTTCCCTGGTGGTGTAGCAGCTAGGCTTCAGCACACTCAATGCTGCAGCCTGGGTTCGATTCCCAGCCAGGGAACTACAAAAAAAAAAAAAAAGAGAGAGATAGACAGAAATAGCAAGACGTTGATGTGGGCACACCCAGAAAGGGGCAGGAAAACACAGCAATGCCAGAGAAGGCCTGGCGGGTCCTCAAATAAATGTGTTCAGCCCCATTCAGCACTTAGAGGGCCAGCGCAGAGGACACACTGGGGCTGTTTTGAGTGTTGTAGACAAGAGCTGAGATTCAATCTGAAACAACCCAATGGGGAAGTTATTACTCTCCTTCAAAGTGTCTCTAATGATTTCAAATCTAACAGCTAACCTAGAAAGAACGGTTTATTATTGGTGGTGGTAGTGTCACTTTTGGGTTCAGCTTACATACCTTAAACATTTTTGGTGACCTGCCATTCAGATATTTGGGTGTGTGCCCCAGCATCCTGCGTGGCTGCACACAGTTGGAGCTGAAGCAACCTTTCTCCACCTGCATGATGTGGGGGTTCTGAGGTTTGTATGAAGGGGACCCCAAAAATGGAATTTATGTATAAAAAAATTGTGTAGGTATTCTTACATGTTTAAACTTCAGGCACCTTCAAAGTACTCTCGGTTGGATCCAATACACCTAAGAAGACGCTTTTTGCACTGCTCAGAACAGTTTGTGAATTCGTTGATTGTGATGCCTTTTAGTGCTTCTGCCATTTTGTTTCACCTCTTCCACATCAGCAAAATAAAGTCGCTCTAGGAGAGATCAGTGAATAGGGAGGGTGGGGCACAGGGGTCATGCTGTTTTTGGTCAAACGTTGCTGACCACTCAGCACGGTGTGAGCAAGTGCATTGTCATGCTGCACATTGTTCACGCGAATCACCCATCATAAAATGGGCAAATGTGTTGAAAGAATCTCCAGAATAAAATCACTGAAGTCAAACACAGGCTCTCACAGCAACACCAGCTGATGCACAGATGCGGATGGGTTCCTAGAACACTCACCCAGCAGGGGAAGCCGTACTACAAGGGGCCCGCCCTCCAGAAGATCATTCCAGTATTGAGTGGTTCCCCCTCATATTTTCACATATCCTGCTACCTCCTGGGCTCCCCATGCTGTCCCCACAGCTGGCAGGGTTCCCAGGATTAAGTCTCCAGGGCAGCAGAATCTGGCAGGCATGAGGCAGCCCTTGAGAGCGACTTTGCCCAGCTGTCTTTTCAGGACGGGTTCGTGTTGGAGGGAGAGAGAGCCCTTGCCCTGTCCTTTGAAAGTCCTAAAATGGAACTCAGGACTGTCCTGGGCCTCCTTCCATCAGCTCCACTTTCCTCATGCCCTGGCGAGGGATTTAGCCCATTGTTCTACACGTGTGTTTTCGCTAGTTTCTAACCACCGACCCCTTTCCCACCCTCATGTCCTGTCCACATGCTTTTTTTGTGGGATAGAATCACCACTGTGACTCTGTCCTCATGATTAATGCTTCCTGAAATTTGGAAGTGGTGCAATAAGTGAGTAGGTACCTTGTATAAACGTTCAAGTAGGTGTGCATGGTGACTGTCGTACTAGACCAGTGGTTCTCAACCTTCCTAATGCAGTTCCTCATGTTGTGGGGACCCCCATAAAATTATTTTCATTGCTACTTCATAACTATAATTTTGCTACTGTTATGAATCGTAATGTAAATATCTGATATGTGTTTTCTGATGGTCTTAGGAGACCCCTGTGAAAGGGTCATTCAACCCCCAAAGGGGTTGCGACCCACAGGTTGAGAACCACTGTACTAGATCTTCAAACATATTACAAAGCAGCAATTGTACAAACCACTTGTCTCTAGTTAAAAATAGAGAAAATGATTAATAAAAGAGAGAGGTACGGAAATAGTAAACCTATTATTTCAACTTACACCACACAACTGGAAAATAGAATAAGAAAAAGAACAAGAAACATTATTTATCAAATGTTGGAACTATTGGATATAGGCATAGATGATTATATTCATGATGATACAAACAAATTCCAGACAGTTAAGAGTTTGAAAACTCACTAGAATGTTGTTTAAAAGCACATTTATTCTAATTGTAAACAGGAGGTGATTACATTTCAAAATTTAAAAGGTATATAAAGCTATATGAGGGCTGTCTGGAAAGTATCCAACCATGTAACCATTCTCATTATATTGACAATGGCTGGATTTTTTCTGGACAGCCCTTGTATCATCAGAAATATGATGGATGTATTTATATATTAAAACAACATTATTTATAGTAAAATATAATTTAAAAGAAATGTAAAAAGAAAAGTCAATAGAAAATATTTGAAAAAAAAAGAGCTGACAAAAAGGTAAATCAAAAATAGATCACTGATATAATTATACTCGGATGTCAGTTGATAATTGAGTTGAATGTTTATAGATCACCTACCAGGTGAGGGACTCAGCAGTGACCAAGCCAGAACCACAGATCTTGCCATCACATTGCTCACAAATTTCATTTGGTAGGAAGTTAAAAGGAGTGAACAGTTAATTTTCATATAAGAAAGCACAGGCAGTAAATTATGGCATGGAAACTTATACAATCACATTGGCAATTACAGAAATTCAAATTAAAACAACTTGAAAGTGCTGTCACATACCAATTAAACTAGCAAAAATAAATACAAATGCTGAGTAAGACACTTGGCCGGGTCACAGAGAAATGGGCACCCCAGTGCCGTGCTGCTGACATGATGAATTGGTTCCATGTGCGTGGAAAGTAATGTGACAAAAGCTATAAAAGTCTTTTCTCCCAGTGCACTGTTCTGAATTTGGTATTTCCTTTCTGAAAGACCTCTAGGACATAATTCAAGAGAAAAAAAAGGCAATGGCCATAAACGTAGCCAAAACACTGCTATGAGCAGAAACTAGGGGAAAGGAACCAGGATATTCAGCAGCAGGGCACACTCTACTATCCATGTTACACCTTCAGGGTGGACCCCACATGGCCAGGGAAAGCAAACCTGCTTTCTCAGCACTCAGCACACCACTATGATGCTCCAAAGCGTCAGGAAGGCCTTCTGTAACCCACAGGCCAGGTCAGATGGCCCCTCTGTCTCTCAGAGCTTCCTATCCACTTTATTCAGAGCACTTAATAAAGTTTGAGTTCATCTGTACATTCTTGTTTAATGTCTATTTCCCCATTTGACAGGAAACTTCTCAAGAGCAGGGAATTTGGTCAGTATTGCTCACCTTATGTTTGCCCCTCAAACAAGATGGATGGATGGATGGATGAATGGATAGAGGATAGATTGATGATGAATGGATGGATGGTGATGGATGGATGGAAGGTGAATGGATGGATGCATGGATGGATGCATGGATGAATGAATGGTTGCATGGATGGATGGATGAATGGATGGATGGATGGATGGATGGATAGATGGTGGATGCATCGATGAATGTTTGCATGTTTGCATGAATGGATGGATGTTTGCATGGTTGCATGAATGAATGAATGGGTGGAGGTGGATTGGTGGGTGGATGGATGAATAGATGGATGGATGCATGGATGGAGGAATGCTTGCATGGATGGCTGGATGGATGGTTGCATGAACAGGTGAATGGATGGTTTAAATTTGATATATGCAGTGACCTTCCTTCCATTTACATAGGACTTCATAGCTAAGCATTCTACTTTAATCCCCTGTGCGATCCTGTGAGGTAGAAATTTTTGTCTTTATTTAAAAGTTGGGAAAACTGAGAGTTCTCTGAATAGTATGTTAAGTAGCTTAGTTAACTGGAGAGATAGTATTTTTATTGGGGGCGGGGAGTTCTGTCTCTCAAATAGCTATTGGCAAAATTCTTAAGTTGGAACTAGTGGGGGAGATTTCTTATAAGCTTCATATTTTTAAAAGGAATGACTGAAGTACGACAGGAAAAGAGCACAGTTTTGTTTATTTTTTAAATCCTGTTTACCTATTTTAACAGTTTAGTAAAGTGTAATAAAAGTGATAAATTCAATACCTTTTGGCATTTACATGATTTTAAAAAGGCCTCTTTTCATTAAGAGTCTGCTGATAGTTTTCCCTAAGTTACCACCATGGGTTTTTTCTTGGTGTAAGTGCTACGTGGAGGCAGAATTTAAATCTTTGGGTTCAGTTGTTGATTTCCATTAGAGAAGATTTGGTTACAGGTTTAGCATCCATGTACATTCATGTCATGGGCCTAGAATTTTAACAGCCCTTGCAAAGTAACTGGTTTTACTCATAAAATGAATTGTGTCCCCTATTAGGGAACCATTTATGTAATATAGGGACTATTAGTTCTTTGAAATATGTGATTGAATATATATAATGAGGAGCCCTTGGGAGTGATTCTTTGCTTATTTTCCTTTTCCACCTTATATACATTATTTTGTTTTTTCTCTGATAATTTGAGAATTTCTATTTTGGTAAGTAAATTTTGCTTTGCAACATTTTTAGTTGGTTTGTCAGCTCTGGCTGAGGACATGATTTAAACAGTGTCTTTTTATGGGTTTTTAGGCTGTCATTTATACACCCAGATTATTAGGATACATTTTTTAAAATTTTTTTATTTAGGCTGATAACAACTTTATCATTTTTTCAAAGACCCCTGGGTTGGTTTATCAAGTTCCTTGTTTTTCCTGCATTTTGGGTTTTCTCTTTGTAGTCTAATTATTTTCATTCTCCTACTTTCTTTGAGCCTTACATGCTGAGTAGGGTGAGATGAGTTTATGTTTCATTTGTTCTGTTTATAACTATAATCAAAGCTGTGTATTTCTTCCACCATTTGTGATGCTTTTGTTGTTCTAAAGTATATATTCTGTTGTGAACTGATTTTTCTCTCCTACTCAAACGTGATTGGAAAGGGCATATTTAATATCCAAGTAATTAGATACCTTCTAATTCTGTTTCCATCATTAGTTTCTACCTTGCCTTTACCTTTGTCTAGGAATAAAATATATATTATAGGAGGCTCGCCCTTTTTTCTCACTTTTTTCCTTTTACTTTTTCCTATTTCTTTTTCCTTCATACTCAGAATTTAACCAATTTACATACAAGTTCATATCTATATAAAGACAATTCATTCTCCAGCCCCCTAACATTTGGTGATTTCTTATTGTTATTGTAGTGGGTAGCTTTATAATTTCTCTATTAATTTTTTTTGCATATTTAGTATATCATATTCTGATAATACTTTCCCTGAATTTTCATTAGTTTTTCTTTTACATGTTTTGTCCTAGATTGGAGCATAAAGATTTAACATGGTTTTATTGGAGGGTTGGAATTGTTTTTGACTGACCAGATGTCCCACTTTAAATGGGACAGAAAACAATGGTACTGTCCCGTTTCAAATAGTATGTAAGGTCAGCCTACTGACAACCTTGAATTTAGCCCAGTGAGACTAGGCTGACCAGATGTACCGTTTGAAACAGGACAGTATTGTTGTTTTCTGTCCTGTTTCAAATGGTATGTCTGGTCAGCCTAGGTTGTTTGAATTCTTTATCGCTATCAAGGTGCCCTGATTCTCTCTCCTATCACCATTGAACTTGTGTCAGCCTGTCCATGGCCACTTGAACAGTACCTGGTTCTGTTACCTTTAAAAAGGTCACCTCTCTGAGGCTCTTTATGTGCCAACTGTGCCCAACCTTACAGAGTTACTGTGAGGGTCAGTCAAAAAAAGTGGGTGTGAAAGTGTTGTGCATGCATTGCAGAGTCACCAGAAAGTTGTTAGGAGATCCCAGCTCACCTTCCAGGAGGTTCCAGAGGGTGATCCTGAGTGTGCTGTTAGAGGCAACAACACATTGTTCCATGTTGACTGTTTACAATGCCATTGTAGTAAGTTATTTTTGGACTTAGGTTTCTCGTTGATCTTATTTCTATGGTAATATTTTCTTTTTCATTGGTTTGTTGTAAATTATGTTGGCATGCATCTTCCCTCTGGATATGTCTGCCTGTTTCTAAATTTTCCCTTTACATAAGGACACCAGTCTTACTGGATGAGGGCCTGCCCTGATGACCTCATGTTAACTTGATCACCTCAGTAAAGACCCTATTTCCAAGTCAGCTTACATTCTCAAGTACTGGGGGCTAGGACTTAGACATATCTTTTTGAGAGAGGAAGACACAATTCAGGCCACAGTTCTATCCTTGTGGCTGTTGTTCCATTGCCCTTGACCTGGGTCCAGGCATCATGGTTGCATCACATACATGGGCAGATGGCCAGCTGAAGCCCAATCTCCTTCTCATTTTTCCATTTGAAATGCCCCATCTCTCCTTGAGAGCCTGTCCCCACCACAACAAGCTCAGGGACATGGCAGTAGGTGCTGTAGGCCTCACTTGGAGAATTTCTCCCAGGGACAAGTACGCGTGCACAGGCAGTTCTGTCATCTAGGCCCATCTCTGATGGTCTGAGTTCCCGAAGAACACTGGAAGGCTTGGAATTTACCCCCAGCTTATCAGCATTAGTCCATAGACCGCCCCCCCTCCTGTAGCGATTTTTTCTCCCCTTCTGCTGTCACGGACGTCACGCAGGTGAGCACGCATGCGTCTTCCGATTCTGCTCTGAGCATCTTTTAAGGTTTCCTTCAGCTGTTCTTCAGGCCTTTAAGTGAGTCCAATCTGTTTTGTGTGGGCCGAGGATTCATAAATACTTTCTAGAACATTCTGTGTACTCCCCCTCCACCCCCATGTGCACATGTGTGTCTTCATTGAATGGACTAGTTCTGCTGACTACCTCTGTGTGTCATGCCCTGTGTCATGGGGCTCTTGTCTGTCCCTTCAAGGGGTTCAGTCTCCAGGGGGAAGATTCTCAGATAACTAACCGTAAGTCACAGGTCAAGCACTGACCTAGAACAGTGAGTTGGGAACATGGATAGAAGAGGTATGAATTCTGCTCCGTGGGCTCAGTGAGACCTGGGAAGGAGGACACTTTGGGACTCGCTCTGGTGACAACATTCTCCACCCAACAAGACAGCACACTGCTGCCATTTGAGCATAGAACTCCCTGAGTCTGCTTGGGGCCCGGTCATCAGCCCACAGCTCTCAAGGTTAAAGCCAAGCTAAAAGCACTGTAGACTCCAGCTGTGCATTTAACAATTATTTTTCTTCAACCAGTACAGCTTGGGTTACATAGATATAAAAACATAAGAGGTATCATTATAACCCAGTGACTCACTCACCGTGACCCAGTGACTCCCTCACCAGTATATCTTCTATCCGATGGCTTCACGAAGCATCGTGTCAAGGCAGGCCAATGGCCTCCTGGACTGCAGCCTCTGTCACAGGACAAGGAGGCTTTCCTTACACAGATGCACCCCCCATGTCCCTGTCCATAACGAGCCAGACACCCATAAATACATCCAGTCCTTCTTGAACTGCGCCGGTCACTACCAAACTCCTAAGTCATCTCACCATGCCCTCTGGCAGTAGATGCTGCAGGCCTCGCTTGGAAGATTTCTCCCAGGGACAAGGATGCGTGCAGGACAGCAGTCCTTCCTTCTATTTGGCTCCAAATGTAAAGGGCTTGCGCTTGGGGACAATCAGTAGGGTGCCTGCACTCAGCTGTCTTTGAGTTTACAGTTCAGCATGCATGGATTTAATTACACAGCCGCTGGCTTCTCTCCCTCAGAACCTCATTTATTGTGATCCTTCCCAGACTACACACAAGTTAGGAACGAGGCTTAAGGGCCTGCCTGGCTAGGTTTCCACATCAGGTGCACTGCCCGCTCTTTAACTGCATTTCTTCCCCTTTCTCTGTGCCACTGGGCAAGCACTTGGGCACCCTTTCATGTTTGGGCCCCAAAAAGGAAGTCACGTTTGTCAAGGAGAGTTTTCAGAGTCACCTAAGACCACAGAGAAATCCTAAATGTGTTTTCAACTTCCATCCAGCCCAGAAATCTTGCCATGAGCTTGTCTCCTTCCTGAGTGTGTCATCACCTTTTCACTGCTGGTCTGGGGGCTTGCATGTAACAGCTTTCCACCCTGCAGAAAACTCGGGTGGGTGGAAGACCTAGAAAGACCTCCGTTTTAGGAACTGGCAGTGTCTCCTTCCTCCTCTCTCTCACATCTGGGGAACTCAGTGGCATGCACAGCCGCCCACATCTGATTGAGGATTTTCTTTTGCTAGAACAGTGCCCCCAAAAGAGCACCCTTGGGCTCCCTGTAGGTGTTCTTGTTTGACTGTGTGGTCAACATCACATGCTATGGTCCATGAAGATCAAGGAAGCTGTGAATTAGGGTGACCAGATGCACGTTCAGTACACACACTCACACGTGCACGCACGTGCGCACACACAGCTTCTGAACCATTGATTCCACCTGCCGTGTCCACATCTTTAGTCTGCCCAGTGCCTGACACAATGGCTTGTAGGTCGTCCTATCACCTTGAAAACCACATCGCGGTCCCAGAGCACCTGGCAGGTCTTTGGCACACCAGTCAGTCATTACTGACAATGGGATCACACCCCTCAGCCCCTGGCCCCCCGCCGCCTAGTGACTTTCAGCAGTGGGTCCACTTTGGAGCCCTGCAGTTCATATATGAACAGGCAGTTTCTGCGCTTTAATTTGGCAATTTCTCCTTGACCCTGAATCCTCCACTCCAGGAGTATGTCCATAACCCATACCTGGAGCAAATTACCGGTATTTTGCACTCAGGTGTATAATACTCACCCATGTTTTAGGCCCAAACTTTTAGGGGAACAATCTTTCATTTTAATTTTTTAACTTAAAATTTTATTTCTTTATATTTACGTACTTGCTTTTTGTATTATCATGGAATTTTAGCATTTATTTTGTAACGTATTATGGTCCAAGAAATTTATGTAACAAATAATTACAAAACACGAGAACAGGTACAAGGTACAAGAAATTTTATATATAAAAAAATTTTATATAAAACAACTGATTATCATATTCCAGGGTATTATTTTGCATACAGATATTGTTATTGATTTCTAGTTATACTTTTAACTCATAAACATAAATAAAAGAATTAAAAACTTTTATATAGGTACAGAATTAGTACTACCCTGCAAAATGTGCATCCTTATTTCTACTCTCACAAATTTGGGCCAAAAGTTTGCATTATACATGGCAAAATGCAGTATTAGCCCCACAAGCTACTTGCTCACAGAAGGTAGAGTTGGTGGGGTTGGGGAGGGACAATGAGACTTAAAGTTCAGAAGTGGTGGTGGGCAGGCCATGGAGTTGTGGGGCTGCCAGGGAAGCAGAAGGAAGGCAGGGGGAGGCGGCAGGGGCAAGCCGAAGGGTTTAGGGCAGACGTGGACAATTTTAGGGTGCGTGGATGGATGGCAGGTCTGGTGGCTTCCTCTCTTTAGCATGTGAACCTTTATTTAGCAGCTATTGCATGCTGGGCATGCGGCTGAGCTTTGGAGGGCGTCGGAGGAGGCCCTGCACTAGAGGTGCCCAAGTTCTCAAAGGCCACATGCCACCTGTGGGGCCAAAGGAGACACCCCTTAACCTGGGTTATTGAAGCACGAAATCAGGAGACAGGTTCATATAAGTGCCTGAGCAAGTACCTACCTTCCCGGAGATGTGGCCAGGGCACCCCTGGACCCTGTTAACAAGACAGGACTGGGATGTCCTGAGGCTGAGTTCCACTCTTTGTGCAGTTCTAGGCTGCAGCCCTGGGCTCAGGGGACATGGAGGACATGCCGGAGGAAGGTGGCCATAGCCAGGACAGCAGCATCTAAGCTGATCCCCGAGGGTGTCGAGATCACTTATACCACAGTTGACTCCAATAACAGTAATAGTCTGATTCTTTTCTGTTGGTCCTACAGATTTTTATTTATAGAATTTTCAGTAGGCACCTAATATATATTGTTTAACATCAAAACTAAAACCATCTCCTTCTTACCTTGCATTTAGCTGCCACTTCCATTTGAGTCCAGTCTATTGGATATTGAGTGACCACAATGACCACACATGGAGATGGAGAGTCACATTGCAAACTGAACACCAGGCTTCGTGTGTAGGCATGCGGCCCAGGACTTAACTGTGTGTCTAAGAACCCAGTGACAGGAGGCAGCCAGGCCCCAGAAGGGCCTTCTTTCACTTGGCATTGTGCTCCTGAATTGGCTGTCATGGGCAGCCCTTGTCCTTCAAGGGACCACAAACCAAGAGTCCTGGGTCTAGAAATGACATAGACATAGTCTGGACCAAACCACACATTTAACAGATTAAAATCAACAACAACAAGGTGAAGGCTGATATAGTTAGGAACTATGGAAAGATTAGGAAGGAGGCCATGTGCTGGATTTTAATTCAGGGCATCACAATGTACTCGTGTTAAGTATAGAGTTGTGCTCAGTCAGTAGGCTGGGAAGCAGTGACACCCCAGTGGCAGTGAGCACATCTAACACCAGATCTTGGTTTCTAAGTACCGT
Organism: Lyroderma lyra; assembly: GCA_004026885.1. Lineage (NCBI taxonomy): Eukaryota > Metazoa > Chordata > Mammalia > Chiroptera > Megadermatidae > Lyroderma > Lyroderma lyra. The sequence goes on from PVJL010000672.1 coordinate 274,304, forward strand.
TTTGTTTTTTTGTTTTTTTTGTTTTTTCTAATGGGAATCGGGGTTGATTCCAGGGCTGGGGCTCAGAGAGCATCAGAGGAGGCTGGGACATCTTGTTTTGCCTGGAAGTTAGGACATGGCCGAAACTGATAGGGAGATATCAGAGGCACAGAGACATCCCATAATGGGACTCTCACTGGCCAAATTCCATACAATTGGAAGCTCAAAAGAAATAGTGGTAATAGTGAATTATAACACTTTGAATAAAAAAAGAACCAGTGGGTTCACAGTTGATACTTAAAAGGGGTGAGGGGGGTTCTGTATAGAAGAAGGCCAGGTAACTATGTAGAAGGAATGGCAGTTTTCAAAAAATCACCACTTTGCAACCACCAAGATACTAATTGATTCATGGTGAGGGTCAACAGTGAGCCTGAGTTCACTGGGTGAAATGATGTAGGAACACAAGATATATACAGTAGACTCTCAGTTAACCGGCACCCATGGGGATTAGTAGATGCCAGATGAATGCAAGTAGACTCTCCGTTAACCAGAACTCAAGCAACCAGCAAAACCTCAAGTAACCAGCAAGATGTTTTTGGCTGGTTGTTTGAGTGCCTGTTAATGGAGTCTACTGTACCAGTCTCAGAATATCAACCTGGATTGCGTACTAATCACAGAGAGGAAAATGTACTTTTACAAAGGGGGGATCTATCAGACACCCCCTGAACCAAGGCATTGGACTTGGCATCACCATTCATGGAATAAGCTGACATCCGCTGCCCTCCCGCAAGGTGGGGGGTCAAAGGAAAACACTCCACATTGTCTGAGACTGTTGCGAGTAATGCTTAACTTGAATCTGAACTTTAGAAAACAAAATTGAATAGATTCAGAATATGGGCTATTCTACAAGGCAACTGGAATGACTTAAAAACTTGCAATGCCCAAGTTGAAAAAGGCATAAAAGGGCAGGAGAGGACACTTCTGATTAAAGAAAAGTAAAGTGACATGACAACTAAATGTAGTGTGTGTCCCTTGGTGGCATCCTGGGTACAGGCACTGAGGGAGAAAGTGCTGTGATGTCTACAACTTACCAATGATTGAGCAAATAATGAAAAAAAAAAAAAAAAAAAAAGCTGTGTGTTTACATGTGTGAGTAGAGAAAGGTGAGAAAGTAAATGTGGCGACATCTTAACAATGAAAGAACCTAGGGGAAGGGGATATGGGTATTTGTGTCCCAGTTCAACTTTTTGGCAACTTTGAAATTTTTCAAAGCAAAAAAAAAAATGTGAGGGATAAACAGTAATGACAATAAAAACAGGCCAATAGCAATAGAGTGACTTGTCAAAAAATAAAATTCAACTGAGACTGAAACTCCATTCTCTTGACCCAAAATCCAGTACGCCAGCAACTGCTCCTCTTCATCCAGGCAAATGGACAGACAGACAGGCACAGAGAGAGTCCCTTATCACTTGGTTCAAAGACCAGAGCTTTGAGAGGGTTTAAGACACCAGCTTTTCCAGGTCTGCTGCTTAGCTAAAGAAAGACACACATCACCACCTTGTGGCCAGCCAGGGAATCCCTCTTTCCAGTTGCTTTGGAGAAACGGCCCAAAATAGATTTCCTCCCCTCAAAAACCTAATGGAGCCCCAAATTCTTAGATAATCAGAAGAAAGAGGAAAACCTTCCTTGTGTGTCTTTCACCACCACACACCAGCAAACCGCTGGCCTTTCTGATTCTCTCGTGCAGTAGGAGGACAGACACATTGGTGATTTATTCAGAGCTTGCTCTCTGTCGCAAGGGCGTCGGTCATTGTCACTGGTGCTTTACAGAGACTCAAAGGTAGGCAGAGGGGTGGGCGAGCGATGGAAATGGGGGGTTCAGGGGTGCCCTGGCTGGAGGTTGTCAGTGGGGGAGCAGAGGGATGACTGACTAGGAGAAAGTATCCTGTGTGATTCATCAGGGAGCACGTGTGGCTTTCTCTGGTTGATCTGATTTGGATGTGGGGACCAAGATGAGGGCAGCTGTCAGTTATAATCAAGTCCTAGCCACCTGGGGCCAGTTGTTGCAAAGGTTATTGTTTAGCTTCCTGGATTGTTACTAGAATTGGCAGCCGGCCCACCACGAATTGGGCTTAGAGCTGGCGGGCTACCTGGGGTGTTTATCATAGAAAAGGGGGTGGTTTCCTGGGCAGGTGGCTGCAGGTTAGGGGGCACAGTTACCTTTTTGTATATGCTCTGGCCACTGTCCGTTTGCATATGGCCACTCCCCACATAACGACCTACGTGTTTAACGATGGCTCAGACTTACGACCAGTTCTCCAGTGGGGAATCCCCTTTCTCAATCTTTGTCTCATTCCCACAGTCGGTTAGTATTCACTACACGAAGCATTTGCAATCACACGAGACTACATATTTTGTTTGTAAGTGTGGTGTCACGTGATATCTATTGAAAAATACATACCTTATGGCATCACAACATGCCACAAGACTTCCTCCTTGAAGCTCCTCGCTTATCCACCAATTTGCTTAAGGACGTAGTCGTGGGAGTGGGACTGGGTCGTTCAGTGAGGAGTGCCTGCACTCAGTCTCACCGTGGAAGCAGCCTCTCCACACAGCACCCAGGTTGTGGCCCAGCATGCTGCAGGCAGCTGTAGGTGCCAGGAGTTCTAATTACGGGGCGGAGACCCCTGAAGGGGGGTCAGAAGGCCCAGCTGTGGCCCCCAACCCTCTTCTCTGACTGGGAAGGCTTCACCCAACTTGATGGCCGCCTCTGGGCAGAGAAGGGGCCATTTCTGCTTCCTATTGTAGTCACCCTATTGAGAGGTGACACTAAACCCACGTGCTCCCTCTAGAGGTTGGAGAGTGAATAGCAGGGGCTGTGCTGAGGAGATTACCTGCCAGATGGACACAGGTACTTAACCTGCTCAGAGCAGCCCCGGGGAACCTGGGGACTCCAGCTGCGTCACACATAAATGAGTCACTGCTTATCCCAAGCCCACACTGTCCCCACCACGCCAACCACGATGCACTTCCTCTTTGTCCAACCCCAGGCTCTTCGTGTGAAGTGGTCCCATCTCAGGTTGCCCTGGGTGGACCTCGACTGGCTCATCGACATCTCCTGCCAGATCACGGAGCTGGACCTGTCCGCCAACTGCCTGTCCTCCCTCCCTTCTGTCATCCCCTGGGGGCTCATCAACCTCCGGAAGCTGAACCTCTCGGACAACCACCTGGGGGAACTGCCGGGCGTGCAGTCCTCCGATGAAATCATCTGTTCCAGGTGGGCCGCCCCTCCCCCACCCCGCAGGTCCCCGGAGCGTGAACGGGGCCCTCCGCGCCCCGGCTGCCCACACCACCCTCCCCCTGATCGTAGTCTGTGGTTTTGAAAACAAATTTTCAGCTCAAATCAGAGAAGGAAGTTCTACCTGCCCTAATGCCTCTCCCTTGGGAAAAAGGTCCTCACACACACCCAGGTGAGCACAGAGGGGAGGCGTTTGTCTGACCTCTCTGGCGACCTTGGAACCCACTTGCCCGCAATGCCCTGTCTTGGTCCTGCACACAAGAATTAGAGGTGGGCGATGCTAGAAGCAGTGAGCCCCAAAGGCTCATGGGAAGGGGAAGGATGTTACCTTCCACGATGTATGGTGATGAGGCTGCCCTATTTCCTTGAGACAAAAATAGGATATTGGGCCGACAAAAACAGGATGGGGTTATGTAATATTCCATATTCGTGAAAAAGTAAGATGATAACAAAAGTTCTATTACGTGAACCTATTGAGCTAACAATTATTAATATTCTTCACCGACAGAACTCATACAAAAATTTAAGTAGATGTACAGGGGGGAGCTGTATTTCACCATGATTGTGCTATGAATATTTCTCTGATGAAGTAATCATACGCAGCAAATTTTGGTCTTTCAACTTTTTATTATAAAACTTCTCACACTCCATGACACAATTTGTTTTACAACTCACATATAGCCCTCATTGTCTCAACACTTAACCTAGATTTTTAGGCCATAAGAGGCATGAAAAACAACCTAAACTCACTGCAAAAGAACATGCAAATGGGTACAAATGAATAACACTAATTTATTGGATATAAAACACACAAAAATTCATAAATAATATATATATATAAATAAAATACTTATAAAATATCACATGAGCAGTCAAAAAATCTACATGGCATACCACACTGAACACTGTAATGCAGGACTGCAGTGGCCAGACTGCAAAAAAACATACAAAAAAAAAAAGAATGACCATCTGACTGCTATCACAAGCCGATATATGCTAATGTCCCACTGGAGAGGTCTGCTGTAACAGAAAAATAGCTAACAGCCTGTTGAACTGAAATATGAGTCTGAAAAGTCTGAATCAAACTGAATGTAAGGCAGAAAGAATATCTATGGGCAGAATGATGATAGAACATAAGACTCACAGTCACTGCATCCCACATTCCCAACCTGATGGAAGCAAACAGCCAGGTGAGCTGGTTCAGTAGTTCCTGTGCATCAAGACCCTCCCGGCTCCCACGTGTGGAATGGGGCTTAGCGACCACCTCTAGAACTCCTGCCTCTGCAACTAAGCAAGGGGGCAGCGTCAGATGGTCGATAGCTCCAAAAGCCTGGTCCTGACTGGATAAAGTAAATGAAACTTCTTCTTTCATCACACTAGTAGTTTCACTGCACATACTGATTAGCATAGAGCCTTATGATAAATAAAAAACCTGCATTCAGTTTTTTTTACAAAATATTAAAATGGGGCAAAATTGACATTTATATTAAAATGACAAGACAGTCAGGAAATATGAAGGAAAAAAAGCAGTACTGTCCCATTTGAAACAATACATATAGTCAGCCTAATGATGATTCTTACCTATAGGGCATTGCTCCCTATGATCTGAGCTGATGTCAAAAGCTATGGCGCTACATCACTGGTTCCAAAGTGGTGGTACGTGTACCGCTGAAGGTATGTGCTGGGCCATTCAGGGGCACACGAAAAATAATCAGTAATGGTGAAAAAACAAAATTAAAAAATGGAAAACATTAGTTGCGGAACAATAAATGTTGAGTTTGAATCACCTGTCATGGAGACACTTCAAAATGAGATCACATTAGTGAATGATGATTGGTGAGGGCGTGGCTATGAACCCCTCCCCCAAATGGCTCTCCTACCAATCATTACACACAGTTTCAGAACAATCCATTTGTGACATTTCTAGAACTTCCCCAAACATAAAAATACCTCCATAGCCAGACCGTTGGATCAGTTTAATTCTTGACTGAGTAAAAATCAGTGCATTGTCTTTAATCATAATTCTTTTCAAGTAGTTTTTTTAATTTAATGTTTAAATACTTGATCATTATACTATTTACTGTTACAAATACTGTAAAATTAAATCTGTGGTTTGTACTTTGAGTGTAGCCATTTTTCTTTCCTAACTTATTACCTCATTTCCACTGTTTTACATTAAGACAGGCACTGAGTAAAAGTGTCAGTATTTCAAAACAGCTGTGTTAAAAACAAGGGGTACGACTTATAAAAATGAGTTTAACAGGGACACAAAAGTGGCGAAATGTTGGGAACCATTGCTCCAAATGAAGTGAGAGAGGAGGCTGTTGAAACGGGTTTAGGGTGGTCAGTAGCTCATGGGAAAGAGGCCCACACACAAAATCTAAACAACGGTGTCATCTGAGAAGGAGTCCCTAACCAGGGCCACACTCAAGGGTCCGAAAGGTTGAAGGCACTACTCTGTGGTCTTGCCGGGCACCCACTCAGGTTGCTGTCACGACTGTGAGAAAGGCTTTCATCCCGTCCCCACTGGGCAGCGACACTGGGCCCACCAGAGAGAGATTTGATTTCCTTTGTCTGCACAGGACCAGGGTAGCAGTTAATGCAATGACTGCAAATCACATTGCTGCATTTTCAGTGTACACTGTTCAGCTTTGGACAAGGAGAAAAAGAAAAGAATACACCTCGTGTTTACAGAAATAGATAAGAATGGTTTTTCCATTCTCTTTTCTGACATCAACTTGCTTCTTCCCCAACCGCAGCCTCCTCGAGGTTGACATTTCAAGCAACAAGTTGTCGCATCTTCCACCAGGATTCTTGCACCTCTCAAAACTTCAAAAATTGACAGCTTCGAAAAATTATTTGGAAAAATTGTTTGAAGAAGAAAGCGGTACGTTCTCCCCTCAGCCTCCTGACCTGATTGGCTATTTCTTGACAGGGATGTTTTTAACCAATTCATCCTTTTCTGTTTTCCTAGCTACTAACTGGATCGGTCTGCGGAAGCTCCAAGAACTCGATATTTCTGACAATAAGTTGACAGAACTCCCTGCAATTTTTCTTCATTCTTTCAAGTCACTCAGTTGTCTGAATGTCTCCAGAAATAACCTGAAGGTATTTCCAGACGCCTGGGCCTGCCCTTTGGTAAGTATCATATGGGAAGTCACAGAGCTCTGTGGGTGGGTGCGCTGTGTCACCTCCTCCCCTCAGTGGCCACCCTCATGTTGTACAAGGGGGGACCCAAAAGAACCCAGAATGATCTTCTGGAGGGTGGGTCCCTTGTAGTACAGGCTTCCCCCACTGGGTGAGTGTCCTAGGGACCCATCTGCATCCGTGCACCAGCTGGCGGTGTTGTGAGAGGCTGTGTTCAGCTCCAGTGAAATGTTTTTGGAGATTCTTTCAACGCGTTTGCCCGTTTCATGATGGGTGATTCACACAAACAATGTGCGCATGACAACGCACCTGCCCACACCGCGCTGAGTGTTCAGCAGTTTTTCACCAAAAAACGGCATGACCCCTGTGCCCCACCCTCCCTATTCACTGCTCTCGCCCCATCCCTGGATGAAAAAAGTCCTCAAAGGGAAACCTTTTCCCAATGTGGAAGAGGTGAACCCAAAAAGTGGCAGAAGTACTAAAAGGCATCAGAATCAACACGTTCAAAAACTGTTTTGAACAGTGGAAATATGTCTCAATAGGTGTATTGCATCAAACAGAGAGTACTTTGAAGGTGCCTGAAGTTTAAACATGTAAGAATAAATACCAAATTTTTATTAAAAAATTAGTTTTTTTGTGGTGGTGGTAGTGGGGGCCCTTCCTCGTAGAACATCAGTGTCCCTCAGCATTCAGCAGCTGAGTGTCTCAGGCAGGTAACTCATCTGAAAGCCCGTCTGACTTGGGGCTTGAGATTCGCACAGTAACACTCACAGAACTTTCCACAGTTACAATTTGCACGTGTGGCACACAGCGACTTCTGCCCAAATTGGCTGGGTACAGTGGGGGGGAGCAGTTCCTTTAGGACAGCTCTAAAATAAGAATAAAAAAGAAGAAATAATCTGCATCCACCACACTGCCAATTGCATAGTGTTTCTGTTTCTTGGGAAGTTGCTTGTTAAAGCAGATGGCACAGCAGAAAGAATATTTGTGTTTTGTCGCTGTTGATGTTAAACCAGAAAATTCTCCATCGCCAGCGTTAACAATTCCAGTTTCAACATATGTGTGTGGGAACCCGATCCCTCTGTAGAGCACAGACCTGAATTGTCCTGTCATCTCCAAGGACAATGGACCGGATGTTCTGGAATGTGGGGGAAGGGCTCTGAGCCACCTGTGTGTCTCCCAGGAAACCGTCCCCATCCCTCCCGAGGATCAGGGTTGGGAAAACAGGATGACCACAGTCGGTAGCCTCCTGGGTTGTATTTATTACAGAGCCATGGTGATTAAGACCCATTTGAGGACAGTCTTTCTCATACGTACCATCACACAGCTCACTAAGGTCTCCTTGTCTTTCTCATCCAACTCCTAGAAATGCTGTAAAGCATCCAAAAATGCACTGGAATCCCTACCGGACAAAATGGCCATCTTTTGGAAAACCCACCTCAAGGATGTGGATTTCTCAGAAAATGCTCTCAGGGAAATTCCACTGGGGCTCTTCCAGCTTGATGTAAGTCACCATTTCTCATCTACAGCTTCTGTGAGAAAAACCACTCCACGTCGCAGTGAAACCTGAGAGCTTCCCCAGAGCTCCTAAGCAAAACAAAAACAAAAACAAAAAAGTCAAAAGAAAATTTCACCTGTCAACAAATGTGTGTGGTCACGAGCCAGGGTGTGGGGAGGAAAGGTGCAAAATGACAGCGGCTGTGCACGGGGGTGGCTTACGGATTGTCGTCCCCGGGACTTCCTCTAATGTTGGACGTCGTCAGCACAGTTCTGAGCTTCTCCCGTTCTGTCCCTTTCCGGGTGACACCGAGTCTGCTGGTGTGTGACGCCCAAAGCCAAGGGGTCACTGCCATTGGGGGCTGCCTTGTCCCTGCCGTCCTCCCCAGAAGTGGCAGTTCCAGAATTCCTGGGGGTCCAAAGGTCCTTTGGATGTGAATTCAGGAAAAAGCCCTGAGTGTCCCCCCCTCTGCCATCCCACAGCACGGGGCTACTTTCTCACTTGAGGTTGTTGCAGGTCTCCTTCTATCCCCCCAACTCCGATGGGAACCCCCAGAGGCAGAGCTTGGAGCATAGCATCACGGGCTCTCCTCCAAGGCCTGCTGCAGCTTCCCCCCATGTTCAGGGATCCCCAAAAGGCAGCAGAGGCCTCGTCAGCATGTTCTCAAGAACCAGGGTCATCATGTCATAAGTGCCTGGACAAATATAGGCAAAGAAAGGGCCTGGGGTGCCTCCAATGTGAGGGGAGGGCTGGTGGGTGAGGACACACGTCCCCAGTACCCACAGGGCCCTGCTGCACACAAGTCCACATCCACCACCTGACCTGTAGGCTAGTCCCCTGTTCTGGGTCTGTCCCCTCTCACCTCATGACCACTAGCTGACTGGGCTTTCCGGTTCCCACGGCGGCCAGAAGCAGCCAATCAGGAAGGAGGGAACCTTGTCTGGGATCTCACCACTTGGCCCTGTGGGAATCTGTCCCCTTCTCCTAACGTGAGGCTGGGGGTCTCTGTGACTCCACGCTATCCTCTGATAGACATTCAGTAGGCGGGTCACCACACTACCCCCTTGCACAAACAAGGGTCACCACAGGCACACGGCCCGGCCCTCAGAGAGTGCACAGCGGGGGCAGGTCACCCTCAATGTCATTGCTGCCACCCTGCCGCTTTCTGGGATGAGGCCTCAGACTGTGTCCCTCTCCCGTGGTGACCCCTTCAGAGCTGGCCGTGTTCCCAGGAATAATGGTCGCTCCTACGAAGCCTCAGCTCCGAGAAGTGCTTGGACGCCTTCATTCTGGCATAGCTGCTCCCATTCTCTGGAGGGAATCACCTTCTAGAAGCCTCAAGTCTGTTTGGTACAGGTCCATGAGTTTAAGGGACTCATGAGCCCGCACTGTTGGCATCTTGGCAACTCGGTGATGGTCATTTGTCAGAGAAGTGTCATTCTCCGCCATTCGTCCTTGCTGTTGGCAGTTTTGAATGTCTGCACGGTCACGGCATCTCTCTCTCTCTCTGTCTCTCTGTCCCAGGCCCTTACATTCTTGAGGTTACAGGGGAACCAGCTGGTGGCACTCCCACCTCAAGAGAAATGGACCTGCAGGCAACTCAAAACCCTGGACCTCTCCAGAAACCAACTTGGCAAGTAAGTGAGTCTATCTCTCCCTAGAAGGTTCTAGAATGTGTGTGTGACTCAGCCAAGCAGGCCCTTGGAATATTTCTCTTCGCTTATTAGGGCAGCTGTGACAAAGTGCAACAGGCCAGCAGCTTAAAAGACAGACATTTATTTTCTCACAGTTGTGGGGGCCAGAAGATCAGGGTGTCAGCAGGGTTAGTCTCTCCTGACGCCTCTCTCCTGTCATGCAGATGCTCACCTTCTCCCTGTGCTCACATGGTCATCCCTCTGTGGCAGTCTGTGTCCTAATGTCCTCCTGATACAAGGACATGAATCAGATTGCATGAGGGCCGCCTCATGACCTCATGCCAATTCAGTCACCTCTGTAAAGTCCCCATCTCCAAATACAGTTATATCCTGAGGTCCTGGGACTTGGGGCTTCCACATACAAATTTGCAAGAGGAGAGACTTAGCCCCCTACATCTCCTCCCATTTCTAACCTCTAGAAGCTCCTGGAGCATCTTCTGACTTTAGCCTAACCTGTCCTTCTGTTCCGAAGTTTTGCCGATCACTAACCAATATGTATAGAGACGGAATGAAAAGTATCCTCTCCCCAAGGTCTGTTCATAAAAGGTGAGACTCTAGGGTGAGCCCAGCTGGCCGCTGGGACCCTGGAGACGTGAAGGCCACCCCCATGATGTCTCAGAGAACTGACAGCCCAAAGCCAGCTCCCCAGGGGCAGCCCGGAAGGGAACAGCCATGGGCATGGACGCTCCTGCCAGGCAGACACGCTGACACCAGCCTGAAGGAAACCACCAGTCATGCCTGTGCCACTCGTCCCCTTTGGGGACGTTTTTTCCCCAAAGACGTCTGAGCACAATGGTGCCATTGTGCCGACAAGTACATGTCAGCTGCTGCGGACCCAGCACCCTGCAGATGAGATGCTCCCCCTTCTCCCTGCATACTTCGGCATTCAACACTCACAGCCCAGATACAAGGGGGACCCCAAAAAGCCGGAATTTATAAAAAACTGTGTACTTATTCTTACACGTTTGCACGTCAGTCACCCTCAAAGTCCTCTCCGCTGGATGCAACATGCCTACTGAGACGCTTTTCTCACTGCTCAAAGCAGCTTTGGAACTCCTCAACTTTAATGCCTTTTAGCACGTCTGCCATTTTTGTTTCACCTCTTCCACCTCAGCAAGGCGTTTACTCTGAGGACGTTTTTCACCCAGGAAAACAAAAGAAAGTCCCTTGGGGTGAGATCTGGTGAACAGAGGGTGGGTACAGAGATTGTGCCATTATTATTATTATTATTTTTGGTCACAAACTGCCGAACACTCAGGGCGGGGTGGGCAGGTGCATTGTCATGCTGCACGTCATTCATGTAAATCACCATCATGACATGGACGACACACTGAAAAACTTTCCAAAAAGTATTCACTGACGCCAAACGCAGCCTCTCGCAACACCGCCAGCTGGTGCACGGATGCAGACGGGTCCCTAGGACACTCACCGGGGGGCAGGGGGGGGAGCCTGTACTACTTGGGGCCCACCCTCCAGAAGATCATTCCGGTTTAGGGGGACTCCTGGCTCCTAGTAACGTCTTTGTCAGGCTTTCCTCCACTTGTGACCTTTTCTCTCCCTACAGAAATGAAGAGGGACTGAAAACAAAGCGAATTTCCTTTTTCACCACCAGAGGGCGCCAGCGTTCAGGGACCGAGACAGGTGTGTTGGGGGAGGGGAGCTGAGGGAGGCTGTTGGGCTGGGTGGGCTGTTCTTGGCTCCTGAGCACATGGGGAATCGTCCTTCTCTAGACCTGTCCCCTCGATCCCCTGTGGCAGTGCCAGAGACAAAACTGCACATGAGCTGTGCCTGGTGCTGTGGCCTGCAAGTATCCTGACACCCCCCCTTTCCTGTTTGCAATCTGATGAGACTAGTGGCTACTGTGTGTGGATGTCCTGTCATGGGGACACTGCCCTGTGCTTAGATGTCTTGTCGTGGGGACACTGCCCTGTGCCTGGATGTCCTGCTGTGGGGACACTGCCTCATGTATGGATATCCTGTCGGGGGGACACTGCCCCATGCATGGATGTCCTGTTGGGGTGACAGTCCTGCCATGGGGACATTGCCCTGTGCATGGACATATTGTCATGGGGACAGTGCCCTGTACCTGGATGTCCTATCATGGGGACAGTGCCCAGTGTGTGGATATCCTATCACTGGGACACTGCCCTAGATATGTTAAATATATTAGCATATTTCTGAGTGTCTCACAATATGAGGTTTGGGTTATGGTTTCCCATTTTTGCAGATGAGGAGACTGAGGTTCCCAGAATGCTTCGGTCAGCTCGGGTTTCCCTAACGAAGAACCCTAGGGCGCTTAAACAGCACAAGTGTATTCCTCACAGTTCTGGGGCCGGAAGTGTGACCTTAGGGGCCAGCGTGGCTGGTTCCCCGTGAGAACCCTCCTCCTGGCTCGGGAACGGCTGCCTTCTCTCTGTGTACCCACCTGGCAGAGAGCGTGTGAGCACCAGCTCGCTGGTATCCCTCCTTCTAAGGACACTGACCCTATCATGGCCCCACCCTCGTGACCTCGTCTAACCTTACTTTCCACAGGCCTCGTTGCCTAGTGCCGTCACACTGGCGGGACAACCTTCACAGATGAATCTGGGGACACACAGCGCAGCCTGGAGCATGGGCGTTGACTGATGTGGTCACATGGCCACTGGGTGGCAGGGCCAGGTGTCAGCCCAGCTCTGTGGGACTCCAGTGGGGTCCAGGTGAGCAGCAGGGTGAAGCCCTCACAGCCACAATGCAGGACTTTGTGAAGCCCACGTGGGGACACAGCCCCCCTCGGCCCACCGGCCATCCTGGCCAGGCTGAATTCCAGAGGGGCTTGTGGTCTCCCACAAACTCACCCAAAAGAGAAGCTTCCCTAGAATGTGTGCAGTGGTCACAGGGCAAGGCCAGCTCGGGGGAGACTATTTCTAGGAAAACAGGCTCTTGTCTGTTATCTTCTGTGAGGCGCCCTGGGGACGTGTAGACCCTCGTCCCTGGTGTGAAACAACAAGCAACAAAGCCCTGCTTTTTAAGCTTTTTAACCAGGAAGTTAAGACTTCTCAAGCCAATAACACTCACAGCAACACCCTCAGGACACTGTCCCATCGAACAGGAACCAATATTTAGGTCAGGCATGTCCCACGTCTAGCTCAGAATGGCTTTGAATATGGCCCAACACGAGTTCGTAAACTTTCTTAGAACATCACAAAAATTACACACAGACCTTTGTTTTAGCTCGTCAGCTATTGTTAGTGTTAGTGTATTTTATGTGGGGCCCAAGACAATTCTTTTTCCAATGTGGCCCAGGGAAGCCAGAAGGTAAGACACTGCTGCTTTCGGTCATTTTAAATGTAATATAACTTTCTTCTTTGGCTTGATAGTTCTACGTGCCCTTTACGTACAGATGGTGTGAGGTAGGGATAAGAAACACCACAGAGGCTAAAACATTCATAGAAAATGAACACCATAGTCTGTCCATCTGTTGTACCTTTAGATGAACCAGCATGCCTGTATGTATACATATGATATGCATATGTCAGTCATGTATGAGCGATTAAAACTGTAACGCATCATCAGTGAAACAGATAAGAATCCAAAAGTAGACCTCATTTAATGTATGACAAAGGTGGCATTCCGATTTTGTAGGAAAAGACAATTTTCTTTTAATAAATAGTGGTGGTATAACTGCTTATCCAGATGGAAGGGGGAAATTACAAGCCTAGATTCCCAACCTTATGTCAAACACCAAAAAATTTCCATGTAGATTTCACATTTAAGTATAAAAGCAAAAGAAAATAATAACATTTAAGAGAGTATATGTGTAATTGGGGGTGTTGGGAAAGACCTTTAAAGGCTAGGTGGGAAATCCAGAAATCTTTTTAAAAAATAAAAAAAAAGACTGAAATCTTAGGCTTTGTAAAAACAGACTGAGGAGAAATATTTGCAATGCAAATTTTTGCAACACAAATTAGCTTAAGGCCCTCATGTACAAAAACTGCTTACAAATTGATTATTTTTTAAAAAGAACCCAATAGGCAAAAAAGTGGGCAATGGACATGAACAGTGTGCAGAAGAGGAATGCTGGTGGCCCAGACACAAAGGAAAAGGTCCTGAGTGACACTAACCAGGAAATACAATTGGGAATCTCATGACTGATAGTTGGGTTTATGTTTTTTTGGGGGGGAAGTTTGTTTGTTTTTTATTTGTTTGTTTGTTTGTTTTTTGGTGGTTCCCTGGCTGGGAATCAAACCCAGGCTGCGGCATTGAGAGCGCCAAAGCCCAGCCACTGCACCACCAGGGAACCCCCCATGATTGATCCCTTTTAAAACAAAGGACCTAGGACTTGGGAAATTGAGTCCAGACATAGAGATTTCACTTGGGAGAGGGGATGGGCAGGAGAAGAGTTGCTGGTATACAAGGGATACCAAAAAAAAAAAAAACAAACCAGAATTTACTTATAAAAAAGTGTTTATTCTTACATGTTTAAACTTCAGTCACCTTCAGAGTACTCTCCGTTGGATGCAGTGCACCTATGGAGACGCTTTTTCCACTGTTCAGAACCATCTTTTAACTTGTCGATTTTTATGCCTCTTAGTGCTTCTGCAGTTTTTTGTTTCACCTCTTCCATGTCAGCAAAACGATTCCTTGTGAAGACTTTTTTCATCCAAGGACACAAAAGAAAGTCACTCAGTGTGAGATCGGATGAATAGGGAGGGTGGGGCACGGGGGTCATGCTGGTTTTGGTCAAACACTGCTGAACACTCAGCGCGGTGTGGGCAGGTGCGTTGTCATGCTGCACGTTGTTCGTGTAAATCACCCATCATGAGGGCATCTGGAGGGCAAAGGGGTTGAAAGAGTTTCCAAAACAATTCATTGAAGCCAAACGCAGCCTCTCACAACACCGCCAGCTGGTGCACTGATACGGATGGGTTCCTGGGACGCTCACCTAGCTGGGGAAGCCTGTACTAAGAAAGGCCCGCCCTCCAGAAGATAATTCTGGTTTTGGGGGGTTCCCCCCTCGTAGATCTCAATCATGCTTTCATCACTGTGGGTTGAGCCTCTTACGTTGGGGTTGATTAGAAGGGTGTCTCCACTTTAAAAATGCAGAAGTGCGTGAGAAGGTGGGCATCACAGTCAGGGGACCAGCCACCCCCTTGTGAAGCCACCAGAGTGCCAGGCCAAAGGCAGACAGTGACAGAGGGCCAGGTACCAATGTTCTGGAAAATGACTTCCCTGGCAGCTGCAGGAGCGTGTCTGGGGAGCTGGGTGAGGAAGCCACACCTCTTGGAGGGCCCCTGGCAGAGGTGGCTGATGGAGCTGGCACGTGACAAAGGCCTCTTGGTTTTTTTTATTTTCATCTAGAAAGTCGAGGCCACACCCGTGTACAAAGAAGGGGATCCATTGCAAGCCCTTTTCCTCAGTAGGGTTATTCTCTCAGGGCTGTTGACCCTTGGGTAAGGAATTATCTATAAAAGATAACTTGTTTGCAGACGGATAGTAAAACCCCAAGTAAATTTATGTACCTTCAAGCAGTCATATTTGTGCAGCGGCCTTGTCCAAAAATAATTTGGACGGCTGTTTTTACGGTAAAATTCAGACCAGCAGGGTCATAAATAACTCATGAATAAATAATTACACATCATAAATGCCTTGAGCTGTGCTCCCCGGCCTTTTTCACAGCCCTGCACGGGGCCAGGAGCCTCTGACAGGTGTTACGTCTGTCTGGAGTGTTCGTTCCTCGTCCCCTCCCTCCGTTGCTTAAAGAGGCTTAATAGCACCAGGGCGAAACCTTAAAACTGGAACGCCCCAAGGTCAGGTACTTGAGGGGGAGTCTTTTGGAAGAAAGGGCACCTTTTCTTGCTATTAATGTTCTTCTAGTTGAATAAGGACAGGCCTAAGTTAATTACTCTTTCATTTAAAAAAAAAAAAAAAGAGGCCTTTTTGAACATTTTCTTCAGAATCGAAGTCTAGTACAAAGGCGTCTTTAAGCGTCTATCCACAGGGGGCGCTGCACTGAGTCCCATCCAACAAGGCAGCTCATTTAGGCTGATTTTGGTATTCTGTTATTGCCTCTTCCAGAACATTCTCTGATGCCCAGTTACCGCAGTACCATTGACACTGCAGCCCCATGCGTGGAACAAAAGCTGGGGTGAAAGGGAGCATCATTTCAGCCCAACAAAAGATCTGGCTCCTCTGTCTTACTCGTCAGGCGGGGAACCAGGCCAGAGGACTTGGAGGCAGCTTTGTCTAGAAGTTTCCAATCTGGAAGGGCCCCTCGGGTGCTGTCCTGCCCCCTTGCTCCCTGCCTTAGTGGGCAGGAGGAGGCACTTCAGACATTGTGCTGAAAGCCAAACCTCTGGTTTTCATCAGTGGGTGTTTTCGGGCTCTAGGCCACATTCTTGTCCACTCACACCCTGGGCACCCCTGGAAACAGCACATTTGACGTGATTTTAATGGTAATCTCATCATTAGCCTAATTAATGAACTCACTTAAATACTAGAGAGTTGGCTTGGTTTTCAGAGAATGCCATCTCTGGGAGCATAGAACCCAAGCCCAGATGACACGTTTTCCGTTAACTAGGTTTTTTTAATTGAAGGTGTAACACCTGTACATAGCAAACAAACGGTTTGATCAGTACCAAAGGGCGCGGAATGAATATATTCAGTCTCCTAATAATTTTCTTCCCCAGAGACAACTGTGGAATTTTGAGTGTCTCTTGTAACAATTATGTTTGTGACTAAAATACATGTATTACTACTATAACATGTATATATGTGTCTGTATATGTGCGGTATATACACATGCCTGTAAAGGCATGTAACATACAAAGGCTGTCTGGAAAATATCCAGCCATGTAATATGAAAAATAGGGGCATTTATGGCTGGATTTTCCCCCAACAGCCCTCGTATACATGCATGTGTATGGTATGTGTGCTGTGCCTATAACACAGCACATGTGTGGTGTGTATACACATGCCTATAACGTATGACATACATGTACGTGTGCATGTGGACATCATATAGCATGTGTGTCATGTGTACACACATGCATATGACATGCATAAATGAATGGAGGTGTGTTTGCCCACATGTCTGAACACGTTTTGAGGTACATACACAAAGGCGGCCTTCAGATACCTTGATTCCATGCCTTGTTGTTTCAGTCCAAGTGTCCCTCACACCCACACCCACAGACCTGCCCTGTGCTTTGCCATCGCTGTCTATTACCCCAACCCCATAGGTGGACAGCTAGGCCATCTCCTGTTTCCGCTCTTACAAACAGTGTGCCGCCAAGCACATGTCTGTCTCGGTCTCACGTCTGTGCCGCGCGTGCGAAGATGTCTGTAGGGCCATTTGCTAGAGCTGGAGCTCCTAGTCGAGGCAACGAGCATCTGTCCTGAGGTTGCCGGAGCCCGTGTGCCCCTCAGCCTCCACAGGGAAATGGGCAGCATTGTCTCCCAGAGGATGGTCAGCTCTGCTCTTTCTTTGCAGCGTGCGTGCTGGACTTCCCAGCCTTCCTCAGCGAGTCCTTAGAGGTCCTGTGTCTGAACGACAACCACCTGGAGGCAGTGCCCCCCTCGGTGTGCCAACTGAAGAGCTTGTCAGAACTCTACCTGGGGAAGTACGTACACAGCGGGAGCGTGCGCAGGCCCTTTAAGAAGGTGCTTCTTAAACTGTCTGCAGACTCAGGGCTCCTGTGTACAAAGGAGCTGCCATGAGAGTTTCAGAATGCGGCCTGACAAAGCGGGGGATGGGGGATGATGCGGGGGTGCCTCTTTCCCACCACACGGTTATGATGGGAAGAACCAGTTGATCATTTTCTCACTCAGCACCGCCATAAAAATATAAACTAATTCAGGTCACACTGCCTTTATGAGAAGGGGCAGTGATCCTCTCCAGAGACCTGTAATTAATAGAAGAGAGAGGAAAGTTGGGGGAGCACCCCCCCCCTTGTCTAAGATACTGAGATTTGCATAAGACAGAAGTGCTGTTTGTATCCCCTGACCTTCCAGGGAGAAGGCTTTGAAATGAGTATTTAAATGAATGCCTGGAAGGGGATGGGGGGAGGGGGACAAGGTGGCAGGCTGGGGGTGCAGGCTGGGGCAGGCCACTGCAGGCCCCAGACAGGCAGCTGCATACGTGTGTTCCCCCACTGAGTGCGCATGCTGTGCTCTCAGCAACCCTGGCCTCCGCGAGCTCCCCGCTGAGCTGGGGCAGCTGGGCAACCTCTGGCAGTTGGACATCGAAGACCTGAACATCAGCAACGTGCCTGCGGAAATCAGGAAAGAAGGTAGGGCTTCCTCGGCATCTCCTGGGAAGGGAGATCCCAGTCTGGTTGTGAAGGACCTGGGGTGGGAACAGCTCAGTGACCCGTGGAGGCCAACTCGAGCTCCCAAATTTGGGAAGATGCCATGAAATTATTCAGGAAGCAATAGTGGCTGAGGACTACTATATTGCAATTGACCGTGCGATCCATCAAACTATCTGGGACCCTAAAGGCAGTAGGGATGTCGTCTTTAAGTTTGTGGATTTTTAGACTTTGCTTTTGGGGTGATCGTTGTCTCACCTTCCCACCTCCAGACCCAGTAGTCTTCTCACGCACCCCGTTAGAACGCACAGGTGTTCCTGCAGGACAGGATTTGGTTTCCGCGGAGATGTGAGCGTGTCCCCGTCCTCCGTGATTTTGCACAGGCCCCAAAGCCATGCTGTCTTACCTGCGTGCTCAGCTGCGGAAAGCCGAGAAGTGCAAGCTGATGAAGATGGTCATCGTGGGTCCCCCGCGCCAGGGCAAGTCGTCCCTCCTGGAGGTCCTCCAGACGGGGCGGGCCCCCCAGGGGATGCACAGCGAGGCCACCATCAGGACCACCAAGTGGGAGCTGCAGAGGCCAGCGGGCACCAGAGCCAAGGTCAAGCATGGTTGGCATGCTGGGTCCTGTGGGCAGCAGGGAGCAACCCAGGGAGAGTCCGGGAGTTCCCCAGCCTGTGTCTGAGGCCCATGATATTCGCAGGAGCCTGTGTGATGTTTCAGACCAGCCAATGGCAGTGAATCATTTCATAACGTGACCTTGTAGTTTTCTGTGAGAGCTAAGCTGTGGCTCCAGGCCAGCCTGGCGGTCCCTTAGGTTTCTCTGATGAGCTTTTAAAGACAGCAGTGCCCAGGCCTCTGTGTCCCCCTCCCCTGCTGTGGGCCCCAAGATTGCAATTCAAGTGGTCTCGGGTAGGGCCCGCCCCAGGGCTGAGAATGAAGACAGTAGGTGGTGTGACAGGCAGGCTACAAAGGCACCCCGAGAATGAATGCACTGTGCTCCCTGATGCCTGCTTTCACCCCGAGTTCTGAACCATCCCACTTAAATTGAAGCCCTCACTACACCTATTATCATTCTCTTTCCCATGCAGTATAAGACAAATGAAAATGAAAATTGTCCTACAATTGATTCAGAGAAAAGAAGCCTGTGGAATACTGGTGAGGTGGACGATAGCACAGGCCCCTGAGCTACGTACGTTCGTTCACACGAAACAGCTTCCGAGTCAGGGAAACCCCGTTCCAGTCGTGAGACAGTTCGGCTGAATGTGTCATGCAATACAGACTCAGAAACGATTTGTCTAAGGAATGTGTCCTGCCTGTTAGGGCCACAAGGTCAATCCCAGCCTGCCCCCCCACCCCCAGAACTCAGGCCCAAAGGTTCTCTGACGTGACCAGGCTCTGGAGCCCCTCCTGTGTGTTTAAGCAATTACTCAGTGTCGCTTCTTCCAGCTGCTCTATACCAAATGGCCATCCGAGGCCTGAGCGGGAATTAATTCATAACATTTTCCCTCTCCTTCAGCCCCACATTTCCTTCCTGCCGTCCCTGAAGTTTCCCCCTTTTTTTGTTGAAAGACAAACCCCCTGATCCTTAGGATGCTGGGCACCTAACTCCGTGTGGCTGGATCTTCAGCCAGTTCAGCACAGCTGTCTGCTTCCATCTTTATCCGAAAGCAGGTCAGCCTGTCGTGGGAACAGTTCTCTGCTGTAGAAAAACCACAGCCGTAGCTGCGTGGGCCAGATTCTTACCTCATAGTGCGATAGCGGAACGCCATCTACCCAGCCCTTCCCGGCAGCCCAACAGCCAGGCTTTTTGTTCATTCCCACGTTAGGGCCGTTTTCCTGCATCTTTGGTGGGCGCCGCCCTCTGACCTACCCGCGAGCCGAGGCCCGTGGCCTTGGCCTTGGCCTGGCTCAGATGGAGGTTAGGCCTCGGAGTGAGCACTGACGTCAGCGCCGGCAGGGTGTGTCCTAACCGTCTGCTGCCCAGACGGAGGCAGGACAATGCCCTCCAATGTTCCCCAGCCTCAGAGGGACGCAGCATCCAGGGCCTGGCCCCCGACTCTGTTAGCAACAGACAGAAGCCTCCAGAAGCCCCGGCCCTGCTCCACTGGACCCCCCCTAATCCGCTTGGATTACTGATTCCTAAGACAAAGCTGCCCCCCACCGCTGCCATGTGCCCCCCCATGTCCCATGTCCCAAGCGATCAGTTATCTCAGTTTGACACCTTAGTGTCTAAAATGCCTACTGTCCCTGTCTTGTCGCTCAAGTAGGTTGAGTCCGTGGAATTCAACGTCTGGGACATTGGCGGCCCAGCCAGCATGGCCACCGTGAACCAGTGCTTTTTCACGGACAAAGCCCTGTACGTGGTGGTCTGGAACCTGGCACTCGGGGAGGAGGCCGTGGCCAGCCTGCAGTTCTGGCTGCTCAACATCGAGGTAAGGACACGCAGCCCTCAGTGTCACAGGGGCCGCCGCTCTGATGTGTCTCCTTTACGGAGAAAAGGACGTTGTTAGGAGAACGCTTCCCGGAGGGTCCCAAGTCACAAGTCACAGCGATGCACTGCACACGCTCCTGAGCCAGGTGGTTGGCAGCCCTCTTGTCATTTTCTTAAATTTAACCCCTTTCCCGTGGGCCCCGAGAATGCTCATGGTGGTGCTTGCGGCTGCAGCGTTTCCCCCGAGATAACTCATGGGGGACTGTCCTGACCTCACCTCCAAAGTTTGCCACGGAATATCTCGATTTTATTATTATTTTCACATCGCCCTAGTATATCGATAGTCTTTGGAAACAAATGACATCATTCTACTTACAGCATTCTGATATTAGCAGTGGTGTTTCCATTCACAAAATACAGTCACTCTGAATCGCTGAAAATGTTAATTCCTAGCAAATGTACCACTCCTATGCGTGACAAACATGATTCAATACTGATCCTCACGTACATTTCTGTTACATTAGGATTAGAGATTGGTTCTGTTTAGAAATCGCTCCAAGAACAGTTTTTATATTTTATTTTCACATTGAAAACCAGTCAGATTTGCTTCAACCTCCAAGAGCGTGTTTGTGTAGAATTAATGAACGCTGCAGCGAGCTGCACTGTTTCTTTTCTAAGCGGGAAATGGGTTAAAAGCTCCTGCCTGTTGGACCCAGAGGGGGGAAGGGTAAAGGTGGTGGTGGGGAGGATGCAGCCACTCCCCAGGTGGCTACTGGGGGACCAGAACCCCGGGCCCGTGGGAGGGGTCACAGGGGCCCTGCACACACACCCCTCAGGCCACGCATAACAGGCCCTCGAGGTTTGCACATTGCAGGGCGCGGCCCCGGATGACAGGCTCAAGGCCACCGGGCTCCCATACCCGAGGGCCTGGGGAGCCGTTTCCAGCCCTGCGTTCTCAGCTGCGGTTCCCTGTCGCAGGCCAAGGCCCCAAACGCTGTGGTGCTGGTGGTGGGAACCCACCTGGACTTGATTGAAACCAAATTCCGTGTGGAGCGAATTGCGACCCTGCGGGCCTACGTGCTGGCGCTCTGCCGCTCACCCTCCGGGTCCCGGGCCACTGGCTTCCCTGACATCACTTTCAAACACTTACAGTGAGTGCCCCAGGGTTGCCTGCTCACCCCGACCTCGCGTGTAGCCTCTGCTGCTGGTCCCTCACTTGTCCATCTTCCTGGGGACACCAGGCATCTGCCTGAGGGGGGCTCCTAGCCGGGGTGGGGCTGCTCTGGGGCCACTTCCAGGGCCAAGAGTGGCAGCTTGCCCCCCAGGCCATGCATGGCCCTGGGGAGGGTGAGGAACTGCTGGGAGACGGAGGGCCCAGCCTGGAGACACCCCGTTGTGTGTGTCCTTCCTCATCTCCCCAGCGCTCTGTGGCCAGTGCCGAGCATGCCAGGCCCACCACGTTTGGTGAGGGTCCTGCTGGGTGGGGGTCGGGATGGGCCGGTGTACAGTGGGGACCGGAGCCCAGGACTTGTTGCTTCTCCCGCCTCCTGTCCCTGTGCCCACTTTGCAGATGGTGAAACTGAGGCTCAGTGAGTTACATAAGTGTTCTCCAAGGGGAATGGAGTGTACGTGGCTGCAGCCGCAGTGGGGCTCTTGGGTTCCATGGGATCTTGGTCTCCTATGCCCTTGAGAGCCACCCCTGGGGTCTGTGACAATAGGAGCCCTAGCTCTGGGGCACCCTGCGTCTGCTCTTTTCCAGTTTGTGTTCTTGGGCATCACCTTGTCCCTGAGTGCCTCACTTTTCCCCTCTGTAAAATGGGCACGTTGGGAAGACAGACTAAGTGACATAGCACAGTGCCCTGGCACAGTGCTCTGCACCAAGTAAGGCCTCAGTGCGTCTCCGTGTCCCTGTCTCATGGGTTCTCTCGACTCGCCAGTGTGGAGGACGAAACACTGGGGAGACAGACACGGCCACACCCGGCAGAGAGGGGCGAGGTGACGCATGTGTGTTTCTGTTTCGCACACGCAGTGAGGTTTCCTGTAAGAGCCTGGAAGGCCAGGAGGGGCTGCGGCGGCTGATCTTCCATGTCACGTGCAACATGAAGGACGCAGGCAGTGCCATCGGCTGCCAGCGCCTCGCTGGGAGGCTGGTGTGTACCTCCCTCACCCCGTGGGGGCCCGTCCCTCTCTGTCCACGGTGTCCTCAGACTCTGGGGTCCCAGTGAAAGCACGTGGAGGAAGGGAGGGATGGATAGTTGTAGGAAACAAGCCACCTCCTCAGGCCTCAGCGAGACGGCGGGTGGTCTGAGGGCCCAGCCTCACCCACCTGTCCCCAGGTCCCCAGGAGCTACCTCAGCCTCCAGGAGGCTGTGCTGGCCGAGCAGCAGCGTCGCAGCCTCTGTGATGACGTGCAGTACCTGACAGACAGACAGCTGGAGCGGCTGGTGGAGCAGATGCCCGACAACGACATCAATGACTACGAGGACCTGCAGTCTGGTGGGTGGGCCAGGGGCAGGTGGGCGGGCCGGGTGGCAGAGGGGCCCAGGTGGGTGGGCCTGGGCCCAATGGGCATCAGCGAGCATAGGCACAGGGCCCCAGAGAAGGGGTGTCTGCAAAGGACTGCAAATGCACTGTGGGTATTGATTTGGGGTCACAAATCAACTTCAAAGAGTTGGCAAATTTGCAGACAGATGCCATCATGGACATTGGGTAGACTGTGGCCCCCCCTCTGGCCATCAGATCAGCACGTTGGCAGCAATTAGGAGGTGTTGCTGGGCAGGGCAGCACCCCACGTGGTAGGACAGCCCATCAGTCTGCAGGGCCCGCGTGCTGGGAGGCTTGATTGCTTCCTGGGAAGCATCTGTGGCCGCGACCCCAGGAGAGTAGATCACCCCAGAGCCCCTCCCGCCCTCGTTCTGACACTGCCCCCCGACCTCCCCGGACAGCCCTCAGCTTCCTCATCGAAACGGGCGCCCTGCTGCACTTCCCGGACACGAGCCGCGGCCTGAGGAACCTCTACTTCCTGGACCCCATCTGGCTGTCCGAGTGTCTGCACAGGATTTTCAACATCAAAGGTTCCCGGTCAGTGGCCAAGAATGGGGTGATCCGGGCGGAGGACCTCCGGATGCTGCTCGTCGGCACTGGCTTCACGCAGCAGACGGAAGAGCAGTACTTCCAGTTCTTGGCCAAGTTCGAGATCGCCCTGCCCGTGGCCAACGACAGGTGAGTGCCAGACCCACCATGTCTGTTTTCAAGGGGTCCTAAGAGCTCCATTTACTGAGAAGGTGTAGGGAAACATACAAGGATGATGTTAAAAATAACTTTGGAGAAGGCCACATTTTAGGGGGTTGATTGGTTATCTGGTGAATGACACGCAGTAAAGTGACAGGATGCTCATGCTAATTACCATGGAGGGAGGGGCGGGGCCAGGAGCCACGTGGTCGGATCCAGTCATGCTCCAGCCCACGCCAGCTTGCTCCTCAGGACGCCCCTGCCCGGATTGCAGTTTCAGCCACTTTCTGGGTTCGATGCCGATCTTGGCCAGTAGCCAGAATCCCAAATCTGTAGACCTTTCTCATGAACCTAACACAGAATTTGTCGTCACTCTGTCCCTGTGACCCCAGAGCTCTGGGGGCGTGCCCACGGGAGACTCCTGGGAGCTGGATCTGACAGTTGTCTGGTTACTTCATCAACAGGTCAGAGGAGTGAGGAAGGAGACACGTACACGCAGTAAAAGCAAGCCAGTTATGCCCATATGCGTATGTATGTCAAGTTGAATAATAAGAACAGCTAGTTCATTGCCAAGTCCTCCTGGAGGCTTATAGAACAGCGGTTAGAACATGGAGCCCGGGTGCCTGAGTCTGGGCCCCAGCTGTCTTTCTTTTCTCATCTGTAAAATGGGAATAATATGTGAGAGAGAGGCGGGGGTGGTTGAGAAGGTCCTTTCAGCCAAGGTCGGAAATGGCTAGGAAGGACCTACAACATCACCAGCTGTCCCCTCTGGGCCTCACCACCCAGCGCTGTCCATCCTGCAAGCTGGGAACCTTTTCTCTTCCCCACATCAAAAAGCAGCATTGTCCCGAGGTTCAGCCTGGTACCAAAGACCCCGGGCCGAGATTGACGCCCATGCCCTCCGCCCACCAGGCTCTCATTGAATTTTGCTTCTACAGCTGTTCTTGGAATCTCTTCCAGCAAGTTCTAGAGACACTTCATTGGACCTAACCTGGTGTATTTTAAGGGATTGGGGAGCTGAAGACAAAGCCTTTGTTAAGAAAAGGACTTACCTGCAGCCTGAGCCTGACCTCGCAGCTCCAGGGCACATGGAAGATGCTGTTTTTGGAGACATCTTGAAGAAACCTCCGGGTTCCAGCTGTTTTCAAATGACCATGGTCACGCACAGCTCACGGGCATGGTGACTCAGCGCTTTTACGATGAGCAATGTCTTCTCATAAAACCTCCCACGTTTGCACAAACAGCCTCATTCTAACTTTAAAGGCCACTGTGTCGTTTCAACCGGCCAAGTACAATAAATAGCTTCGAAAGCCAAAAACGTTCCTCTGACCCCAATGTCGGCATTGTCCTCGGGTCTGCGCAGCTGTGTTTGTTTTCCCTTCAGCGTCCCAACTTAATTTTCAGCAATTCCTCAATCACAACCCAGTTTACAGAGAATCAGCTATAATTGGTTCTGCCCAACGTGTTCATGGCCACAGATGATTTTGTGTCTTCCCTCGGCTTTAGGGCAACCTCTGTCTTAGAGGCCTTGGTAAACACATGCACGGTGCCCATCTTCATTTGCTCTCGGAGCTTGTATTCTCAGCATACAGAGGGGGACCTGAAAAACCCGGAATGATCTTCTAGAGGGTGGGCCTCTGATAGGACAGGCTCCCCCTGCTAGGTGAGTGTTCTAGAAACCCATCTGCATCCGGGTACCAGCTGGCATTGTTATAAGAGGCTGCGTTCAGCTTCAGTGAATTGTTTTGGAGACCCTTTCAATGCATTTGCCCATTTCAGGATGGGCGATTTGCACAAACAACGTGCAGCATGACAATGCACCTGCCGACACCGCGCTGAGTGTTCAACAGTTTTTTACCAAAAAAAAAAAAAAAAAATGGCATGACCCCCATGCCCCATCCTCCTATTCACCTGATCTCACCCCAAGGTACTTTTTTGTGTTTCCCCAATGAAAAAAATTCTCAGAGGAAAATGTTTTGCTGATGGAAAGAGGTGAAGCAGATAATGGCAGAAGCACTAAAAGGCATCAAAATCCACAAGTTCAAAAACTGTTTTGAGCCATGGACTCACTATCTCGATAGGTGTATTGCATCCAGAGAGTACTTCGAAGGTGACTGAAGTTTAAATACGAAAGATTAAATACACAATTTTTTATAAATACATTTCGGGTGTTTTGGGGTCCTCCCTTGTATATAAACTACCCTCTCTTTCTGAAAATAAAATTCCAGGGCCCTGGGAAGAAGGCACCTGGGCTGTCTGCCCGGGGAGGGGCCCTGCGGCAGAGCTGGGCCACACGGTTCACCAGTCCCCTTGCTGTGTTTCAGCTATCTCCTGCCACACCTCCTTCCATCCAAGCCGGGCCTGGACACCCACGGCATGCGGCACCCCACGGCCAACACCATCCAGAGGGTGTTTAAAATGAGCTTCGTTCCTGTTGGCTTCTGGCAAAGGTTCATAGCTCGGATGCTAATCAGCCTGGCGGAAATGGACCTTCAGGTAGCGGCAGTTTCTACGGGGAGGGGGAGGGAGGGCGTCCCCAGGCACCTGAAGCTGTGCCCTCAAGGGAGGGGAGGTCTTTTGCTGCAAGGGCCTGAAGGAAGACCCTTTTCCTGCAAGACAATTACTGACTTAGGGCGCGGGGTTGGGGGGAGCTCGGCATGGCTGCCCCATCTCCTCTAAGCCAGTGGACCCATTTGAACCATTCCAGATACTCCCTTCAAGAGCCATGGTTCCAAACTGACCCACGTCAAAATCCCCTGGGGGGCTGGGCCCCACTCAGAGGTGCTGATTCGGTGGGTGTGGGCTGAGACCTGAGAATTTTGTACGAAACCGTTGCCCAGGGTGATGCTGCAAGTTGGGGACCACACATGGAGAAACTTAGCTTTTCGACCGAGGGTTTGTCCTTCAGGGTGAGCACGCGACTCACCCAGGGAGCTTCTAACAGGCACACAGCAGAGCCCTGACCACTTAAATCAGAATCTGTGGGTGCGGCACTCACACCTTAGTATTTTTCAAAGCTCCCTCCTGATTCCACTGTCCAGTCAAGCTTGAGAACTACTAAAGTAGAACTTGAACTCAGTCTGGAAGCAATGACCGGCTAACCCCCTAACCCAAGGAGTTACCGTCTGCGGGTTCACTTGGGGTTCTCAAAAGGAGGCCCAGCCTTTCCATCAACATTAATTTCATGCAAGACAGTAATGTGGAAGTAGTATTTGTCTAGCGTGGTGGTTCTCCAAGTGGGGTTCCCGGACCAGCAGTATCAGCCTCATCTGGGGAACCTGTGAGAAATGCAAATTCTCGCCCAGCCCAGCCCCGCCGTGCATGAGGAACTGTGGGATGCAGTCCAGGACTCTGTTTTTCATGAGCCTTCCAGAGGGTTCTGGCCCACTCTACAGTGTAAACCCAAAATAACTGACATTAAATTCAGTATGAGTTTATTTTGCCACAGTCCAATTAAAAGGCCCTGATGGAATTACAGCTTCTTGGCTAAATAAAGGTATTCTTTGATCTTCCCATTTTAGTGAAATGTTAGAAAATAAAGCAGGAGTGAAAAAAACTGGACTGGTCTTGGCCCATGTTAGCAGGGAGGGAGCCCAGTTTGCAATGCCAGGAGGGTGTTCTGATGGCAGGAGTGGGCACAGGAGCTGGTCCCCGAAGGTCCCTCTTCAGTCACTCTGCTGTCCCTTTGAACTCTTCTTCCTCCTGCCGGGTTCTAAGTGGACGGCCACAGAGGCCAGCATCGTGTGAGGCCCAAGCTCCCAATGGGCTCAGCAAGCAGGGAGGGGGCCCCGTTGGGCGTGCGGGCGGCGCCATTCCCAGCATCCCTCACTCCAAATCAGAAAAGAGGTCCTCTTGAAATTCAGATGAGGAAAAGGAAGGAGTCTAGCCTCCTCAAGGACATGCAAATTCCAGCAATGGCGGGAAGCCACTTGTCACTTGTCACATCAGCCGAGTTAAGCAGTAATAGCCAGCCTCAGGGTCACAAACGTTTGCTCACCATGACCAGGGTGTACACAGTGTAACCGTTT
The DNA here is from genome assembly GCA_004026885.1 of Lyroderma lyra. Taxonomy (NCBI): domain Eukaryota; kingdom Metazoa; phylum Chordata; class Mammalia; order Chiroptera; family Megadermatidae; genus Lyroderma; species Lyroderma lyra. The sequence continues at coordinate 301,895 of PVJL010000672.1, forward strand.
TGAAAGCAATTCCTTAATACAGAGCCTTCCGATCCTTTCCCGATTATCCTACTGCTAAAGATCTAAAGTAAGGAAAGCATTTGACATCAGAGAATGCTTTGCACTTTTCCTGTGTTAATCTGGCTTGTTTGAGAAAGCAACAGATTAGAACCAACCTACACGTCCCAAGAAGAGAATGACTCAGGCAATTACTATACTAAATAAAATACTGAGCTTTAGAAAAAAATGAACTTTATATCAGTTTTTAATGGCATTGGAAAAGTCAAGTTTCTAACAGTGGACAAAGGAAGAAATACAAATTGAGCAATTTAGAAAATTAGAAATACTGACTCGGAAAATACAGCCTCAGCTGTTTTGTAAACTTTTATGTAGATAGAAAAAAAATCCTAGAGTAAAATATACCCAAATCTCTTTTTTTTTTCCCCTTTCCTTGATATTACATTTCGTGCCAAGACGTTTTTCTCACACACTTTGGGGTCAGACATTGCGGCCCCATTAATTGCATGCCCGCATTTCTAACACGTATTTGTCCAGAACGTACAAGGACTGTCTGGAAAGTATCCAGCCACGTAATATGAAAAATAGAGGCCTTTATGGCTGGAATTTTTCCAGACAGCCCCTGTGAGTGTTAAAAGAAATCTGCTATTTGCCAATGGAGTGTGAAACTACACCCACATCTTCATGAGCTCTCGGCTTCATGCTGGTGTTTTATTTTCTCGCTTACATTTTTCGGTATGTTCCTCATTTCCTAACATAAATCTTTGCTTATAAAATCAGGACGGACAGATTTGAAAAAGAAAAGGCCATTCTCAATCCTTTGGGGGAAATGTGTTCTGGTGCTTCTTGGAGACGCCTTTGGGTCACACAACGTATAATGTGGCAGCAGGATACGTGACACAAGAGGAGGGGTGGCCAAGGCTGTGGCCTTTTAGCACGGTGGCAGGGCGCTCTGCCCCGGGCCAGTGAGGAGCTTGGCACGCCTGAGCATGGGTCCTTTCTCTGTCTTGCAGCTTTTCGAAACCAAGAAGAATACTAAGAGCAGGCACCGAAAAGTCACCATTTACAGTTTCGCAGGAAACCAGAGAAATCGCTGTAGCACATTCCGAGTAAAAAGAAATCAGACCATCTACTGGCAGGAGGGCCTCCTGGTCACTTTCGACGGGGGCTACCTCAGGTAGGATCGCCAACAGGGTCACAATGACACCTCTGCCAGCAGATGGTCCACGTGAGTCCAGAGTTTTCCCGAGAGTGGTACTTCACGGCAGCTCACTGGAAATAGGCGACTCCCATGCAAATGTCCCCAAGCAGCGGTCCCCAACCTCTTTGGCACCAGGGACCAGTTTTGTGGAAGACAGTTTTTACAGGGATGGCGGCACGAGGGATGGTTCCAGGGTGGTTCAAGCGCATTACACTTATTGTGCTCTTTATTTCTATTATTATTATTACATTGTACTATATAATGAAATAATTATATGACTCACTTGCCACTGTAAAGCCTGCCACCAGATTCAGCTTAATTGTCACTTGCCACTCAGTGAGAGGGTTTTGATATGAGTCTGCAAGCGATTGATTGATTATGACCTCTGTGCAGTCAAACCTCTCTGCTAGTGTTCATCTGTATTTGCAGCCGCTCCCCAGTGCTGGCATCACCGCCTCAGCTCTACCTCAGATCATCAGGCATTAGATCCTCATAAGGAGCGTGCAACCTAGATCCCTCGCATGAGCAGTTGACGACAGGGTTTACACTACTATGAGAATCTAACACCCCCGCTGATCTGACAGGAGGTGGAGCTCAGGCAGTCATGTGAGCGAGGGGGAATGGCTGTAAATACAGGTGAAGCTTCGCTTGCTAGCCCGCCTCTCACCTCCTGCTGTGAGGTCTGGTTCCTGACAGGCTGTGGACCATTACTTGTCTGTGGCCCTGGGGTGGTTGGGGACCCCTGTCCCAGAGGGTCCCCATCTCCTCACCCCTCCTTGTCCTCCTTGCAGGACACAAAAGGTGAGGGAGGTTGTGGTGACCAGCCCAGGACTTGAGGGGAGTGGGGAGCCCCTGAGCTCCGGTACCCCCATGGAATGTCACTTAGGTGTGACCTGCAGGGGCCCTGCAGCCATCCAGCCCTACGCCCTTGTCCTAAGACTTGATGCCACTGGTCCCAAGTGCCATATAAGATACCTATTTTACCTTACCTCCCTTTTCCTATATTCTTTAGTTTTTGAGAAAGATAAACATAAAGTCAGCTCCACAGGTTTAATAAATGATTTTATTCTGGTTTAATAAACACAGAAAACGATTTCATATTTACAATGGCTTTCTCAAAATATTCTTCAGCTCTATGAGAAAAGATGGGAAAAGGGGAAAGTCACTTTATTTGAGGGCCTGATTTCGGCCACTTTTGATGCCTGGTGCTTTCCTGTAGCTGTCCCCACTTTGAGGTCACAGTTGCCACTTGGCAGATGAGCGCCCTGTGATTCAGAAGGAACCTCCCTCTGGATCACACCTGAGGGCCACATTCCAGCCTGAGCCTCTCTTACTACAAAGTCTCTTTAAGTCCCATTCACCATAGGGGGGTCGGGGGGCAGGGACAAGGCAAGGCAATGCACACAAGTCTGCAAATGGGGGAGCCCCTGACAGCCCTGCCTTGGCACAGGAACCTTGGGGTTCTCTAGGGGTTGGTTGGGTCCTTGCCCTGGAGGCAGGGGAGCATCCCAGGGCCCCCCACGGCCAGATCACAACGGTCCCCTTTTTGTCTCCGGATTGCAGTGTGGAATCCTCAGACGTGAACTGGAAAAAGAAAAAAAGTGGAGGAATAAAAATCATTTGCCAATCAGAAATGAGGGACTTCTCAGCGATGGCTTTTATCACAGACCATGTCAACTCCTTGATTGATCAGTGGTTTCCCGGTAAGAGAATGTTTTGGAACCAAGTCTTAGTTCATGTTGGCACCGCTGACCTTGAATGCCTGAGTCTGGGCTGTGCGGCTCTGCTTAATGTGGATTTTTTTTATATATATAAAGTTGGGCCTCCGTGTCCGCGGGTTTTGTGTGTGCAGATTCATCCAACCGCGGGTGGAGAGCAATGTTGGGAGACCGTGGGTACTGAGGGCTCCCTGTGTGCATTGTCAGAACCATTTTATATAAGGGGCTTGAGCACCCATGGGTTTGGGTGTCTTAAGCGGGTGCTAGGACCAATACCGAGGGATGACTGTAGTTAAGTTTTAGGGGAGCCAAAGGTAATACAAGAGGATTTTCACTGTATGCCCCTAACTCTCACACTGTTTGAGGGTCCAGTGCATTTCTTTATAAATCAGAGTGGGGATCCTGATGTGGGGACAAAAAATCCACTGAGGTTCAGCCCAAGGACACCCAAGGAGTCCTAACGGTGGAGTTCTGACTCGGGGGAGTCCAGCTGTGGGCATGGGGGGCCTGCTATGGGGAAGACATGGGCCCTGATCCCACGTGGCAGCTCGGCACCCATGGTGTGTGGGAAGAAGGATGTCCCTGGCACTGTGCGTGGTCCAACAGGACCCTCCATGTGGGTTACAGTGTTGTTTATACAGCAAGGACAGGGCTTCTGGAACCTGTTGAGGGCAGGGGTGGGGAGGCTCAGATGGAGCTCAATTCCAGTGCAGGGGTGGGGAGGGGAGGGCCCACACCTGCCAAGGGCCCCCATTCTCCTGCCCTGCCTGCCCCCCACCCCAAATCCCAGAGGGCCCTTTCAGACCCTTTGATCCGTTTCTCGACCCAAAGAAAACACGCTTTGAAGTGGAGCTCGTGGGGCCTCTGTGTGTTTTGCTCTGAGAGCGGAGACAAGCCCACAGCACGTCCTGCAGGGAGGAGGCCGTCTGGGGCGCAGCCGGGCAGCCTCTTCCTGGGGGCCCTCGAGCTCTGCATCCCAGCAGAGCATCCCAGCACGTGTCTCAGGAATGGTGGCACGGTGGTCGGGTGCACGCTGTGGACAACAGAGCCTATAGTCCTTAAGGGGTGGGTGGGAAGGTGAGCTACAAGGACGGAAAGCTTAGACAGGGGCCTAAGAGAACACACTTTGGTGTGTGAGCTGTGGCCATTGTGCTTGGCCATCCAGAGGGGGGCACGGGACCCATATGACCCTCCTGGGCCCTTTGTGACTCCCCACCAACCCGTGGTCCCCTCATAGCAGGTGCTGCTTGGGATTCGACAGGGGTATTTGGGCTGAGGGCCTCAGATAGGGCTGCCCACTGGCGACAGCACCACCAATACCAGGACAGCAGGTGTGCCCAGAAAGTTCTAGGAGTCTACCTCCTACCCTGCAGAGTGGGCCATCAGCTCGCCCGGAGAGAGCTTCCACGGGGCACCTTACGTGTGTTCCTTTGCCTCTCCCATTGGAGGTGTGCACCAAAGCTATGTGTCTCCTGCCCAGGGGATCCCATGTAAAACGACTAGGTTTTGTCTCTTGTAATTTGTACTCATCTCTCCCCACGCATGGCTCTTCTGGAAGGAATCGTAGTAATTGCAAGCCTGGTGTTTCTAATTTTAACAATGACTCCTTGTTTTTTGTGGTTGGGTCATTGGAGTGTGGCATAGCTCAGACCCAGCCCACAACATCCTGCCTGGGGCCCAGCTGTGCAGGAGGGATCCCCAACCTCTTGCCCCACCTCCGCCATCCTGCTCAGGACCCAGTGCATAACTGTCCCCTCCTCATGTGCGAATTTCAGAATTGAGGGCTGCAGCAGTCATGTGTCAGCCCGGCCCTGGGGTCCAGGCGAGGGCAAGACAGAGCCCTCCGGGGAAAGGCCCACCCAGCCTGGGGTTGCAAGGTGCTGCCGCCTGTATGTGAGTTCCCTCCCACTCTGTCGCCATTCAGCCCTGACAGCCACAGAGAGCGATGGCACCCCACTCATGGAGCAGTACGTGCCCTGCCCGGTCTGCGAGACCTCCTGGGCCCAGCACGCTGACACCGGAGAGAAGGCAGAGGGCGTGCAGTACTTCGACATGGAGGACTGCGTGCTGACAGCCATCGAACGGGACTTCATCTCCTGCCCCAGGCACCCCGATGTCCCTGTGCCTCTCCAGGAGCTTGTCCCTGAGCTGTTTATGACCGACTTCCCAGCCAGGTATGCTTAGCAGCACACTGCAGGCCCCTGCCCCCCGTTTGGGTGCTGGCAGCTGCTGTAGCCACTGCCCCCCACCCAGTCCTGAGGGACTTTTAGGGTCCCATACTAGGCTGCCTGAAGAACACCAGGCTGTCACCTTTCCATTTTGGAGGCCACAACAGTCCCAGCTGGGCAGAGCACGCCGAGGGAGGAGCCATTCGGCACTCCTGTGGGTCTCACGCTCACGTTGGTCGCAGCTGCTTTCTGAGGAGCTGGCATCTCACAGAAGGGATGGCACATGCTCATTTCCACTTCTTGGCAAATGCTAGTTCCCTCCTACCTGCCACCCTTAATCTGAGCTTTCGGATCCCCAAAATCTGTTGAGTCAGAGAGTCTCATTGGGGAAGAGGCTGGAGAAAATAGAAACTGTTTGCAGTCCCATCTAGCAGGATACCGACACCAAATCCGAATGCTCAGGAAAGGTGGCATCTTCTGTAACCATGGAAACCAGCAGCTATGATCTCGTCTCCCTGGAGAGAGTTTGACATTGGTGGTTACCAGCTTTTGGGGAGGCTTGGGAAATCCTATTGTTTTTGTATGAAATGACTGCCACATCTAGCTTCTTTAAAGAAAATTAAACTTTGGGGAGGGGAGAATATTTGTATTCTCATCTTTCCAAATTGCTCCCCATCTCAAGGAAATATGAGGGAGGACCCCCACAAAACCAGAATTTATTTATTAAAAAACTGTGTATTTATTCTGACATGTTTAAACTTCAGTCACCTTCAAAGTCCTCTCCCTTGGATGCAGTACACCTGTCGAGATGCTTTTTTCACGGCTCAGAACAGTTTTTGACCTCATCGATTTTGATGCCTTTGAGTGCTTCTGCTGTGTTTTTGGTTTCACCTTTTCCACATCAGCAAGACATTTCCTTTTGAGGATGTTTTTCATCTGGGGAAACAAAAAAAGTTGCTCGGGGTGAGATTGGGAAAATAGGAGGGTGGGGCACAGGGGTCATGTCATTTTTGCTCAAAAACTGCTGAACGCTCAGGTGATGTGAGCAGGTGCGTTGTCATGCCACGTGTTGTTCATTGTTCATGTTAATCACCCATCATGAAATGGGCAAATGCTTTAAAAAGTGCCCCCAAAAATAATTCACTGAAGCCTAATGCAGCCTCTCACAACAACGCCAGCTGGTACACGGATGCAGATGGGCTCCTAGGACACTCACCTAGTGGGGGAAGCCTGTCCTACAGGGCCCGCCCTCCAGAAGATCATTATGGTTTTTTCGGGGTCCCCCCTCATAGATGTGTCTGCCACTTTCGGAGGCTTCCCCCTGTTGCTGTCGCCATTCACACCTGAGGTAGCCTGTTAGGAACCCCCTTTCCAAAGGAGGAGACTAAGGCTTGGGGAGCTGCATAAGCTGCCCAGACCCCTGACCCCACATGTGGCTGTGATCCATGACCCTCTACAGGGCACACAAACAGCCTTGCGTGTCCTCAGCCCAGGACCCTCTTCTCCTCTGGGGGTCTGGTCTGACCCCGCGTGCACTGTTTCTGGCAGGCTCTTCCTGGAGAACAGCCAACTGGAGCACAGCGAGGACGAGAGCAGCGTCCTGGGCCAGGGTGGGAGTGGCACCATCATCTACCGGGCCCGCTACCAAGGCCAGCCTGTGGCCGTGAAGCGGTTCCAGATCAAGAAATTCAAGAACTTCGCTAACGCCCCAGCAGGTGAGCACACAGGGCCCTGCGTCGCTCCTTTCCAGACACATGCTCCCTCGGCCCAAACCTCACACCACCTTAGGGAACCCTCAGCTGTGGGGCAGGAAGAGGCAAGTGGGCGAGGCCAGCGTGGGCCCCGGGGCAGCCCTGTTTTGTGCCTGGTGGGACATGGGACAGGCCAGAGGGTCAGGCTGAGTGAGGCCTGGAATTTACTTTTGGAGATAATTCTCCTTCCTGGACATGAGTCCTCAAGAGCAGGGGTCCACAACCCCCAGGCCACAAACTGGTATCGGTCGGTGGCCTGTTGGGAACTGGCTGCACAGCAGGTGAGCGGCAGGTGAACAAGTGAAGGTTCATCTGTATTTACAGCCACTCCCCATCGCTGCCATTATTGCCTGAGCTCTGCCTCCTGTCAGATCAGTGACAGCATTAAATTCTCATAGAAGCACAAACCCTATCGTCAACTGCGCATGCGAGGGATCTAGGTTGCACGCTCCTTATGAGAATCTAATGCTTGATGATCTGAGGTGGAGCTGAGGCGGTGATGCTAGCCCTGAGGGGTGGCTGCAAATACAGATGAACATGAGCAGAGAGGTCTGACTGCCCAGAGACCATAATCAATCAATTGCTTACAGACTCATATCAAAACCTTATCAGTGAGTGGCAAGTGACAATTAAACTGCATCTGGTGGCAGGCTTTAGAGTGGCAAGTGAGTTGTATAATTCTTTATATATTACAGTATAATAATAATAATAGAAATAAAGTGCACAATAAATGTAATGCACTTGAATCACCCCAAAACCAACCTCCTACCCCATCTTCCAAGAAACCAGTCCCTAGTACCAAAATGTTTGGGGACGACTGCCCAAGAGCATGGAGCAGAGGTTTGGCAGGTGGTGGGCACACCATCAGACCTCAGGCACACCCTCTCTGCCACCTGCACTGAAGTAAGGTGGGAACTCCAGATGTATGGATTGGGACACCCATATGGGGTGACTTCTTGCCACCCCAACCCCCACAGAAAAGGGAACACCCTCATGCCTTGGCACACAGACTCACACATCCTGTAGAGCCCATCACCACTTAATGCCCAGCCAGTGGGGTGCTAGGGAGTCGCCTCACTTTTCGCCAGCTGAATATCATATTGTCATTGCCCCTGGATTACCATTGTCATCCTTGGGATCATAACAGTAATTTACATTCTTGGTAGAAAAATTAAAAATATACAACACTATAAAGAAAGCAAGCCAGAAAGGACTTGATTCTATGTAGAGAAAGTGGCTGTCTGCACTGAAGACTCTAAGGGACTCTATTGACAAACATCAGAACTAGGAAGAATATCATAAAATGAGCTCGACATCAGAATTCAAAGGCATTCCCACGTTCAGCATTGACCATTAGAAAATGTCCCCCATGGCAGCAATGAAACCACAGGTATTCAGGAATAATGGATACACAACATCCAATTTACATCTCGCCTAGCTCCCACCAAGGGGTGTGTGTGTGTGTGTGTGTGTGTGTGTGTGTGTGTGTGTGTATGAGTGAAATCTGGCTAATTCTAAAATACGTATGAAATGACAAAGGGCTGAGAACGGCTGAGAAAATTCTACAGTGTAAGACAAAGAAAGAGGCCAGCCCAGCAAATGTCGCGACATCTACAGGCATTAAGGCCGTGTTCTCCCGAGCGACCATGGGCTGGCAAGGGAGCAGAGACAGTGCGCATGAGTGCAGGAAGCCCACACCTAACGCAGTGTGCATGCGTGTGGGAAGCTGGCACCTAACGAGGGGAATGGCTGACTCTTCACTCAGTTGGGGTGGAGACTTGGGTCAGACTTCACACCATAGTAAAAAATAAATTCTTACTAAGTGAAAGACCCAGTGTGGAAAACAAAACTTTCACACTTAAAAAAAACACAGATTTGGCTTCACACCCATAGATCTGGCACAATCCGTGCATCTTAATTGCCCAGATTGTTTTCGTGTTGTTTGAACCTTCATGTCCACTGATCCCCAGTTTTCAAATCTGACCATGAGGGAGGGACAGGTCAGGGCATAGGAGGACAAGCAGGCATGGTGGCTCCTGCTGGGTGAGTTCAGAGCCAGCCACAACGCAGTGGGCAGTGCCCTGCCCCTCCATTTGGCGGGAAGACCGCTCCAGGGACTCGAGCAGGTGCCTTCCAAGGGGATGCATTGGGAGGGTACAGCGCAGGTGTGAGGTCTTCCCCCACCCACCACCACTGCCATGGGCCTTTTTCCTCTGATGAGATGACATGTCACAAGCTTAGCAGGGCTGTCTGGGAAGTTCCCAGCCATGAACTATGAAGATGGAGTCATTTATGGCTGGATATTTTCTGGAAAACCCTCAGAGCTGCCCCACAGTGTTCTCTCTGCAGAAGATGGTGGTCTTTTCTGCCTTCGGTGGTCCTGGCCACTGGGGAGTAGTCAAGGGCCTGCTTACAACCCTCCAGGGATGCGGAGTTGGAATAAGATGCAACTGTGACCCTCAGGGGGCCAGCAGCATGGTGGGGTGACAACTGTAAGGGTGACATCAGGATGACAAGGGTTGGGACGTACACAGACAGCCCTCCATTGATGGGGCAGGAATCCCCGAGTGTGAGGAGAGAACTTTAGCACCTGAGGAGGAGGGGTCTTGTTATCAACCCAGAATGCCTCAGGAATGCTACCATTTGGGGCCAGATTCTGAGTGACAATATCGCAATCCCTGATGTGTTGAGTGCCTTGAGATGGACATCCTGGCCCTCCCAGCCCTTGAAGTCCCCTCTGAGTGCAGCTGGGACCCTCAGCCACATCGCCCGAGACGGGGGTCCCTGGGCGGGTAGCAGGCCCAGCGGGACAGTGCTGACAGCCCAGCTGTTCCCTGCAGACACCATGCTGAGGCACCTTCAGGCCACAGATGCCATGAAGAACTTCTCCGAGTTCCGGCAGGAGGCCAGCATGCTGCACGCACTGCAGCACCCGTGCATCGTGTCCCTCATCGGCATCAGTGTGCACCCCCTCTGCTTTGCCCTGGAGCTCGCGCCCTTGGGCAGTCTCAACACTGTGCTGTCTGAGAATGCCAAAGGTAAGGGCCCAGCCCAGAGCACGCCGGGAAGGGAGGGGCGTGGCCTGGGGTGCAGCCCAATCCGGAGGTCCAGGAGCCAATGGCAGGTAGTGCAGACCTGGCAACCACCTCCTGGCAGCCCTCCACCCCGGCTCACGTGGCCACCTCCCTGTGGGTGATCCTCACCAGGTTTAATTCTATGTGATGACGTCACCAAAGCCCATGGTTCTCACACCGTAGAGTCCCGTAGAGCCAAGTAAAGCTCTCCCTTAACCGTGACAGACCACACGTGTCCACCTTTGTTAAAACACTGAGACCCTGGGCTCAGTTTTGTCCTATCTTATTTTTCAATGAAATTTTAAAATCATTTCCTTTGAAAAACAGGTAAAGAAGTGACACAGAGGTAGCTAGCTGTCTTTTGACTCAGGAAGAAGAAGAGATGCAATGAAAATCAATTATTTCTCCCTCAGTGGAAGAGATTTTTTTTTTTAATGAAGCTCTTATATCTGCAAGGGTAGAGCAGTCTTGACCTGAGATGAACTCTAGGAATAATCCTTGCTCTTTTAGTAAAAATACCAATTCCAAGTCTGAGATGTGACGAACGAAACTGTAATGACACACATTTCTATCCTAAATAATATTTCACTTAACCCATTTCCCGTCTGCCCCGAGAACGCTCGCTGGCAGCGCTTGTGGCTGCACTGTTTACCCCGAAATAACTCGCAGAGTACAGTCTTTGCTTTACCCCCAAAGTTTGCTATGAAATAATTTGTTTTTATTATTATATTCGCATCGCTCTAGTATATCGATAATCTTTGGAAGCAAATGACATCATTCTATGTATAGCATTCTGTTTTTAGGAGTGGTGTTTCCATTTACAAAATACAGTCATTCTCGATAACTGAAAATGTCGAATCCTAGAAACCATAGCATTTCTATGTGTGAAAGAAATTATTAAATACTGATCATAGACATTTCTGATCCATTAGGATTAGAGACAAGTTCTATTTAGGAATTACTCCAAGAACAGTTTTTATATTCTATTTTCACATTGAAAATCAGATTTGCTTTAGCCTTCAAGGGTGTGTTTATGTAAAATTAAATGAATGCGACAGCGAGCTGCATTTTTTTTTTCCTAAACGGGAAAAGGATTAAGAAGCTCACTCTCCATGTCTTCTGGCATCCAGCATGGAGAATGGTGAGAACGTGTCCGTAGAAAATAAAGCATTTGGGGACATAAGAGGTGAGGACAGAGGACAGTTGTGATAATGACAGTTTGCTATGTTTTTCTTTGCAAAGATTCTTCCTTTATGCCTCTGGGACACATGCTCACCCAAAAAATAGCCTACCAGATAGCCTCTGGCCTGGCCTACCTGCACAAGAAAAACATCATCTTCTGCGACCTGAAGTCGGACAATATTCTGGTCTGGTCTCTGGACGTCAGGGAGCACGTCAACATCAAGTTGTCAGACTATGGGATTTCCAGGCAGTCCTTCCATGAGGGCGCGCTGGGAGTGGAGGGCACCCCCGGCTACCAGGCCCCGGAGATCAGGCCTCGCATCGTGTATGACGAGAAGGTACCTACCCTGGCCCACAGCTGTCCCCTGGCCCAGCCCTGAGTCACAGCAGGGAGCTCAGGCAGTTCTTGCAGCACCTGTGACTTCTGAGCTCCATGTACCCATCCCCAAGCAGGTGGGTCATTGACCGCAGCATATGAAGGTATAGTCAGCCCTTGTGGAGGAAAGGTACATCAGAGTGCCAAAAGTAGAAAGCTCCTTATAGGAGGTGACACGGACAGACACCTCGAAACTGAGATTATAACAGGAACCTTCATACTGAAAATTCTCAGGTCTGTCTCATCCCTTACCGTGCTGAAAAGTTATTTCCTAACCTTTATGGAGGCCTATATAACATTCTTCTTGCTGGATCTTTTTGTGACATCAAAATTGGAAGAGTCAACATGATGTGATCTGGTAGTCAGTCCCCGCTTTGTGATTTGCATACACTGCTCTTACAGCACCAAGCACATTAAACTGAGGGAGGGTCTCTGTTTTCCTGCCTTAACTTCATATTTGGGGGTGAGGACCATGGCAACCTTGGAGCCCTTAGCTAATGCTGACAGTTAGCAAGTCTCAGTGTGTGTTTATTGGATGGATAGATAGGTGGGTGCATGGGAGGGTGGATGGATAGATGGATGGAAGGAAGGAAGGATGGATGGATGGATAAGTGGATGGATGGATGAGAGAAGGAGGGATGATGGGTGCATGGATGGAAGGATGGATGGATGCATGAAGAGATGGATGGATGCATGGAGAGATGGATGGGTGGATGGATGGGTGGATGGAAGGATGGATGGATGCATGGAGAGATGGATGGATGCATGGAGAGATGGATGGGTGGATGGATGGATGGATGGATGGATGGATGGAAGCAAGTATGGGTGGATGGATGGGTGGATGGATGGATGGATGGATGGATGAAGCAAGTATGGGTGGATGGATGGATGGATAGAAGCAAGTATGGGAGGATGGATGGATGGGTAAATGAGCAGCAGATCAGGCACTCAGATGGGTGGATGGGAAGAAGGAAGGATGGAAGGGAGGGAGGAAGAAAAATGTAAGGAACGAAGGGTTGCAAGATGAATGAATAAAGGGGCAGTGATGGTTGCTCAGATGGCTGGTCAATGTTTGGACGGACTGGTGGATGGAGTGATAAGTGTCTCCCTTTGGACAGAGTGCATGTTTTCCTTGTCTAATGATGTCTCCCCACTCACTCCATCTCAGGGCCAGCTTGCGAAAGCTGCTGAGCCTGAGCAGGGGACCTGACTTGGCTCACATGTGTGCCCAGGTAGACATGTTCTCCTACGGCATGGTGCTCTACGAGCTGCTGTCAGGACAGCGGCCAGCGCTGGGCCAGCACCAGCTTCAGATCGCCAAGAAGCTGTCCAAGGGCATCCGCCCAATCCTGGGGCAGCCGGAGGAGGTGCAGTTCCATCGGCTGCAGGCGCTCATGGTGGAGTGCTGGGACACGAAGCCCGAGAAGGTACCTGGGGACACAGAGCCGGGGACTGGCCCCTTCAGAGAGCCCGTGGACGGCTGCCTGCCTGCCCTTCATGAAGGGTCTGGACATATAGGGCAGCCCTTCTCTGCTCACCTCTTGTGGAAAGTGCTATTACTACTCCTAGTCCATCGTCATCATTTTCTTCGTGTGTGTATCACTCGGGAAAATGAACTTTCTTTTTTCTCCCCCCACATTTGTGTTACGTCATCATGCAAACCCAGCGGGCCAGCCTTGGCACAGCCCCATGCGAGAGCAGAGAGAACGTTAAGGGTCTCTTTTTAAAAGAATGGCCAGCAAGTTTGCTGATGGGAAGCAGCTGTCACGTTATCATTGTAAAGCTAGCTGTTTTTGGAAGGGGCCAGGGGTTTCTAGGTTAAAACTCATTTCCCAAATTAGGCGGTGTGAATGGATTTGGAGTAAATGAGGTCTGAGAACACTTCTTTGCAAGATGGTGTGTCCCGGGACCTGGGGGTTGGACTATCAGTGTAGACAAACCTGACCACATGGGCAAAAATGACTGAGACGCCTAGGAGGGTCTGTTTCTGGTGCCGGATGTTGTTTTGGCCTCTTGTTTCAATTGGATCTTGAATCACGTTCCATTCCTCCCCGACCCTGGTTCGATTATCGGTTTCGTAGGCAGAATGGGCATCAGTCTGGTTGGCAGGGACCCCGGCTCACACCCCTGCTGGCCTCTCTCCCTCAGCGACCGCTGGCCGTGTCGGTGGTGAGCCAGATGAAGGAACCGACCTTCGCGACCTTCATGTACCAGCTGCCCTGTGGGAGGCAGACGGCCTTCTTCTCGTCCTCGGGCCAGGAGTACACGGTGGTGTTCTGGGACGGGAAAGAGGAGTCCAGGTGACAGCCTGAGGCTTTCCGTGCCTTGCTGTGTCAGAATTGGGGTGCCCATGCAATGGGGGGCAGTCAGGAATGACCATGGTGAGAGGTGGTCAGTGGATGGTGGGGTGGAAGCCTGTTGGGGTGCACTTGGGAAAGAAAACTGAGTCCCCACACATACAAGGGGGAACCCCCCAAAAACCCAGAATTTCTATAAAAAATTTGGTATTTATTCTTACACATTTAAACTTCTATCACTTTCAAAGTCCTCTCCGTTGGATACAATACACCTATAGAGACGCTTTTCCCACTGCTCAACAGTTTTTGAACTCGTCAATTTTGATGCCTTTTAGTGCTTCTGCCATTTTTTCATTTCGCCTCTTCCACATCGGCAAAACATTTCCCTTTGAGGAGTTTTTTCATCCAGGGAAACAAAAAAAATGTCACTAAGGATGAGATCAGGTGAATAGGGAGGGTGGGACACAGGGGTCATGCTATCTTGGTCAAAAACTGCTGAACACTCAGCGTGGGGTAGGCAGGTGTGTTGTCATGCTGTTCGTGTGAATCACCCATCATGAAATGGGCAAACACATTGAAAGAATCTCCAAAAAAATTCACTGAAGCTGAACACAGCCTGTCACAACGATGCCAGCTGGTACCCAGATGCAGATGGGTTCCTAGGACACTCACCTAGCGGGGGAAGCCTGTACTACAAGAGGCCCACCCTCCAGAAGATAATTCTGTTTTCTGTGGGTCCCCCCTTGTCAACATGCCTGTATGTTTTGTGGTTAAGAGAACCGAAGAAAAGGTGGTGCCTGCCAGGAGCGTGATGGGATAGTGATGCTGGGGGTCAGAGATAGAGCACAGTTCCTGGGATGCCTCTACTGAGCACTGGAAGTTTAGGGACAGCCTTCCCTCCCTGGGGACTGGCCTTTCTCTGCACGCAGCTCGGAGCAGGCCTGAGCCTCAGAATGTGACCAAATTCAACCCTGGGCTCGAAGGGGTGGTGAGGCCCATGGCCGATGTCCTCCTCCAAGGCTGCTCCTGGCCAGGCTGGGGGTAAGGGGTGGCCGCTGGCCACTGCGAGCTGACCACATGCTGCCGCCCACTGTAGGAACTACACGGTGGTGAACACGGAGAAGGGCCTTCTGGAAGTGCAGCGAGCGAGCTGTGCAGGGATGAAGCTGAGCTGCCAACTCAAGGTCCAGAACTCTCTGTGGACAGCCACCGAGGTAACCAGCTGCCCACGTGCAGGGCTCACCATGGCAGGGGGCATCCCATGGGGGCAGGGGCGGGTGGTTTTAGCAACTAAAACTACAGGAACCCCAGAAACCTCTGAGTTTCTGGCTCACACCCCCCCAGGGCAATGCCAGCAGCTCCAGCTGGTGACTCAGACTCAGCCGTGATCAGTGTCAGGGACAGAGCAGAGGAGAACCCCAGTAAGTGGGTGAAGTGACTGGGTTTCTTGTAACACTGCCAGGTCTACACAGCAAATCCTCTCAGCTCTGAGGCCTGTCGCCTTCACATAAACAAGTGTATCCAACCCGCGGTCTGCGGGCCACCTGTGGCCCAGGACAGCTTTGAATGTGGCCTACCATAGATTCGTAAACTTTCTGAAAACATTATGAGATTTTTCTTTGCGATTTTTTTGTTTTTTAGCTCATGAGCTATCATTCATGTTAATGTATTTTATGCGTGGCCCAAGACAGTCCTTCTGATGTGGCCCAAGGAAGCCAAAAGACTGGACATCACTGTCATAAAGAAAGTCAACTTTCTCCTGAGAAATCCAGAGGGAAAGCCCCAGAACAGATGCTCAGAAGTTCCTGAGGGCGGCAAGGAGGGTGGGGAGGGGCCGGGGGAGCGTCAGAAAACTGATGACAGTTGGGAACCATGGTCCAACTATGCATCGGAACTCCATTCACACCACATGAGCCTCAGTCGTTCTGTCTTAAGAATTTGTTCCAAAGAAATAACAAGATACACACACACACACACACACACACACACACACAGACATGTCTATGAGAATGCTCATCCCAGGATAATTCATACTAATGAAGACCAGGAAACACACCCAGCACTGACAGCAGATTAGCCAATTTAGGACACACCAACTGAAGACAGTGGGCAGTGCTCAAACGTCATCCCCATGTGGCCTTTGCCCGCAGTGCGTGTTGTCACAGGTAAAGGAAAGTGTGACAACAGAATAGTATTGTGGTGCCACTTTTGCTCAGAATGCAGACACATGCACGCGCACGCACATACCCACAGAAATGGAGCAGCTATGCTCCAAATCCCAGAGGTGGTTTTTCTCGGCATAATAGGTTATGGTCAATTTTATTTTTCTTGTTTGGACAATTCTGGAGTTCTCAGAGTTCCCCCAAAGAACAGAAATTTGAGAACGAGCAACTTGAAAGCTTCTGTACATGCTCTTTTTCTAAGGTGCAAAGGGCTTCTACAAACCAGGGGGCCCCATGGGAAATACCAGGTAGGTCCCAGCCAGGGTCCTGCTGGCTGCCTAACCTCCCCTGCCTCACCCCCACCCCACCCCCACAGGACCAGAAGATCTACATATACACTCTTAAGGGCATGTGTCCCTTAAACATGCCCCAGCAGGCTCTGGACACCCCCGCTGTCGTCACCTGCTTCTTGGCAGTTCCTGTTTTAAAAAAGGTCAGTTAAGAGGGAAGGTAGGTGCACAGGGGTCTGAGTCTCCCTGTTTGATTGGGATGGGGGAGAGGGAGATAAGGAGTGGGGATCAATGCCACACCCCCTTGGACCACCGAGCCCAGGCCCCAAAGACCCAGGAGACCTGAGCCATCATCAGTGTCCAGGTTTGCGAGGACCTAGATGACCTGTAAGACCAGGGCTAAGAGGAGAGCTTGTGTTGCTCATGCACATGTCGCAGCTCCAGGTTCAGCTGCAATGTTCTTCTGGTGCAAGTGGTGTCGAGGAGCAGCGTGTGTGCCCTCCCTTTCTGAGTGGTGTGGGGAGCCTGGCCTGGAGCCCCCTGTGGCCCTGGCCCGACCCCTCTGAGTTCCAGACCCAGGTCCCTCTTTGTCCAGCATGGCCGCAGCCTTAAACCCTGCCCTTCTCAAATGAAACCCCAAGGGAGCTCTGTATCCCCCAGGATCAGATCGGGGCGCCTCCGCAGGCCCCCAGCAGCTCCCCACAGCTGGCCCCGCACATCCCACTCCACAAGGCCCTGCACTCGAAGGAGGCGCTTCCCACCAGGACCCCGCCCACTGCAGACACCTTTTCCAGACTACTTCCTAGTCAGTTCTCAAGGTCAAGGCCATGGCCCCTGCTCTGAGGAGCTGCCCCACGCTTGTCGTGCCCCTTCAGCCTCTGGAGCCCAGTCACTGCTCATCGCCCTGTGTCCTCCCTGGGGCTCCTGCTTATCATTCCTCAGTACGTGCTCAAAGTGCCACGACCGGTGTCGCTTTGTTAAAATGCATTGGCTATCATCCTCCAAGTTCAGTTTTCCCATCTGTAAAATGGTGATGAAAAGAGACCATGAAAAGGATCTCTGAGAGTCACATCCCCTAAGCCCCAAGCTATGGCAGGAGGTAACCATGAGCATTAGTATTACCTCCGATGGTCCTTAAACACATGAGGTCAGACAGTTAATTTCACGAACTCATCCTAGAAACAGTGCTCCATGTCTCACTGCTCAGTATCACTGCGGTCACCTTCGAAGTCCTCCCCTGGGGACGCTGTGCACCGACACCAGCACCTAATCCACCCTTCAAGCAATTTTGGATCTCTTTCTCTGGAATGGCCATCAGAGCTGTCATTGTACCCAAAATGTGACATTTAAGTTCATGAACTTACCGCCTTAGCAAGGTTATGACATCTTACCAAGTTGTTTGTACAGCACTGTTGACATAAGTGCATGGTGGCAAGTTCGTAAATTTAATTGTCAGACTTTGGAGGTGACGACAGCCCTGATGGCCATTCCAGGAAAAGAGTTCCAAAATTGCTTGGAAGGATGGACTAGGCGCCGGCATCGGTGCACAGCGTCCCAAGGGGAGTCCTTCGAAGGTGACCGCAGTGATATTCAGCCATGAGGCCTGGAGCACTGTTTCTAGGACGAGTTCACGAAATCAGTTATCTGACCTTGTATGTGCTCTTTTCTCCACCGTACCACAGTCCCATGCCCTTAAAAAAAAAAATCTGAAATTTAATCATTTATGAGGCTGGGCAGCTGGCGACCTGGTCTGCACCAGCGCGTAGGAGAACATGACACAAAGCGTTATTTAAGGCCACCGCTGGCCAGCGCCCCCGAGCCAGGGCACCAGCGCCCGCACCACCAGAGGGAATAAAGCCGGCTCTGTGCGCAGCCTCCCAGCCAGGGTGCCCGCCCTCGAGGCCGTGCGTGGCAGACCCCTGCGTTCTGGCACGTGCACACCCAGCCACCAGGACAAGGGGCCCGGAGCTGGGACTCAGATAGAGATGGCGGCCCTGTTTGCCTTGGCTGCTTTGCTATGATCCTGAAGATGAATTTCGATAAACGTTTTTCGGGTTGACTCGCCTTGCTGTCGACTCCAGGCTGGTTTGCTCTTTACCTTGAACGGCCCTACCTGGGGCTCCCTGCCACCATAGAAGAGAGTATGCTTCACTGTGGGAGCAGGGAGGCACCCCAAGAACAGTCGGTGTCACTTGGACCACAGGCATTTCCAAAAGGATATGTGGGCACAGTGGCCAAAAACTGCCTCCACGAGAGGGTTGAGTTGGGAGCAATTTCCTCAAGAATTAGTTCATCAGGTGCTTTTGTCTATGGAGGCAGTAAACCAGGTGGGGTCACAGCAATGAATGACACTCAGCCCTCCCCTGTGCCAGGCCAGTGGCGTGGGGCAGTGGTGGGCCCATAGACTCGGGCCCTGCTCTCACGGAGCACCTGTTTGGGGATGGGGGGTGCAGGCTGGAAGCAGCAACACAGGGTCTACACTGCTCTCACATTAACAGGCAGAGTTCACAAGAGGGTGGGAGCCACCTCCAGCTTCTGAGAGGCACCCTGGTGACCTCACAGCAGGGGTGGGGAGGGGGGGTCCTTCAGGAGCTGGGAGTCCCTGCCCTTTTAGGAGCCTTGCTGCTATGGGGTGTGCTGGTGGGGGGTACAGGCCCACCAGGGGTCTGTGTGGACATGAGTCTGGCACTCCCTCTGTTTTTCTCCTAGAGTGCATGAGACAAAAGTGTGTCACCCGTCCCTGTCTTCTCCCAGCAGAACTCCTACCTGGTGCTGGCGGGCCTGGCTGACGGGCTGGTGGCAGTGTTTCCTGTGGTGCGGGGCATCCCCAAGGACAGTTGTTCCTACCTGTGTTCCCACACGGCCAACAGGTCCAAGTTCGGCATCCCGGATGAAGACGTGCGGCAGAACCCGTATCCCGTGAGGGCCATGGAGGTCGTCAACAGTGGGACAGAGGTCTGGTACAGCAACGGGCCAGGCCTGCTGGTCATAGACTGCATGAACCTGGAGATCACCCAACGGCTGGAGCCCTTCTCTGCCCCATCGGTGGTACTGTCCCTCGTGAGCAGCTCTGAGTGCAGGGGCGAGGAGGTGGTGTGGGGCCTGGACGACAGGGCCAACTGCTTGGTGATGTACCACTCGGCCACCTACCAGCTGTGCGCCCGCTACTTCTGCGGGGAGCCCAACCCCCTCAGGGACATGTTTCCCGTGAACCCCTCGGGCCTGGAGCCCCCGGACAGCCACCTGGGCAGCCCGAAGGGGCCGGAAGGGCACTCCATCGCAGACGTGAGCATCATGTACAGCAAGGAGCTGGGCATGCAGATCCTGACCCACCAGGACTCACTGACCGACTACTGCTCCATGTCCTCCTACTCTTCGTCCCCACCCCACCGGGCCCCGCCGTCCCCCTCAAGCCTGCCCTACTCCCCCTCAAGTTCTTCCAGCGGGCCCTTCACCAACTGCGAGGAGGTGGACAGGCTGCGCCAGCCCACAGTGGGCTCCGAGAACGATTTGAGCCCCGTGGACGGAGACACTTTCAGCCAGCACCTGCAGGCCGTGAAGGTCCTCGCCGTGAAAGACGTCATCTGGGTCCCCAGGTGGGTTTCTGGGCGTGGGGCGTTCCCGCGCATGTGCACTACTCTGGCCTTCGGGGCCGTGCGAAGGGAGCTTTAAAAGACTGGGCGGGGGGGGGGGGGGCGTCGGGGAGCTGTTCCCTCTCCTTTAGGATTTGGGGGGACTCTGCAGCAAATCTAGGGGCTGCAGTAAAGCTCATCTGCGCCGGAGCGCGTCAGGCAGCAGGGATTTGCCCAGCACGGTCTGGTTACCACTGGGCAAGTGGCACCCTAGCCGCCGGCCTCGGGTCTTGTCTGCGACTCAGTCTGTTCCCAGAAGCGGAGCGCCTGGGGTCCAGCCTCTCCGCCCGCCACCCCTTTTTCTCCAGGACCGCAGCCCTGCAGGAAGCGCTCTCCCTTCTCTGTTCTGCTTTCGCAGGCGCGGTGGAGACGTGCTTGTCATCGGCCTAGAGAAGGACGCTGGCGCCCAGCGGGGCCGCGTCATCGCGGTCCTGAAAGCCCGAGAGCTGACCACGCGAGGGTAAGACTGACAGACAACTCCCGTGGCACCAGGGACGTACTGCGCGTGCGCAGAACCCAGGCCCCGCCCACGTTCCTGCGCACAGCCTGCCCCCTCTGCCCTCCACCAATCACCGGTCACATCCACCCACCCATAAGGGAGCAAGGTTCCACGCTCGGGATCTCCTAGGAGATAAGCAGCTACCTGCTGAGCCGGTCTTCAGCCACCGGTCTCGGCCGTCTGTTTCTAGGGGCACCCAGTGCACCCGAGGACGGAGTCCCCTGCCTTGGGTACATCTCCAGGAGCCACGTTTAGCTGCCCTTGAAGTGGAGGTCCAGGGGACTCCCTGTCCCTCCCTCCAAGCAGGAGAGCCCTTCCAGAGGTGCGCCCCCTGCCTAGGCAGCCGCAGGTGGACTTTGTACCCATCTTGGGGGGGGGGGGGGTCCTACCAGGAGGCAGGCCACACCCACAGTGAGGGTTGTGCTGGGCAGGAGACCCTGCCCACACCTGGCCTGCATGGCTGGAGGTGGGAGAGTGGCTGCAGTGCTGTTCCCACAGTCCTCCAGCAGCTGACAGTGTGCGCGCCCCTCACTTCATCTCCCGAACCCCATGTGGAGAAATCCTGTTCAGCCTGTTTCCCCAGAGCAGGACGATGGCCCAGAAAATGTCCATGGCCGTTCTCCCTCACACCAGTGTGGCTCGCTGTCAGTGAGTCACCACGACCAGGGACCCTCGTCCTTGGAATCATTCTAGAAACAAGCTCAGGGTTAACTGCTGAGCATGGGTGCCAGCCTGGGGCCGAGGCAGCTCCCCGGTACAGCCCAGAGCTGTTGACCTGGGAGAACCAGCCGGCTGTGTCCCTCAGTTTTCCCCTGAGGTTGCTTTCCCTGCTTACCCCACAAAAGGAGGCTTCCGGGGAGCCAGGCATACTCACTGTAGGGGGGAGGCCGCCTAGGCAGCCAGCTGAACCAGACCATAGCCTGAGCCCGCCAGCTTTCAGAGATGCATCTGAGCCGTCGAGTCCCTGGGCAAGTCACTAGTGAGTGCCTGTGACACGCAGGGCTCTGCGGGGACCCTGGACATCCTCCTTTACATGCTGGCCTCAGTGCCTGACCGGGAGGAGGTGGGCTGGCAGCCTGGCAGGGCCCACAAGGAACCTGCAGGCACAGGTCATGCAGAACAATCCACAGCCTCGGAAACGGTGGGTAGAGTGAGGGTTTGTGGGATTGTTGGCGCAAGCTTTCTGCCTAACAGTTTACCGTATTTTGCCACGTATAATGCGCTCCCATGTATGATGCACATCCATCCACGTTTTGGGTCCAAACTTCCGGGGGGAAAATATCTTTCGTTTTAACTTTTTAACTCAAAATTTTATTTGTTTATATGTTTTCTCTATTATAAAGGAATTTTAGCATTTATTTTTTAACGTATGATGGTATGTGCATTTCTAAAGCTAACAATGGAGAACTCTGTGATCTTCTCTGGGATCCATTACTATGAGATTTACAATGAGAGCAGACATCATTCAGGGTTCACAAAATAGAAGCAGCACTTGCAGCTTTTTGACCCAGGAATTGTATTGAAGAAACATCTTTCTCCTTTTCACAAAACCTTTATTTTCATCTCATTATTAAATACATAACTGTTTTAGATTAAAAAATAATAAAATTTTCACAGTGGCTCCACATTGTATTGACTCACGGATTTCTAGAGTTATACTTTTAACTCATGGAATTAAGAACATTTCTATAGATACAGAACTAATACTATGCACGTATAATGCACATCCTTATTTTTTCCTTGCAAATTTGGGCTAAAGGTGCGCATATATATGGCAAAATACGGTTCCCTGAATGTCCTAAGCACGTGGACACTTAGGATGAGAAAAGAATCATGATGAGGCAGGGGAACTGGGTCCTAGCTGAGCAAGCATTAGAGTCAATGGTATTTTCTGGACACTTGGGGGTTCGAGACACATTACAGAAGGTAGTTCTGTGATCAGTGTCCTTCCAAGGAATCAGCCCCTTGTCAACAGTCCCTGTGAACCTGAACCGATGCCCCTGCCCCTTCTGTAGATGTTAGAAAGCCTCTGCCTTCAGCTTGGCCACCAGAGACAGGTGGGGCATCACAGTGGGTGCGTGGGGCCAGACTGGGAGGCACAGACGCCCCCTGTACCAGCTTTGTCCTCCCGCAAAGGTTGGAACACGGGTCAGGACCCTTGTGGATTATCTCAGTCCCCTGCCTCCCCTCTGTAGGGTGCTCGTGGACGCAGCTGCAGTGGCCAAGGACACCGTTGTGTGTAGCTTCGAGAACGAAAACATGGAATGGTGCCTGGCGGTCTGGAGGGGCTGGGGCTCCAAGGACTTCGACATTTTCTACCAGTCCTACGAGGCGCTGGGCCGGCTGGAGGCCTGCACGCGTAAGAGGCGGTAACTCCTGTGCCAAGGTCCTCGCCGGCCGGCTGGCCCAGGCCGGTGGCCTGACCCTCCACCTGTAGCCTTTAGCCCCCTGAGGACCCAAAAGATGGACCGGGCTCTCCTACGAGCCACTTGCTGCTAAGAAGTCCTCAGAAATGCTGGCAGTAGTTTGGGGGTTCTCTAGTTCTGCAGGGCGGAGTTAGCTGGATACCTGCCCCCCTGCCACTGCTGGTTTTATGGCCCAGGGGAAGACGATGGGGTCACATGAGAGGAACCCTGCCTCCTCCATCCACTTCCAGGAGCAAGGAGGGGCTGGGACACAGGGGGAGGCTGGGCCTTCTCAGCCCCCAGAGCCTGCCTATTTTCCTCCCCAGGTCTGGGATGAAATTACACGAGAGGCTCTCAGTTGGGAAGCAGTTTGGGATAGGGTGGGAGGAGGGCCGTGACCCCTTTCCCTTCCCCGGCTGGCCCCCGGGTTCTCAGCACAGTTCTCAAGCTCCCGAGTTCCCGGGGCCCGGCTTGGGGAAGCTGAGATCATATATCTCCAGCTCGGGCAAGTCTGTGTGTGAGAAAGCCCCAGAAGGACCCTCAGCGAGGAGTAGTGCCCAGGCTGTGGAATGAATGAGTTCCTTTAAGTGTCACAGCCAGAAAGCCAAGAGTAGCCCGGTGCCGACACAGCCTTCACATTCTTGTCCAGCGACAAAAGTAAGGGGACAATCAGAGGACTTAAGAAAGGGCCTTGTGTGTATAGCTTTGTCAAATAAACTTGTTTGCAGCTGGGGCACTAGCCCTGTTTGTTCACACGTAATAATTTTGTTTATCACTTTCACAAATTAAATAGCAGCCCAGCGGTCAGACCTCTGGTGGTGAAATCGCATTCTATGGGCTTACACCAATTACGTGTTTGCTGAACGGGGACTGCACGCATGCGCAGCAGAGTACGGAAGTGCCGTTAACGAGCGATGTATGGCGGCCCCGGCCGGAGCGCTTATAAGTAATGTCCGCACGCGCACCCGTGTGAGTCTGCGAAACCCGGGAGGGGGGCGGAAGGTGCGATCGTACGCCAGTTCATGTTGCTGGCTTTTTTCTCAAATTAAGTTATAGGAATCGAACTTGAGATTTGCTGGGTTGTGACTCCTTTTATCTGAAGATAAACAGACTCTCAAGCATGAAGTCATAACCCCCATCTGTAAAGTGCTTGGAAATACAGCACGGGCTCTGTCCCACCCAGACCCACTCGCCGCCCTGGCTGCCCTGTAGCAGTTTCCATGGGCACAGGTGGCAGCTCTGCTGGCCCCACAACAGTACTGTTACTGGCATGGGCATTGAGTCCCCTGGCCTCCTGCCCACTTCCCTGCTACTCTGTCACCCGGGTCCTGCGGTGACCACCACACTCTTCCTCTCATCCCAGCTCCCATAGCTGCCCAGTCAGTCCGTTTCCTCTCTTGCCCCCAAGCCGGTCTCCACATCTCCTGCCGCCAGACTGCCATGTAGTAGAGCCCCACGATTCAGCCCCACCCGCCCTTCCCACGTGGCCCCCTCCTGTCCCTAACCCCTAACCTCAACCCCCAGGCCCATGCTGCTGTAAAGAAAGGCTCCAGCCCCACAGAGCAACTTAGGGGACCTCTTTAGGAAAGTCGGAAACCATACAGGAGGAACTTAAATAGATGAGTCAAAAAATGAACAGTCAACTGGGGGGGGGAAAGTTGTGCAACAAAGACACAAATAGCTCACCTCTTACCTTGTATCCGAAGAGTTTGTACCTGTCACTGATACAGAAAACCCTAAGAAAAGAGGTAGCTGATGAACAAGAAGCAAAGAGGGGCCCATCTGAGTCAGTGCTCAACTTCACCCAACAAGATGGAAATATTACCTTGGTAATACCAAAAAATTGGTATTCCCTTCTGGAAGACGAGCCCCTCATAGTACAGGCTTCCCCCACCAGGTGAGTGTCCCAGGAACCCATCTCTGCATCCGGGCACCAGAGGCTGCGTTCAGCTCCAAGGAACTTTTTTTGGAGACACTTGTAGTGTATCTGCCCATTTCAGATGGGTGATTGACACGATCAACGTGCAGCACGACAACACACCTGCCCATACCGCGCTGAGTGCTCAGCATTTTTTTACCAAAAAATGGCATGACCCCGGTGCCCCACCCTCCCTATTCACCCCATCTCACCCTGAGCAACTTTGTTTCTTTCTTTGTTTCCCTGGATGAAAAAACTCCTCAAAGGAAAATATAGCCGATGTGGTAGAGGTGAAACAAAAAAACGGCAGAAGCACTAAAAGGCATCAAAATCAACGAGGTCAAAAACTGTTTTGAGCGGTGGAAACAGCATCTCGATAGGTGTAGTGCATCCAACAGAGAGTACTTTGAAGGTGACTGAAGTTTAAACACATAAGAATAAATACACAATTTATTATAAATAAATTCCAAGGTTTTGGGTCCCCCTCATAGTCCTAAAAATAGTAACATATTAGCATTTACTACCCTCTGGTTGGCAAGGATTCAATAGTCAGCAATTTTTTTCTTGAGCACTTACTAAGTGTTGGCACTGACCCTGGACACTGATAATATAACAGACAAGAATCTCTGCTTTTGGGGTCCCTTCTGGTGGAGGGAGGTGACAGTGAACACACAAATGAGATCAGGAAGTTGGGAGCTAATGACCACAGGGCTGCTACCATAAACAGACAATATGGCCTGCAGGAGGAGGGACCGTCTGAGGATGGGTGAAGAGAAGGACCCGCATGTGCAAAGGCCCTGCGGTGGGAATGAGCTGCTATGTTGGAGGGACCAATGTGTCTGGTGGCCGACATTGGACACTCCCAGGAGAACTGAGGGCATGGAGGTGCAAAGCTTTGTCATTTTGTATGAAGGCAAGCCAAGCTGGGAGGGACTTCTGCCCAGAACCCCAGTATGCAGCACAGTTACCTGCTGTACAGACCAGAGCCCAGGAGCCTGTGCGTGCTGGGCTGTTCCATCCAGATGTGTGTACACACACCGTGTGATGTTCGCACAATGACAAAATCACCTGGAGACACATTTGTCAGAGCAGGTCTTTGTCATTAAGTAGCACATAACTGTAGTTCTGTTCCCTGGACCAACTCTGGAGCAAAGGGGTCCAGAGTGGCACCCTGGTCATGCAAAGGCCAGCTTCAATGTCCTACGAGTTTAAAGCCTGGACCCCGACAAGCTGCACCTCCTCTGCGGCCCTGGGATGACAGTTCTTACCTGGTAAGATTGGGGCCAAGAGCAACTGTGTATGTGACAGCCCAGCTCAGCCCCTCAACCAGGGCCACGACTCTGTCCCTGCACCCTTACAGGGACCCCAAGTCCTGTCTGAGAACCCCTCAGGAAACAAACAAGTGATTCTATTCCTGTAAAATGGTTCAACTTTAAAAACCAACTCCTCGTGCTTTTTCTGAAATATCAGGAGCACTTTTATTAATACCTTTACCTGAGAACCAAGTTCAGGTGTGGCACACCTGACAATCAATGGAAGCTGATGCATGAACATGAGAAGGTGACAGGAATGTTAAAGAGTCCCATTTGGGACCACACGCCCATTTAGAGAAAAAAAAAGTCCAGCTCGCTGACGTGTTCATTTAATTTTACGTAAACACGCTCTTCGAGGCTGAAGCAAATCTGACTGGTTTTCAAGGTGAAAATAAAATACAAAAACTTTTCTTGGAGTGATTTCTCAACAGAACCTGTCTCTAATCCTAATGGAACAGAAATGTATATGATGATCAGTGTTTAATCATTTTTTTCACTTGTAGGAATGGACATTTTCTAGAATTTGCAATCTGTGAGTTATCTCGGGGTAAACACTGCAGCCGCAAGCGTCACCGGTGCATATTCTCAGGGCCGATGGGAAATGGGTTAAATAAGGAAATAGGCAGAAGAATAGGCACACAGATGAAATTCATGTCCATGTTGCCGTCCGTGGTCTGTGTCACCCTCAGGGCCGTCACCAATGCTCCCACTCTTCTGGGTCAGTAGACCCCCCCATGTGGCAGCTGCCCCCCAAAACCCCCAACAACCCAACCCCACCCTGGCCTCCAGCACGGGCCAGGTGCCAGCCGCAGGCCTTGGAGTCTTTCCTGTTGACGTTTCTTGGGTGACATTCACAGACGGAGCTGAAGACCCATGCCCCCCACGTTCATGCACACACCCCCTTGCCACGGTGGCTGTGGACCTGCACCCCTTCAGCTCCTGCACCTGGTTGTCCCTGTCACAAGGACTAGAGCTCAGGGGCCCCGTTCCCCAAGCGACAAGTCCCCAAAGGGGAATTCTAACTGCTCAGAGCAGGCTGGCTGTGGACAAAGTCACAGTGGGACATTGCCGTCCTCATCCTGCTATGGTCCTCAAGAAGGGACTGTGACGAGGTCAGAGGCTGGACCGGAGTGCCTATATGTTAAAGGCACCCTGAGCCAGGGGTACGTGGAGATTGGGGTACACAGGTTTCCTTGGCAGTCCAGCAAATGTGACATTCATCAGTGTGACCCCTCTCAAAAAACACGTGTGTCCACCATCACTGGTTCCAGACAGTGATGGCCGCACCCTTGCTTAAGGCCTGGGGCTGGGCCCTGCCTCTCCCACTGAGGAAGGGCTGAGCATGGTGAGCAGCAGCTGGGGGCTTGGCCAGAAAGACAGACTGTTCATCAAAATAGAAGTGCTCCTCTCCCTCCCTGGAGCCCAGGAGAAGAGGGGAACTGATGCACGCCTCCCCACCCCCAATTCTCTCAGCCCCACCTCAATCCCCCAGGCCCCAACCCCTGAGTGTCACCAGGTTCCCAGGACCAGTTCCTTCACCTGCCACCAGGGGGCGCCCCGCTCCCGGAGGCCCGGCCTGCAAGGGGCCAGTGGGAAATGGGTGCCCCGGGCTCCTGGCCCTCCAAGCAGGGATGGTGGGCTTGATGCGCTTACTGTGCCGAGTTGTCCCAAGTGTGATCACATCTGGGGAAGAAGGAAGCCTCGTGACTGTGTGTGGAAGAATGTAAACACAGACACCCCGGGGCAGGCCTGGGGGTGCAGGTTTTCTCCCGGGACTCCTGGGAACTTTCTGATCAACAGCTTACAGTCCCGTGTGATAGAAGCACTTAAGGCTGCCGTGTGGCCTTTTTGCATTCGCCGCAGGCTGGTGAAGGGGCTTTTCAGGGGAGGGGGGTTGTATGGGGGGGGATACGTGCATATGTGTGTATGGTGTGGGTCTGGGCGTGCACACGTGCTTTCATCTCGGGCGTGTGGCCCCATGGCCAGGGGCGGCCCACATAGGGCCTCGTGTCCGCTCAAGGTGTGGGGTCTGAGGGTCGGTGGCACACTGGCAGTGACCACAAGAGTGGAGGGGAAGTGTGGGAACCTGGGGTGACCTTCCCCATGAGAGTCTCTCAACAAAGTAGCTTCTGGAACCACGAAAGCACCTCCACCATCCCGACTTGGACCTGCTAACCCTTGCCTTGTTCTCAGAGGCAGCTCTCACTCTCAGCCCCACGACACTGGGTTCCAGGGGACAGCCTGGCCCTTTGCACACACAGGGCAGGGCATGGCCGGGGCTGTGTCCCAAGGCCCTGGACCACAGCCATGGGGGAACTTCTGGAACACACAGGGCTCTCAGGGCCCCAGGCTGCTTGGCTCCAGGGTGAGTCTCTGCGTGGCACCGTTCCTTCCAGAATAGTCTGAGAGCTGAGGAGCACAGACCCAAGCCACATAAATGGCCAAATGGCTGCAGATACCAAGGGGAGCAGGTGGGCCACACCATCTGGGGTGGGCTCTGAGCTCCACTTAACCCGAAAGTGACTCCGAGCCCAGACACGTGAGTGAGGCAGAGGGGCTGTGTGGCCCAGCTCCTCAGTGGGCCTGCTGTCTCCAGCGATCAGGAAGGCCCTAGGGAGGCCCGGCCAAGGCCATCTGTGCAGCGGGATGGTGGCTGGGGTGAGGGGTAAGGAAAGCTGGTGAGTGGGGTGCCCGCCATGTTCTCCAAAGATGACCACCACAGGTCCCCTATCTCATGACCTCCCCTACAATTAGCCTTAACATTCTTCCCATCAGGAGTTGGGCACGTCTATGCCCCATCCCTTGAATCTGGGGGCTTGTGACTTGGTTGTAACAGATGGAATGCAGTGGAAGTGATGCCACGTGACCCGCACGGCTCACTCAGAAAAGACAATGGAGCCCTGGGCCACCAGGTAAGGAGTGATGAGGCCACCATGCTGTGAGGAAGCCCAAGCCACTTGGAGATGCCACTTGCAGGTGCTGAGGTCCCACCAATGTCATGCAGTGGAAACATGAGGGAAAGTGCCCTCAGATGATTCCAGAAGCCTGAGGCCTCAGACTTCACAGCCTGCTGTCGTATCCAAATTTCCAGGCCCACAGAACCATAAGTATAAGGACACAGTGGCATGCTACTGGAGTTTGGGGTGGCATGCTACCCAGCAACAGAAACTAACAAGCAGCCTTGGAAGGTGCTCTGAGAGCCATGTCAATCAGCACTGCTGTCCCCTTCCTGGTCCCAGATGCGGGGGACCTGAGAGGCCAGGCGTCCTTTGGGGGACTGTCCCTCCTTAGCAGACAAGAACCCAGGCCCAAGGCCATGGGAACTGCCACCTATGGGGCAGCTTAACCTTGAGCCCTCATGGCCGGGGGCCCAGGGAACCAAAGTGGGCCGGCCCTGCCCAGTGGAGGAAGCGGCCGGTGGCCGAGTGCTGGCTGCTGTCGCTAGCTGAGCTCCAGGGCAGGCTTTCAGGGTTTGCTCGGCATTTCTGATCCTGGTGGACGAACGGGGGTTCGAGCATGGGGTATGGCAGCAACCAAGTCGGCATAAGGGGCCGAGCAGATGACTGGCGCTGTGTGGTGGTGAACTTGGAGGGGGGACCGGCCTCGGTTCTGGTCTCCTTCCACCTCTCTAACGGCTCAGGAACGGATGGAAGTTTCCAGGAAAGGGGAGAGGGACAGTAGGTCCCTGTGGCTGCAGAGGTCGGGCTGGGCAGGGAGCTGGCAGCCTGAACAAGTGCTCCCAGCTCCGGGGGCCCACGTGGACCCCAGCTGACAGAGCCCTGGGGTGGCCAGCAGCCACCTTCATTGATGATTCGTTCCCAGGCAAGGGGTCCTGGGAACCCCACAACTCACACGACTTTATTGTCCCTGGTGCAATGCCTGCCAGGGGGTGCAACAGCAAGAGAGAGGCCCCGAGGTGTGGGTTTAGCCTCCCAGAATGCACAACCGGAAATGACCTTGACCTTCTCCCACCCCCATCGTGCACAGAAGGACACAAAGGCCCAGAGGAGCAGCCAAGCCAAAGCATGTCGTCTCCAGGGGCAACACGGCCACAGCACTTGCTGGCTTCCCAGCCTGGGAAGTCGTGGTTCCTCACGGCGGGGGTGGGTGTTTGTTTTGTTTTGTTTTGTTTTTAAAGCCTGAACCAAATTGGCTTTTTTAAATGCTGGTCAGGGCTGGGCCTGAAAGGCAGGTCCAGGCTGAGAGTGGACACATTCCAACCGAAACCCTGCGGGCCCCCAGGCAGCCAGGCAGCCCCTGCCTGAGACCGAAGCGTCTTGCAGGGTTTGTCCGCATTGTCCACTCTCGTGGAGGAGCGGCGTTGAACGTTCGGATGCTTCGCCACATCTTCTCTTCTCTGAGTCGTTGGAAATCTCAACATGGAGGGAGTCATATGCCTTGATTTCATGTTGCCACACACCTTCAATTAATTGTCCCATCACACCACAAAGTGGCACTAATCCTGTGTGGGACAAAAAGCCAGACTTCTTAGTGGGGAGTGGAGATCGTGATGGCAGAATTCCAACTTCTCTTGTATCAAAGGACATCAGGCCAGCCCAGGACTGGTTGGACCAAACTTGTCCAACCCACGGCCCATGGCCCACATGTAGCCCAGGACAGCTTTGAACATGGCCCAACGCAAATTCATAAACTTCCTTAAAACACTACGAGAATTATGCACGGACCTTTTTTTTAGCTCATGAGCTGTCATGAGTGTGAGTGTATGTTATGTGTGGCCCCAGACGATTCTTCTTCCAATGTGGCCCAGGGAAGCTGGGCTGGAGGGTCCTGTCACTCACCCCATCCGGCTGAACTGACCAGCTCTAAGCTCCCACCGTGGCATTGGGCACCCCCCAGGTCCCACTTCTTCACCCAGCCTGGCTGAGACCATCTGCAAATGCCACTGTGCTTGGCACTCCGCTGAGGTACCTCCAGGTCGGAAGGATTGGGGGGCAGCTCGTAAGGTTGAGGGATGGGGGGAACACAAGGTAGCCAAGCAGAGGGGGGCCAGCTGGTGCAATGTGACCACACTACTTCATGCATGTGCCTAGCACAAGCCATGGCGACCCAAGACCCAGCTAATGACGAGATCTTGGAAATCCAGTCATTAAAGTCATCCCTTGATGCCCAACTAATTGTCAAAATTTTAAAAGATTGATATCAAATGGGAGGGAGGATGTGAGGAAATTTCAGCATTCATACTTGGCCAGCAATTTGATGGCGGCCATTAAACACTTAAATCCACGGACCCACGGACCCAACTGTTTTCTTTCTTCCTATTTTTCCTCTGAGGAATATGTTAAAAGCAGTGCATGCATAATAAAAAGACAGAATTTTTTTAATTGGATATGAGGATTTTTAAAAAGTTAAGAGGTGTAAAACCACACCCTTTGGGATGGCTATTACATATTTAAAAAAAAAAACTGAGAATAACAAGTTGGCATGCAAGGGTGGGGAGAAACTGGAACCCTGCTGGTGGGACTGTAAAATGCGCAGCCACTGGGGGCAACAACATGGAGGTCCCTCCAAAATGACACATAGGGTTACCATGTGAGCCAGCAGTCCTACTTCCGGTGCAAACCCAAAAGAATTGAAAGCAGGAACTGGAACAGATATTGATACACCGATGTTCACAGCCACATTGAATGTGAATACAATAATGAAGAGATGAAAACACCCACGGTCGATGGATGAATCGTTACCCAAAATGTGCTGTCTGCTGGAGGTACCAAAACATGGTCATCACAAGTGTCTGGACCATGATAGGAACCAATTTGAGCACCTCTTACAATTGCAGAAGTCAAACATAACTTGTATTCATCTTTTGGTATCAGTATATATTATTACAATTTTAATACAGTTTTTTCCTTCCTTAAAACGTGTATACATTTTGGGGGCACCCTCAGTACCTGCAGTGGAATAGTTTTCGGCCTTCAAAAAGGACAGTTCTGACACATCAGACAGCGTGGATGAACCCTGAGGGCCTCATGCTAAATGAAAGAAGCCAATCACAAAGGGACAAATAAGGTATGATTCCACTTACGTGAGCCCTTAAGCAGGCGAATTCATGACGAGAGCAAACGGACTGGAGCCTACCAAGGCCTGGAGAGAGGTGGGGCAGGGAGTCTGTGTTTCACAGGGTCTGACTTCCGGTTTGGGCATTCTGGGGACAAATAGTGGTGACAGCTGTGCAACACTGTGCATGTTGGGAATTAATGCCATGAAACTGTCCACTTTTTTAACTGACTGGTTACAATGGTAACATTTTGTGTTATGTATATTTGACCACCATAAACATGTTTTTAATGTTACAAGGCAATCTTACTTCAGTAAATAAGCTTTCTAGGAACCCAAGAGGAAGTCAGAGTAAAACATGTGGTTTGGTAATGAAGTACTGAAGGACTGGTCGTAAGTCCGAGGGGTCGTTAAACGGGTGGTCGGTAAGCGAGGAGTGGCAGTACAGTGATGGGAAAAGTTAGGACTTGTTTTGAGTGGCTTCAAGTCTGCCATTCTATGAGACCACTGCAGTTCTGATTTGAGTAAAATTTATAACAGTCCAACAGATTGCAAACTGCAAGTTGAGTAAAAATTGTAGTTCCAAAAGGAAATAGTTTACGACATTGGAATGTCTAGAAATTTCTCACCGTGCATTCATCTCCTGCTGCATGTTGCACAAACAAGAAACCTGGAGCTCCGAGGCTTTGGGTGGCTTGCCTGTGATCACACGGTGAGTGGCAGGCCCGAGCCCAGGCCTCTCTCTCTCCAAATGGCACGGGAAGAGAACCCACGTGAGGACGGCACCCCCACCCTTGTGGCTGAAGGCGAAGGGCTTTCTCTGGGGGATGCCGTGGAGTGCTGGAACAAGCCGGACTTGCCTAGAACTTCCAGGGAGAAAATGGGGTTCGTCCTCTTCATCGTCCCTGACTGTGCGAAGACCCTTGTAAGTAGACGGCATCGGGACCTGCAGACGCTCCCCAGCTGGGCAGCTGGAAGTCTCCTTCACCACTGTCAGGGAGGTGGGGACACCACTGTCTCCTCAGATTAAATGGTCACACTTTTCTGGAAGACACCTGAAGACACCTGAGGATTCGCGCTGGGCTGACACAGGCCCCAAGGAAAGCCATCCGATGGGCACTGAGGCCCCTGGTGGCCATGGCCCACCACCAACTCTCCACCGAGACGTGGGCAATTACAGGCCAAGAGCTCATTCATTCCAGGGCAGGAAGCATGACCTGCCCATGCTGGGACAGCCTGGTCCTTCCGAATATTCTAGGAGTTTCCTGTGAGGCACCAACATGATAGAGCCCACATTCCTGCTGAAAGTCCTCACCACCAGGGAGGGTCCGAAGCCTCAGGGGTGGCTGGGGATGAGGAGTGAAGTTTGGCAGAGAGCTGCTGATGCCCTGAGTCTCCCTGTACCCCACAAAGGGGAAGAAGAGTAGAAGGTCTTCCCCTTCACCCCAAATCTCATCAGCAGATCCTGGAGAGGACCCCCCAGGACCTTCATATTGTCAGGGGTACTCAGCAGCACCTCTTCCAGGGAGTGTGGGGGCAGGGTCCCCTGGGGAACTCAGCTGGTGACCAGAATAGAATCCTTTTATAGAAGCCCACGGGTCTAGGGGGAACCCAGCAGAAGCACAGTAATAGCTTCCCTCCCCTCTTCTCCCAGCATGCTCTGCCCAGGAAGTCATCAGAGCCTCGGCAGGATGAGGAGGGGGAGAAAGAGAAGAAACCCAAGTCACCCCTCCCTCACGCCCCGTGACTACCCCTAGAAACGAGAGGAGTGCATCACCAGGCGCAAGGAGGGAGGCCGGACACCCGGGGCGACCCAGGGCCAGAAGGTGTCAGAAAGGGCTGCGGCCTTGTCTTGTGTAGTGACTTGGGGACAGGCCTGGGTTCTAGATTGGGGGGCTGGGTGTTCTAGACCAGGAAGTTGGGGAGGAGGCAGCCATCACTGCAATTTTAACAGAGCAAGGGGCCGGGTGCCATTCTGTGCTTGGTACAGTGACCTGGTTTGTAGATGTGCTCTGACATGATCATGAAGGGTCTCCTCTTGTTGTTCAGCAAGGCCACAGGGTCAAAAGGTTGCTAGTGTCCATGGGACACGAGGGCAGGGCTGGGAGTGCCTGGCCAGTTCCTGGACACCAGAGGCTGCTCTGCTCTTCCTCAGTGAAGACAACAGTGCCCAACTCGGCCTCCAAGGCCATGTGGTGTGGTCCTCTCAGCTCTCCAGGCATGCCCCCACCCTTGTCTGCCATAGCTACGCGAGCCTCCCTGTGCCTTGGACATGCTTCCTCCACCTTGGACACGTCTCCTCCACCAGTTCCTAGACACCTCTCCCCCTCTCCCCCCCGTCTGTCTTTCTGGACTGAGTTGTCACTCTCCTCAGTGTCCCTGGGATTGCCTGTTGACTGTCTCCTATCATTAGTGCAATTGTGTAGTTATTCCTGTGGGCCCTTCACCATGTCAGTCCCCCCAGAGAGAGATGCTGTGATGGACAGGTGGTGTCTGCCCCAGCGCAGAGCTGGGAGGAGCCAGCACATGTTGCACCTGGAATCTTCCTAGAATCATCACCTTCGAACCATAAAGCCCAAATGTTCTGCCTGGTGGGACATGAAAGAACTGGACTCCCCAACCATAGTCCCCACCTCCACAAATTGCATTTGACCATTTGAAAGGTCCTCTGATAAATTTAAAGCATACGTGGCCATTACTCTCTACACGGGGTCTGAAATAGAAAATCCAGGCAGATTCATCCAGAATGGGAGGTTTTGCTTGGAACTGGCTGTCACTTTGAAGACAAATTAGAATATTGATTTCTTGCCAGCTTTGGGGAATTGTTTAAGCTCTTTCAAAGCCCCACATGCTAATAGGAACTGAGGAGGCACGCTCAGTGGATTCCAAATGAAAGCAAGTTCACTTTCAGATGCATTTGGGAGCTGAATCAGGAAGCAGCAACATGGCCACCCTTCCCCACTCAGAATGCGAAGAGTCCGTCCCGACCTCCCCCGCCCTGGGGGTGGCTCCCTTTCCAGGTTTTAGGCAACAAACCTGCACTTTCATGAAGGTAAGAACATGCAGATATCCTAACCTTTGTAAAGCACTTGTTTTTTCTGTGATAATCCAGAAGGCCTGGGTTATCCCTCTGCTCTATTCATTTACCCACAGAGATGTCCAACCTTTTGGCTTCCCTGGGCCACACGGAAGAAGAATTGTCTTGGGCCACACACACAATACCCTAACGCTAATGATAGCTGATGAGCTAAGAAACAGGTCACAAAAAAATCTCGTTTTAGGAAAGTTCATAAATTTGTGTTGGGCCATATTCAAAGCCATCCTGGGCCACATGTGGCCTATGGGCCGCGGGTTGGACCAACTTGATTTACAGAATGTTAGGCTCATAGTTATAGACTATCAAGGAAATTCTAATTCAGAAAGACAGTTGCAAATGGCGACCATTGTTAACAAGTTCGTTACAGAGACGGCAAAATCTTTATCCTAAGGTTTACACTAAATCAAGTTAACCGAGTCTCACAAGTCAACGTGTTTATGGATACTGATGTCTAAATAGTTGGTTCATTGAATGAGTGTGTGTATCTGTGGGGGGTGGAGGGAGAGGGGGAGAGAGAGCGGGAGGGAGAGGGAGGTGGGGAGAGAGAGAGATGTTTTCAGGACAATTTGCAAATAGAAATATCTCAAGTCAAATATTTGGGGAATGTCTCACCGAACCTCAGGATTCTGCAGCCCCCCAACCCTCGTATAGGCTGTTGTCACCCCGTTCACCAAGCCTAATTCAGCGTCTCTCCCTGTCCCACCTCACTCCACTAAAGTGCTAGCTGACCTCAAACCAACAGACCATCCCAGAGTTCACTTTAATCACCTGCCTCTTACTAGCACATTTTAATAATTTAATTTTCAAGGACTGTATTAGCTTCCTGGGGTTGCCACCATAAATGATCACACACTCGCTGGCTCAAAGCAACACAAATTTATTCTCTAACCATGTTGGAGCCAGAAGGCCCAACTCAAGGGGTCATGGGGCCAAGTTTACCTCCAGAGGGGTCATGGAGGGAGCTTGCTACTGCCTCTTGCAGCTTCTGGGGGCTTCATCACCCCATGTCTGCCTCCATGATCATACGAGCTCCTGTCTGTGTGTCTATATCTCCTGTCTCTTATACAGGCACTTGTCATTGATGTAGGGCCCACCCAGATAACCCAGGACAATTGCATCTCAGACTCCTTAACTTAACTATACCTGCAAAGACTTTTTTTCCCAAATGAGGCAAGATGCATAGGTTTCTAGGGATTTGCACATGGACATATCTTTGGAGGAGCCACCATTGAACCTACTACAGGGGCCAAACTTTGTCTCCTTTATTACCACATGTATAAGGACTGTCCAGGAAAAAATCCAGCCATCAATGCCTCTATTTTTCTTATTACATGGCTGAATACTTTGCAGACAGCCCTCATCCATGTGAGAAACAACTCACACATTGCCTGGCCCTCAATGAGTATTTGATCAAAGGTGGCTAATATCATGTTCCCCTCCCGCCATGTCCTCTTTATACCTTCAACATGGACCAAAATGTATTCAGAAAGTTGATCATTTTCTATTTGGCCAACTACATTTTAGCAAATGGCCATTTTCCAAAGTTAGTCTCATCGTTTCATGTCAGTTGCCAACTGGCTAATTTGCTTAATACCAACATTAGCTGAATGATACTGTCATTATCCATGTGTAGACACCCAGTCTGGCCTCCCAGCATCAAAACTCCCTTCTGTCCATACACATCCTGCTGCCTTTTCAGACTCTGTCCCCTTTGGAACCGTTGTTTCCCTGCTGAGCAGGGTCACCGAGGACACAGCTCAGAGGCTGGGCACTGTACTCTGGCCAGACAACAGTGAGGAAAATCCTCATGACTAAAGTGTTAAAGCAAAGCCACTCACCAGTGTTCACAACAGCCCCAAAGTGGAAGCAATCCCAGTGTCCACTAACAGATGAAAAGAGAAACCAATCGTGGTCTGTTGATATAATGGAATATTATTCAGTCTTAAAAAGGAAGGAAATTCTGACACCTGCTACACAGCGGTCCCCAATCTTTTTGGCACCAGGGACCAGTTTTGTGGAAGACACTTTTTCCACAGACAGGGTGGGGGCTTGGTTTTGGAATGACTGAAACGCCAGATGCAACTTAATCGTCACTTGCCACTCACCGATAGGGTTTTGATGTGAGTCTGCAAGCAATTGATTTGTTGTGGTCTCTGTGCTGTCACCTCTCTGCTGATGCTAATCTGTATGTGCAGCCGCTTCCCAGTGCTGGCATCACCGCCTCAGCTCCACCTCAGATCATCAGGCATTAGATTCTCATAAGTAGTGTAGAAAAGGCTTTGCTGATATGGAAGAGGTGAAACAAAAACCAGCAGAAGCACTAAAAGGCATCAAAATTGATGCATTCAACAACCGTTTTGAGCAGTGGAAAAAGCATCATGACAGGTGTATTGCACCCAATGGAGAATACTTTGAAAGTGACTGAAGTTTAAACATGTAAGAATAAATACACAATTTTTATACATAAATTCTAGGGGTGGGGGTTGGGTCTTCTGTCTTATATGACAGTTGTCACCCTCAAGAGAGGTCACCTGGGGAGCCAGGAGGAAGCCACTTGGCATTGTGCTTAAGAAGCCCTGAAAATGCCTCTTCTATTTTAGCCAATAATTCTAGTCTAAGAAGTTTATCCCGAGGAAATATTTCAAAAGAATAAAAAAGGGCATGGCAGGCTAGCTATACCAGGTACAATTGTACATGGCCAACGAAGTCAGACAGTCAAGTTTGACCTGATATGTGTGCTTGCAGTCATAGGAGGAAAGGCACAAAAGGGCAACAGTGGCATGGGGGTGCTTGTCTTGTGGCTACCTTTATTCATTCTTGTGATATTTAATGCACAAATGACATCATGACAACAATAACAAAAATGTTGAAGAGCCACTTATGTGTGCATTCAGGAGGCTGACCAGATGTCCTGTTTATAATGGGACAGAAACCAGCAGTACTGTCCCGTTACAAATGGTACGTCTGCTCAACCTACGGACACCTTGAATTTAGCCCAGTGAGACTAGGCTGACCAGATGGACTTTTGTTTTCGGTCCCATTTAAAATGCAACATTTGGTCAGCCTGCTTCCTTGTGACATCATTTATGCAATTTTTAAAAATAACTGCATTATTTTGGGGGGAGTTCAGGCACCAAGGCACTAGTTGCTGTAGTCCAAGAAAACAGTGTTGGTGACAAGGGACTTGACTGCTTCATAAAGTAGCCGAAAAGCATGCTGGGAATCAGTGATACAGCACATCTGCCTGAGCAGGGCCTTGGGGAGAGTTTTCAACTAACTTTTCTTTCTCTTTGTCTCTCTTTTTTTCCTTCCACTCATTCCCTTCCTTCCACCTTGCTTTTGTTTTTTCACCAGAATTTTTCAAAATTCCTCTCACAAAAATAACCCATGTCACTAAATATCTTGAAAAGCAGAGGCCTGGCATTCAGGGGCCTTATCTCCACCCCGGCCCCTGGGGAGTGGGTCACTCCGAGTCCCTGCACACTCCGGAAGCGGCCTTTCAGCGCCCCGGGAGGCCCCACCCTGAGGACGGGCTCTCTCTGCCAGGTGCAGGCCGGGAACAAAGGCAGGAGGCCTATCGCTGCCGTGTGGCCCGGGCTGGCCAGGTGCTGCAGCCCCAGGGACGCGTATTGGAGCTAACTGGCTTTGGTCCTGGCCGAGATCTCTGAACCACGGCCAGGGCCGGCAGGAACAGCGTGGGGACATCCGGTGCTGCACAGGAGGCCCTGGCTCAGCAGCTGCACCGAGGCCTGGAGTAGCTCCCATGGGCACTGGGCAGGGCGGCCAGGCCTGGCCCCGCCCGCCCACGAGGCTGAAGGAGATGACTGTTTATAAAAACTGGCTGCCCCAGGGTCTTACCTAACCTTGAGACTCTCCACCTGGTCACAATCCCATTTTGACAAACTCTATCCTGGTGTCCCAATGTGTCATCAAAATGTCCTAGAAATTGCCCAGCTTTGCTAAACGGAATGAGTCATGCCCATAATGACCAGAATAATTGCTCCCTCTGACTGAGAGTATGGACAGTCCCAACCACATGTGAGGACTGAATGAGGTGACATAGATAACGTGTCAGGAGCAGAGCCCGTGATGCAGTGCGAAACATGAGCTCCCGTATCATGAAGAGAAGGGTGCTGCGCCTGGAGCCAGCCGACCCCGTGTGACCCTCAGCCCCAGGCCTAATGCTCCCGGTTCTGTGAACCTCGGTTTCCCCGGCTATAAAA
Organism: Lyroderma lyra; assembly: GCA_004026885.1. Taxonomy (NCBI): domain Eukaryota; kingdom Metazoa; phylum Chordata; class Mammalia; order Chiroptera; family Megadermatidae; genus Lyroderma; species Lyroderma lyra. Next base: position 341,213 of record PVJL010000672.1, read on the forward strand.
TGGGGAGAATCTGGCACCTCCTACAATGGCCTGCCCAGCCCCTGCCTCCCACAGTGCATGGGAGACATCCCAAGGATGGAGGTTGTAGAGGTCACCTGCCACCACACTGGCTGTGGTATTGCAGAAGCAGCTGCTCTCCCGTATAACACTGCCTGGAGAGGGCACCCTTGCTGGGGTTGTACCGGAGTGCCTCTGGCCCGCACAACAGTCCTCAGCCCCCTGAGTTTATCAGCCAACTCAGTGGCCCACAGCCGGGAGGCATGGGGTCCCCGCAGCCAAACCTGACCGGAAGACTTACCCACACTCTGGGTGCCAATTCTCCAAATGAGGAATGCCATTTCTGAAAAGCCCCAGCCCTGGGTGGGGCCTCTGTATGGGCTGCCATCTGGCACTCACGTCTGCCCAGCAGTGCCCTGAGACCTATGCCCAGGAGGGATCTGGAGTCCTAGAGCTGGGTGGGGAGGACTCTGAGGGACACACCATCTGCGCTCCCCTCAGTACCTCTGTTCCTACTATCAGAGCTTCTCACTGGGAGAGGCCACAGGGATGGGCGGGAACTGTTTTCCTGAAGCCCCTCCCCCTCCTGCCCACCATGGCCCTCCCATGTTGGGCTGTTGGCCTCCTCTCAAATGATGTGCTGGCTCCCTGCAAAGGAGAGGGCAAGTATCCCACCCTCTCACCCCAACAACCCTCCCCCTGGGGGGTGAGACAAGCCCCATGGCTGGGACAAGCAACTGGGACATAACCCCACTCCCCAATTTCTAGTCTGTCTTGTTGCTAGAATGAAAATTGGAAAGTATGGGTCCTGGGGTTTGGTGGTCAGGCCTGTAGGGGTTCCACTAGCAGAGGGAGAAGGTGCCAGGCGCCAGGGAGCAGCCTAGCCCAGGGCCACTGCCTTGAGGATCCCAACTGGGTGTGGTGCCCCAGGAAAGATCAGCATTATGGCCCATGCAGCCAGCAACCAAGGTCCCCCAGGGTTCCCCCACCTTAGGGCTACCATGGTGAAGGCCCCCACTTTATTGATGTTCTAGAGTGGCTGATAAGTTAGTGTTTTCTCCAGGATTCTAGGGATGAGCACCCCATTGCAGGATATTGTGGACTGGCGCATCCCCTGTGAATTGGAACCACAGTCACAGGTCGAGGCCAGGTGCTGAGTCTTTGTCACTCTTGCTCTTAGTGAAGGAGACACCTTGGTAATGGGCCTGTGCTAGACAAGGGGTGCCAGGTGCTAGGCAAGCTCCCTAACCTGGGCAAGGCTGGCTTGACTAAGCAGTAGGTCAGTGGTCCCCAACCCCCGGGCAACAGACTGGTACCAGTTAGATGCGAGGCCACACAGCAGGAGGTGAGCAACAGGTGAGCGAGCAAAGCTTCATCTGTATTTACAGCCACTCCCTGTCGCTCACATGACTGCCTGAGCTCTGCCTCCTATCAGATCAGCAGTGGCATTAGATTCTCATAGGAGCACAAACCCTACTGTCAACTGTGCATGTGAGGGATCTGGGTTGCACGCTCCTTATGAGAATCTAATGCCTGATGATCTGAGGTGGAGCTGAGGCGGTGATGCCAGCACTGGGGAGCGGCTGCAAATATCAGATTAACATTAGCAGAGATGTCTGACTGCACAGAGGCCATCATAAATCAATTGCTTTCAGACTCATATAAAAACCCAAGTTCAGGGCTCCCACTGATTCTGCATTATGGTGAGCTGTATAATTATTCCATCATATATTGCAATGTAATAATAATAGAAATAAAATGCACAATAAATCCAATGCACTTGAATCATCCCAAAACCATTCCCTTCCCCAACTCCCCAGTCTGTGGAAAAATTATCTTTCACAAAACTGGTCCCTGGTGCCCAAAAGGTTGGGGACCGCTACAGTAGGTGAACCATGGTCCCCAGCACTGCACTCAGCTCCTATCAGAGGGATAGACGAGGCCCAGAAAGGCTAGCCACCCCACCAGAAGCTGCGTAGGACCCCAGGCTCTGAGCCCCTGACTTCTACAGTCTCCCAAGGCCCAGCCTTTCACAGGCCTTTGCAAACTTTCATGGAAAAATCTTTTTCCTTAAACAAAATTGGGCCTGGGAATTCATTCAATAAAACCATCAGAAGGGCAAGCAAGAGTGAGCACAGGCGTCCCGAGGCCTGTCCCCCCCTGTTCTGAGACCCTCCACGGAGCCCCTGTGCTCTGAAGAAGGGAAAGAAACACCCTGATTTAGTCCGGTATACGGACAGCCTGTCCTATGGGTGAGGGAACCAAGGCCACCCAGCAGAGAGAGGCAGAATGTCCCCCTCCAACTCCCCCCACCCCCACCCTCATCGCACACTGGAAACCCATTCACACCGGTTTCTGCAGCCTGCAGACCGCACTCCGGCCGGCTGCTGCCCAAACCCTGATGCATCCCATATTTCTGGTCTGACAGCCAGTAAAACTCAGCCTCCCCCTTGTAATCGCCAGTCCGTTTCCCGTTGGAAGAGCTGACTTTGAACTTGCAGAGAACAAAGCCCGCTTTGTGACTTGCTTTTGGGAAGGGAGATGTGGGGAAAGAATTGCATAAATAATGTGAGAAGCAGCAACCCCAATTATAGTTTGTAACTCCTCTGGCGAATATGAAATAAAAACCACTTTATTTTGAAAGCTCGCCCAGGGAGCCAAGTTTCTCCGGGGCCCAGGGCCAGGCCAACGGGACAGTCACCGTGCTGTCAAGGGCCGCTGGGCCATCTGTGAGCATGCCGGGCCACTCCAGCCCGGTCAGCCCAGGCAAGGCATCATAAAACACGGCAGTGGTGTGTTTTTCTTTCAGCCGCAGGAGTCCCACTCAGGCAGGCGCAAAGTCATTTCTTTACAATTTGGTGCTAGAAAGAAAAGGGTTTTACCCAGCATCCCCCACTTCCCTGCTGTTCTCAACCATGCGTGTCTTCCCAAGTTTCCCTCTGTTTCTTCCTGCCAACAATCCAGGCAGGGACAGAGTGAGAAGGGCTGGCCCGGGGGCCCCTGTGAGAGCCGGGGTGGGGGCGGCAGTTGTGCCCCCCCACACACACACACACACTCACACCCGCCCCTGGCACAGGGAGTGCCAGGCTGCCAGCTCCTCACTTGCAGTTTCTTCACATACTCTATGTCCTGTCAGCTGCTTGGCCTGTGCCCTTAGGTACTCTTCTCTCTCTAGCAAAACTCCGTCCTTCCTTCAAGTTCAAAGCACACGTCACCTCCCTTGGGAAGCCCTCCCTGACTCAGTTTGCCCCACCACCCCCCAACACTCAGCATGGAGCAGTGTGGTTTTGTCTCATGTGTGCCCTCACCCAACCCACCCTGGGCCCACCGCACCATCCCAGGACCTGGTTCAATGGTTGCTATGGGCGAACAGGTAAACAGGTCCACATGCTCTCACTCCATAATGTTGCTTGTGGTATTCAAGACTCTTTTCAGCTGAAAACCACCTTCTGTGGGATGGGGCGAGAGGAAAGGAGGACTTATTTAAGTGTCATGTAACGGAGATGTCTGGGAGTTGGCTTCAGGTACGGCTTGATCCAGGGTCTCCCCTTCATCCCTCCATCTCAGCCTCACAAAACGGGCTAGAACTGTATATCCTGCCAGCTTAGCAAGCCTGTAGGACAGCCCCTGCACTCCATGGCATGGTCTCCACCAGTCCCCAGGTCCAAAGGCAGGATCTTTCCCTGGCGAGTAAATAATTAAAGCAGAGAACCACTGTACTGTCAGGGGGTTCTGGGCATGAAAAGCCTAATCCATCGGTTCCCAAGCGGTGGTATGCCTACCCCCGGGGGTACATGCTGGGCTGCTCAGAGGTACGTGAAAAATATGTCATGGCGAAAAAACAAGTGCGGTAAAAAATGCAAAACGTTAGTTACGGAACAATAAATGTTAAGTTTGAATCACCATTCCGGAGACTTTTCAAAATGAGATCACATGAGTGAATGATGATGGGTGAGGGCGTGGCTGTGAACCCTCCCCCAAACCGCTCTTCTACCAATCATTACACAGTTTCAGAATAAGCCATTTACAACGTTTCTAGAACTTTCCCAAACATATAAATACATACAAAGCCAGACTTTTTGACCATTTTAGTTATTCACTGAGTAAAAGTAAGTGTGTTGTCTTTAATCGTGATTCTTTTCAAGTAGTTTCTTATTTAATGTTGAAATACTTGATTGTCATGATCAATATTCAACTGCATTATGAATAGTGTAAAATAAAATCTGTGGTTTGTACTTTTAGTGTAGCAGTTTTTCTTTCCTAACTTATGACCTCATTTCCACTCTTTTACATTAAGACAGGCACTAAACAAATGTGTCAGTATTTAAAAGCAGCTGTTCTAAAAACAAGGGGTACAATGTACAGAAATGGGTTTAAAAGGGCACACACCTGGAAAAAGGTTGGGAACCCCTGGCCTAATAGATTATTTTGCATCTCCTTCATGAATAATTTTCACATCTTCCAAAAGAGATGCGAGGCCACACGTAACTGGGCCCCACTTGTAATCCTTCCAGACGGCTTTCGGGTGGCAGTAGCTTCCTACAGCCCCAAGCCGAGGGGTGGAACCCGAGAGGCGTGACCAGCTGAGGGCCACCCCGTACAAGTGACACCTCTTGACTGAGGCGTGCCATCGTCTGGAGCCATCGCCTCCTAAAGCTGCAGCGTTCCTCTGCTTCCCATTCTCCTGGTGACACCAAGAACCAGCAAATGACAAGCTCCCTAGGTCGCTGCTGGGACTTTTCTGTCAGTGACACGTTTCGTGCCACCTTGTTTCCCACTGGGCCACACAGCTTTGGTTTCCTAGTGACAAGGATTGTGGTGTCCAGGCGCCGGGACAGAAGCTCAGGGTCATTACTATCGCTGTTGTTTTAGTTGCTGATAGAATTCTATCCATAGCTACACACACGTGTTCATGTGTGTACACTCACCCGCGTACATGTACACATGTGCACACGTGCATGCGCACATACACATATCTCCACATGCATACGTGTCCGCATGTGTGTGTACGCACACACAGACCTGCATGTGTGTGTATGTGTACATATACCCGCATTTATGCATATGTGTGTACAGGGACCCACCAGGGCCATCTGCCTGCTCTGCTGTGGGGCAAACATCCCACCCCTTAACGCTCTCAAATGCACACCTAAGGGTGGCCTCAGCCCCACCCTGCCCTCCAACGCTGGCCCGAAGGGATTCGATCACCCCTCACCTCCAGGGCCAGCTTGGGGGCACAGGCAGAAGGATCCCAGCAGGTGACCTGGAGAGCCAGTGCTGTAGGAAACACGGCGAGATTTCCAGAATGTTTAAGCCAAGTGTGTTCAGCCCACGGCCCGCAGGCGCATGCGGCCTAGGACATCTCTGAATGCGGCCCCACACAAATTCATAAACTTTCTTAAAACACGATGAGATTTTGGGGGCGACCCCTTTTTAGCTCATCAGCTATCGTTAGTGTTGGTGGATTTTACATGTGGCCCAAGACAATTCTTTCAGTGTGGCCCAGGGAAGCCAATAGGTTGGATGTCCCTGGGACCTGAGGCTAACAGTTCGTGTGCCTCACCGAGCAGCCAGGACTCCGTGACCTGAGCAGGACCCCCATGAGACCCAGGCCCACCGCCCTGGCCACCAGCCGGCAGCCACTGAAGAGCCAGCGTGCGGTGGTGACCTGGCACGGGCCAGGCCTGGGACCAGAGACAGGAGGGCTGTGGTCACCCGCCAGCCTGGCTCCCCGCGGGGCCTTGAGTCACCGGCCTCATGTTGGCTCAGAACATCTGGGGCACCAGGCCCAGGGTCCCCCCAGCAGGGCTGCTCATATTTACTGACAAGGCGCAGAGCTGATGTATTTTTACTTTTGGGGTTGCCCGCACCAAAATGAAGGCTGCTGTTTATTTAACCAGCGGCCACTAAAAATAAATATTTAAACACCACATTTGTGCAGCTGAGCCAGGCCACACTGAGCCTCAGAGGCCCACTGTCTCCTCAGCTGGCTGGGACAATGACACCCTCGTCCCTCCAGCCCTGGAGGAACCAGGCCCGGCCCAGTGAGTGGACAAACCCTGTAATGTCCACACAGGTCCCTATTTCCCAGCATCTGAGGAAAAAGTGACTGGTCAGAGAAGAAGGTCGGTGGGGACTAAGGGAGGAACCGCCGCTCTAGAACATTCCCCCACACTGGAGTGTGGGCGGCCCGGGAGAAATGCCCGCCTGTTCGAAACCAGGGCCTGCTCCAGCCGTGCAGGCCCCACCAGGACACCAGACACCGTGCCCCGGCCCCAGAGAGGCCAGGAACCCCACGCCGCAGCGGGCTTGGGGCAGGGCAGGCTGGGCCCTCTTGGGGGGAGAGTCAGCCTGCAGGGAAGGAAGTCCCCACCCCGCTGGTGACCTGCTGTCCCCATGGAGATGACCCAATGTGGCTTGATTGGTAGGAGGCCGGGCAGGGGGAGTGGAAAGGCCTCATTTCAGCATCTGGGATGAGAGAGAGGGGGGTGGGGAGAAAAGGAAAGGTAGGAGGGAAGGAGGGAGGGAGGGAGGGCACCCACCTGTGAGCAGCGCTCCCCACTACCAAGACCCCAGTCCCCTCGGCTGACCACACTCAGGAGCGTTTCTTGGGTGACCTTCTCTCCAAATGAAATTGGACGTAGAACCACAGACCTTCCTGGGGGGACAGACAGAAGCTGCTGCTCGCCAGGTCCCTATGACTTTCGAACCCTCTTGCCCCTTGGGAGTCACAGGAACCAGCAACCCTGAATGCCAGCACAGCCCGGGGCGGGGGGCCAGCTGTGGTCCATGGGACATTCTGTTCTGTGGTCTGATGGTGAAGTCTCAGGCTTCCAGGGGGCCCGCCTCTGGGCGTGACCTTCACAAGCCTCTCTCGGGCATTTTGTGTCCCTGTAGGTGGGACAGGATGGCTGAAATGGCCGGAGGTGTCATTCCTCAGGGGTTAGTTAGGGTCTGGCTAACAAGCTCCCTGAGGGCAGGCCTCGTTAAGGTGTATTTCAGAAGGGTTTTCTCCCCCTTCCTCTGCCGGAAGGATGAGGGGTTTTACCTCTGGTACAGGTCGAGCTCCTGCAGGGAAGTCTCACAATACTGGGGGGCTCTGCCTGGGTCCCCTAACCCATGAGTCTCTGCTGCAGGAAGCTGTCACTCCCAGTCTTGTCCCGCCTCCGCTCAGTCCTGGGGCAGCCATCTGCCTCCTGCCCTCCCCTCCCCTGCATCCGAGGAAAGTTCAGGACATTCCAGTCTCTTCAGCTTCTTACTGGGACAAAGTGACGGCCACCTCCAGGCTCCTTGCTCGCGGACCCCTGTTCTTCAGTTTCAGAGTAGTAATTTTAAACAGTACGTGCTTCAGTTTTGCAACTATTATTCCAGTTTACTAAACTGCTCCCCGTAGGAACTGAAATGTGTGTGCACTCATGCTAGTTTGCCCTCTGTTAGACTGTTAGAAATTTTACTCAAATCAGAACTTCAGGGTCTCACAGAATGGCCAAATGGAAGCCGCTCAAAGTGTGTCTTAACCTTTCCCATCACTGTACAGCCACTCCTCACTTAACGACCTGCCCGTTTAACGACCACCCGGACTCACCACCATTTCTCCAGCGCAGTGAACCCCCATCTCAGTCTGTGTGAGTCTCAGAACCCCCTTTCTCAGTCTTTGTCTTGTTCCTGAAGTCGGTTAGTGTTCACGACACAAAGCGTTTGCAATCACACAAGACCACATATTTTCTTTATAAGTGTGGTGTCACGTGATATCTCTTGAAAAATACAGACCCTGTGGCGTCATGACACACAAGACACCTGCCTTTAAGCTCCTCGATGATCGACCAATTTGCTTAATGGCCCAGTCACAGGAACAGAGCTCAGTCGTGAAGGGAGGAGAGCCTACGATGCCCTTATTTTGTCGGAGCTGCTGTTCGAATGAAGGGGTCGCAGCACCCCAGCGTGGGAACCACGCCTTCTGCCTCAAGTGGCTTCTGATCCTTCACAACATACTTTGGAAACACATCTTTGGGCCCACTGTATACGTAGGAGTTCTCCAGATTAACTTCCATGTAGAATACAAAGTTTATTAAAGGGCAAGCCCAGGCAGAGGGCACCCAGGCAGGACAGCACAGAGCCCAGAGCTGGGTCTGCTCGACCCGTTCCCAGCCACGTTGGTTCAGGGCCCCAGGAACTGTCCTTGGCTGTGTCCCTGTCATCCTGGAAAGCACTGGAAATTCATTCTAAGAACTGATAATGAGGCACCACTCCCAGAAGGTACTGGCAAATACCTTCACAAAGTGGTACTTCTTAATTAGCCAACAAATGCCTCTGCAGGTGCCAGCCAGGCCCCTTCCCTAGGCTGCTAGGGTCATCTGTGCACACATCCCTCTCCTTCCACATCCCCGCAGGAGCACTTTGCTCCTCAAAGATGAGCCCTGCCTGAGGTCAAATCAAGAGAGACCCCAAAGTCAACTCAACCCCCAAATGCACTTGGAGTAACAGTTACACGACACATTCTCCTACCCTGGGTCTGGTCATGTGGGGCCAGGAAATTGAGTTTCGCTCCAGCTGGGCCCAGCGGCCAACAGCTTGGCCTCTGCTGGACACAGCCAGCCTCGCCAGGGCTTGAGAGAAGGCGAGGACAGGAATCGCAGAAATCTCTAGAAGTAGGGCCCGTCCTTCTCAAACACTCCACCTCCGCTGTTATCAGATTTAGCAAGCTTAGTAAGTGCCAAGTTTCTCATCGCGCTCCAGGACCTCGTGGCTCATTAAAACCCTTCTGCACAGACAGATTCTGGAATGGGCCTGAGAACAAAAATGGTCATGGGTTTCAGATTGCACCGTCTATCAGCCAGGGTTGAGTTACAGGAAACAGAAACCACTCTAACAATTTTGAGCGAAAAGGGGTTTGGACAGGAAATGAGGGGCTTACGATTTTTTTGAGAGGGCTGGCGGAGCAGGTGTGAGCCAGGCCTGCTGGAGTGATGCCCAGGACAATGCCTGGGGCACCGCCTGGCCGAGGGTCACTGCCTCAGACACGTTAGTCAGGTGGAGGGTCAGGAGGTCACCCCAGCTGCCTCTGCACCTGCTTCTTGACCCCACAAAGGAACTGAACGGACACGGGAGTGCTGCTATCGGACAAACCACTGCCACAACTTGGCTTGCCAGCAGGAACAGCCAGAAGCAGCAAGAGGATACACTTGACCTTGAATCGCAGTGGCATGCAACTAATAGGCAGAGCTGGGCGTGGGCTGGAGCCGGCTCTCCGCAGTGAGAGCCAATCGTGCACGGCAATTGCAACCAAGACTCCACCCGGCAACCTTATGTGAGCAGCCCGAGGGAAACTGGGCGTGGTGGGCCTGTTTACAGCCCGGAAACCAGCCAGCACTAGGAGCCAGTGTGTGCTGTTTTAATAGAGCTGATTGTTCAGCATTTACCAGGACCCCTGTGGGCAGAACGCAGTTCATGTCCGGAAACCTAGCTGCAAGGGAAGCATGCAGGGTACGCATTCATTTTCCAGCTTCTGAAGAGACAGGAAAAGGAGATTAGGGAGGAGGCTGCCGAACCAGCACCCGTCACACGCGGTCCTGGGAATGGGCCCTGTGGAAACCGGTGCACGTGTGAAATGATGTGTGACTGGCCCTGTGGAAACCGGTGCACGTGTGAAATGATGTGTGACTGATAGAATGTTGCGGGATTGTTGGTAATTGTATTGAAGCAAATCTCTTAACACAAATTGCTTTTGAGCATATGTCGAAGCTGATTAAACTTCTGGCAAGGCAACAAAATACTGTGTTGTTGGGAATCGTGGATGTGCATCTGTGGGGCAGAACGGGTACATGCATAAACAGCTCATTTAGAAAAGAGCAGCTCAACAAGGTCAAGGTTACGGTTCCATTGCCCATAATCATTAAGAGTCACTTCTGTATTAGCTGCAACAGATGACACTCGAGGCTCAACGATCTGGCAGGCAATTTCCGGAGAGACCAGCTGTTCATCAGAAACTACACGGAACGCAGCCAAGACGCGCCACATCTGTGACTATTAATTAGACACACAAAGTGACATGGTTTCATGGCCCAGAAGAGCTGGGCCAGAGCCAGTCAGCCCCAAGGCAGCCAATGTGACCAGTGGAGGCCAGACCAGAGCTCAAAGAAACCAGGTGCCGTGTTGTCCCCATGGCCAGCATGAGCTTCTGGTTCCAAGGTGCTGACCATGCACGTCACCTCATCCTGTTGTACTTTTTTAATTTTAATTTGACAATAGCCAAATATGAAAGCAAATCGTAATGAGCTGAATTCTGTTCTCCCCCAAATTCCTGACCCCCACTGTGACTGTACTTGGAGATAGGGCCTTTAACCCATTTCTCTTTCAGGAAAAAAAAAAAGTGCAGCTCACTGCCAAGTTCATTTAATTTTACACAAACACACTCTTTAAGGCTGAAGCAAATCTGACTGGTTTTCAAGGTGAAATAAAATACAAGAACTGTTCTTGGAGTGATTTCTAACCAGAACTCGTCTCTAACCCTAATGTAGCAGAAATGTACGTGATGATCAGTGTTTAGTCATTTTCTTCACGTGTAGGAATGCACCGTTTTCTAGGATTTGATGTTTTCAGTAATCAAGAATGACTATATTTTGTAAACAGAATGCTATAAATAGAATGATGTCACTTGTTTCCAAAGACTACCAATATACTAGAGAGATGTGAAAATAATAATAAAAGCAAGATATTCCGTGGCAAACTTTGGACTGTAATCCACGAGTTATCTCGGGATAAACGCTGCAGCCACAAGTGCTACCGTTGAGTATTCTCAAGGTAAATAGGAAATGGGTTAAGGACGTAATTAAGGCAAATGAACTCATAGGGGTAAAGCCCCGATCCAATGGGACTGGTGTCCTTTTAAGGAGAGAGACCTGGAGTTTGCTTACTCTCTGTGAGGGCACAGCCAGGAGGCGGGCATCTGCAAGCCAGGAAGAGAGCACACACCAGAAACCAACCCCAAATGCCCCCTGACCCTGGACATCCAGCCTCCAGGCTGTGAGAAAATAAATGTGTGCTGTCTGAGCCCCCCAGTCTGTGGCCTTTTGTTATGGCCACCTGAGCTGACGAACACACAAGCTAAATGTCCCTTGGGAGTAGGCTGACCAGATGTCCTATTTGAAACGGGACAGAAAACAACAGTCCTGTTCCATTTCAAACAGGACATCTGGTCAGCCTGGTCTCACTGGGCTAAAATCAAGGTGTCCATAGGCTGCCCAGTCATATCATTTGAAACAGGGACAGTACCATTGTTTTCTGCCCTGTCGAAAACGGGACATCTGGTCAGTCTACTTAGGAGGGACCTGGCTAAATAAATGACAGTGTATGTGTCCAAGGCCTCATTGAAAACTATGAAAAGTGCCCCCAGAGGTGTGCAAACAATACTGGCTCCTACAGTGAAATATCATGCAATGTGAGAATGGAAGAGCCAGCTCTATACGAATGATGTTCGCAAAAAGAGGGAGGTGCAAACCACTACACTGCCATCATGGTAACGTAGCCCAGACACGGGTATCCACAAAAGGCCACTTCCATCCTCCATGCAGAAGAGGACAGTCGGGTCAGCGGTCAGGAAGTGTGGGAGTACGTGTGCGGAATGCCCGCCCACCTTGTCCCCGCCTGGCCCTCACAGCCTTGGCCCAAGGGACTTCGCTTGGGGCAGTGGGATGGGAGGGGACAGAGTCTACAGGGTGAGTGGCACAGGGCCACCTGGGAGGCTCATAAATGCTGACCAGAGCTATGTCCTCCGTCCAGCTCTGGCTGCTTCATGGCACCCCTGTGACCAAACAAGGGAACAGATGGCTTCACAATTAGCAGTGGACAGGGTCCCTTTGAAGCATGTATGTCTAGGCCCTTGGCTGGCCCTGTGTGGGAAAGCAGGCCGTCCCCTGCCTGCCCCTGCCCCCCAGCACCAGGCAGGTCCCCATCAGCCAGCAGCAGTCCCTTTCCATTTGCTCTTGGAAACGGCGCTCTGCTCACTGACCTCCCCAGGCTCCTGCGTTAGGTTCCGGAGCTTGGCAGGACCCCAGCATCCCGGGTCTGGCCGGGCCACAGCTGCGGGGTGCCTGCGACACCTCCCCCATCTGTCAGGGCCTCTCAGCCATATGGCTCTAATTCCCTGACACTCAGGCTGTGCGGTAGGAGGGGCGGCTCATGCGACCTGGTGGGACTGGGGGGTAGGGGGTCGCCCACTCAGGCCCATGGGGAGCTCCTGCCAGGGTGCCCAGAGCCACCCAGAGAGATGGGAATGGCCAGCAGGGTCCTCTCGAGGCTGATGTTTCTGGAATCTGTCCTTGAATGGTCCCGACAGAACCCCTGAGCAGAGATGGGCCCACTGAGGGTTCCTTTAAACAAATCAAGAAGATGACGTCATTTCACCAGGGCCTGGGAGGCAGAGCCAGGCTTCCTGGTGAGTGTCATCTTCTCCTTCCCAGTGGTCACCCGCGACCTCCTCAACCCAGAAGTTCTCACAGAAAATGGCCACTCCCTGGCACGGCCTGAGAGGTGATTAAATGGTGAGGTGCAGCCACTTGGGGTGATGATCTTGTAATCACATTTATTGAGGTATAATTCACATACGGAAAATTCACCCAGTTTAGGTACACAGTTTGAGGAGTTGTGACAAATGTATACAGCCAAGTAACCACCACCACACCCTGGAGAAAGAATACAGTAGGCTCCCCGTTATCTGGTACTCAAGCAACCAGCAAAAAAAAAATCAAAGAAATATTACATGTCCTTTGGTGGCCAGATTCCTTCCCCCATCCCCAAACCCGGCCGTTTTGCCTTCTCCAGACTGTTGTATAATGAAAATCAGAAACTACGTGGCCTTCTGCGTGGAGTGCCTTTCATTTGGCGTCTCCGTGTTTGTCCACCACGTGGCATGCGTGAGAACGTCATTCTTTCTGCTGGTTGTTGTGTGGAAACGTCACGTCGTGTTGATCACTCACTGGGTGATGGACTTTGGGGTTGTTTCCACTTTTTAGCTCTTACAAATAACGCTGCTGGGAACATTCATGCACAAGCTTGTGTGTGCACATATGTTTTCATCATTCTTGGGTAAATACCAGGCAGTGGGATTACTGCTCACGTGGGAGGGTTGTGTTCACCTTCATGAGAGACAGTCAAACTTTTCTAAGATGGGTTATCGCCTTCCATTGCCACCGGTTGATGGTTCCAGGTCTTCCCCGTCCTTGTCAACACTTAGTACTGTCAGCCTTTTTCATTTTAGCCATGTACACAGGTGCACAGTGGCGTCTTGCCGTGAAGTTAATTTGCATTTCCCTACTGATGTCGGCATCATTTCATGTGCTGATGGGCTACTGTGCATATTCTTTGATACAGTGTTTGTTCAAATCTTTTTTAACAGGCCTGTCACGCCATCAAAAGGGCTCCCTGGCATCAGGGCAAATTAGCAAATGCTTGTCCTGACCACGGATCCAATACTGACCAGGAAAGAGCCCCCTTACTCAGCAGGGGGCGCTCAGCTCAGGACTGAGGAAGTCCACGTGTCATGTCTTCCCCCGGCTCCCAGACTCACTTCACAGGCCGTGCTAAAGGGAGAGAACCACCCCCAGGCCAGCCCATGACATGCCCAGGCCCCGGCCTACCCTCCTGGTAGGCGACCCTCATGGGGCGCACGGGGGTGGGGGCATGCAGGGTTCCTGGAACGAGTAAAATGACAGTCTCTGTAAAGTTGAAAGCAAATACCAAGTGCTCATTGCTCATTAAGTCAACCTTGTTATACTACAGTTATTCAGAATTTGATTTAAATGTTCTGGAATGTGATGCCCAGCCCTCCAAGCTAGAGGCCAATGCAAGGCCAGGACGAGGTCCTCTGGGGGTCATGAGCCCCTCAGACCCATCCATCTCTGTGAAGGGAATCTCAGCTGCCACCCACTGCCCACAGGACACTGTCCCCAGTCCCCTAGCGGGACTCTAGGGGTTTCTGACGGTGTCACCTGCCATTTCTCTCAGTGGCATCTCCCATGCACACAGGCACGTGCCCACCTGGCTTTGCGCCTCTGCCCCTCCACCAGCAACCCCTCATCCTCGCCAACTGCACTTCCCAGGTCATTGTCACGCTTGTTCCTCGGAAGCCCCAGCGCCGACATCGGATCAGTGCGATTGTGGGTGATGACTAGGAGGGCGCAGTCAGGCGTCTGGGCAATGGGTGCAGCCGTCTTAGCCAGCTCGGAGCGCAAAGAGAAGAGCTCGCGGTGGAGAGGAGACGGCGGGCAGGCCGCACGGCTAAGCGGCCCACCTGAGCCTCGGTCGGGGCCACTGTGGGGACACAGACGGTTCGGAGCGGGGGAGGAACAGGAAGCCGGCAGCCATGCAGGAGCCTGGAAGGGGTTCCATGGGGGCCTGGGGTGGGGCGTGAACAGGATGGAGGTTCAGAAGAAGCCGCTCCCAGCCGTGGTACCTCCGACACATCCCCGAGGCCCCCTGAGCCTTGCTCTTTGTGACATGATAGGAGAGCCGGGCCCTAAGTAGCCCAGACGCGTGATGTGCTATTTAAGCTGGACCACGATGCCACTGCTTGTGGCCTGTGCGTTGGTGGGTGTGGGAGGAAACATGTGGCCCCCAGGGGGCTGTGTGGCTTCCTGAGCAGCGATGTGATGGGGACCAATCAGGACAGAGAGACCAGCACCCTGGCACACACAGTGCCTTCTGCATATGCCCGTTCCAGAGAGCGCCCCTCCCCGCCCCCCACTACCCCCCACACACACACACACCTCACACTGCCAGGCCCCTTCTTTAGGTTCCGAATTCCACCAGGCCAGTCTACATGCACACACCCCCTGCTCTGTCCCCACAGCTGGTGGCAGTGGGCTATCCCTCCCCATTCTTCAGTGCTTGGCACACACATGCTCAGCACCTTGAGTGTGCATGCGTGTGTGAATGCGTGTGTGCATGTGTGTGTGCGTGCATGCATGGTTTCTTAGCATATGCGTGATTCCAACTAGCTTTTGTCACTTAACACCAGGACTTGGGGGGCTGGGGACCTGGCCACTAGCGGCCATCAGAACATTCTCTGTGGGCAGTGCCACATGTCACAGAACTACCCAGCTGCTGAGCGGTGTGAGTTATCTCAGAGTTCACTTAGGACCCAGACAGGCCCAGGAACAATAGCGACAGATTTATCTGAGGCACTGATGTCATAAACCATCCGGAACTGGCAGGGATGTGCATTCAAGCACCCCAGCTTTCCAGCTGAGGGAAATGAGAGGTTCAGAGGGCAGTTAGACCCCGAGACCCTGCGCCCCACCTTCGAAGGGAGCATCTCTGCTCAAAGGATGGCACGTCTCCAGGATCTATCCCAATGATGTGGGCTGTCCCCACTCGCCTGGGACACATGGTGACCAGACTCACTGCCCTCTGATCCTGAGGGACAACAGAGTCCCAGGAGGCTATGGGCCCCCCAGGGGGACACTTCCTGGGAAGGAAAGCTGGAGTGCAGTGGTGAGGTCCCTGAAGGGTTTTGGGGGCCCAAAAGAGCTCATGAGTGGTTTTAGTGCCCACAGAGGGTCCTGGATGAACCCGTGACCCACGAGGCTATAGATCGGTGACTTTCTGATTCTCTCCTTTGCACATTAACTGAAATTCTGAGACGAAGATTTCCCTCGTCCCTGGGATGAACCAGGATTCTAGGAAGGGGCCCCTCTCTCTCTTCTTGTCTCCTTTCCTCCCTCCCTGGTCTTCTTTGCTTGTTTGATGGTTACAACGGGCCCCAGGATTCACATTGTCCTTTATGGCCCATTAGAGTCATTTATACTCTTTGATGCTCCAATTACCCCAGAAATCTTCGAGCACCTTCCTTTTTCTGGCACAAGGGACCCAGGCCCGCTTCATGTGGTCCCCACCTAACCAGTGTCCAATGTGCCACAGGTCCTAGGCGTGGGCATGGGATTTAGAATCCAGGATCTGGTTCTCGGGGTGCCCCCTGCCACAGAGGTGACCCACTCACTGTACAGAACAAAGATGGTGTCACAATGGGGCTGAGGACTGGCCAGGTCCCACGATGGGGACGAAACTCCACCCATCCACTCAGAGTGGGGAAGGTGTCCCGGAAGTTGGTTCTACGCATGCGTCCTGCAAACACCCACGGTCCTCCCAGGAGGCCCTGCCGGTGGCCTTGCCTAGTCTTGGCCTCACCCTTGTGGTCAAGGCCTTAAACCTAGACGATGAGTAATGTCAAGTGCCCTGGAAAAGGCCTGACACAGAACTAGAGCTGCCCACCTCATAGCTGATGCCAAAACTGCCACCAGTCATGGCTGACTGGTGAGATTTAGGTCCCCGTTTAAGTACAGCCTCCCTGTGGGGCTCACTTTATAAGGTTTCAGAGGTCCCCAGGAACAGAATGCCACTGACATGACAAGTACAACCCTGAAGGGCTGGGGCGAGGGGCCCCTGCATTGAGGGTAACCTGCGGACCTACGCAGAGTTGGGGGACCATCTAGGTTTGGGCATTATTTCACACAGTTCCAACCTGGCAGCCCCAGGCCTCTGCCCACCCACGACTCTAGGAAAAAAGTACATTGCCCACTGCAACCTCTGGCCTCTGGGGGGCTCCTGGGGCGAAACACAGCACCCCCAGTTTCTGCTGAGCCACAGAGGGTCGTTATGACTGCAAGCCATTGAACTCAGGATGGTCAGTGAAGAAACCATGTGTTTCATTTCCCTGTAACTCCCGGAGTCCCCAGGGCCCAACAAGGTACAAATGGAAATGTTATTCTCCGACCAAGTTGAAAGGCAAGGAGTGAAAACATCAAGCCAGCCAAGAGTGGTGGTAGGCGGAGCATGCATGTATGTGTGTCTCCGTGTGCACACGTGTGACTCTGTGTGTATGCTGGGGGCCCCTGAATCGGGCTGGCACCTGTTTTGAGGAGTGGGCCCCCAAAGATGTTGGGGGGCTACAATCTGAGGCAGCCTCACTCCACCCTTTCATGCTGCCCTTCCTACTGTCGCCCATGGTTTCCAAGTACCCTTGAGCAGTGGTCCCCAATCTCCAGACCACAGGCCAGTACCAGTCCATGGCCTGTTAGGAACCAGGCTGTATAGCCGGAGGTGAGCAGTGAGTGACCGAAGCGTCATCTGTACTTGCAGCCGCTCCCTCGTCACGTGACCGCCTGAGCCCCGCCTCCTGTCACATCAGCTGCAGCCTTAGACTCTCACAGGAGCGCGAACCCTATTGTGAACTGTGCGTGCGTACCCCCACCCAACCAAGGAAAAAAACTGTCTCCCGTGAAACTGGTCCCTGGTGCCAAAAAGGTTGAGAACCACTCCCTTTGAGGACAGAAAGGGTCAATCCCATTAACAGAATTTAACAAAGCTTTGTCCCCACTTCCTGAGCAGCTATTTCTGTTTGTGGCAGGATAATACTTGGACATACTAACCACAGGGCTTTGTTTTCTGTCTTGGGGGTTTGGGGGACTTTATGCTACCCCATCATTTAGCCCAGTCAGGCAGGGGGTTATTTGAAACTGGCTGTCCTCGGGGAGGGGCCCCTCCACACATGTCAGACTGCCACTGCAGGCTGTTGGGACTCAGGGTGGGAGCCAGGCTTCTCAAAAGAGAAAGGTCTAGGTTGAGGACAAGGGTTGGACAAGAGACAGCTGGGTAAGAAAGGGCGAATGCAGAACCAGTGCTCCACAGGGGCCATGAAATTAGTCCAGGAGATGGGACAAGGGCGTGGCAGAAGGTAGGGGTGGGGGCCGCTATCTGAGCCCCTCAGCCTGGCCAAGACGGGGCGGGGGCCAGAGAAGAGCCATGGAGCTTCAACGTGGGGCCCAGCCCACCTCCAGCTTTCCCCTCCACTCTCCTTGGGCTGTCCCTGGCCCCTGTGATGGGAGAGGGGACACTCTCCATCACATCAGAGCTCCCACCAGCAGGATGGTAGGAGGAGCAGGGGGTTATGTCTCAGGATGTTTGTGATCATCATCTCACAGCACTGACAGAGTCACGTGGTCACACCAGGGACTCGGAGGCAGGTGGCCTTACTCTAGGAAGCCACGTGCCAGCTCACTCAGGAGTTCCAGGAGGTGGTGAAGGGAGGTGGGTAGGTGACCAGTGACCAGTGACCTGAGCCACAGCGAGTCCAGGCAGGAGATTCTCAAAGCAGCCTCTGCAAGGCCCTTCCCCCACCCCCCCAAAAAAAACAGTGGCGGACCCTCGAGCCCACAGGACTGTTTCTGCCAGTGTATCTGCTAGAATGACATCTCTCCCCCAGTTCATTCCAGGCTCTCAGGTTTAGGAGTCAGGATTTGTGAGCCACCCCAGGCCTGCACTGCTACAATAGGTAGCCACACTTATCTGTGGCTATGGAAATATAACCTTAAATTAACTAAAGTTAATTTTAATGGGCTCCCCTGTTAGCGCTCCACATTTCAAGTGTTCCATAGCTACATGGGGCTAGTGCCCACCACACAGGGCCAACATAGAACATTCCACCAGAGCAGGAAGCTCTATGGGTGGCATTGCCCCCGAAGGATGAGGGGACAGAGACCACGGTCCCCATTTGGTGATCTAGCTTTGTCCTTCGTGCCACACCCTGGCCCTATCATGTCAGCCAATGGAATGGAGATTCTGCCTGATGCCGGAGTCCAAAGGCCAACCGAGTCATGTGCATCCTAGTGTGGGAGGGCAGACCAACAGGGACACGGAGGGAGACCAGGAACTCAGAGTGAGGAGGCCTGGGGTGCTATCAGCCTCAGTGATACCCGACTGGACAACTGGAGGTAACCCCCCCTTTACCTTCACTTCCTCATCCATCCACCCACCCTCCAAGCCTCCCATCCCTCCACCCATCACTCACCCATCCATCTACCCATCCATCTACCCATCTATCTACCCACCCACCTATCCATCATCCACTCATCCATCCACTCAGCCATCCATCCACTCAGCCATCCACCAATCCATTCATCCATCCATCCATCCATCCATCCATCCACCATCCATCCACTCATCCATCCACCATCCATTCATCCACCATCCATCCACTCATCCATCCACCAATCCATCCATCCATCCACCATCCATCCACTCAGCCATCCACTCATCCATCCACCAATACATCCATCCATCCACCATCCATCAACCACCCATCCACCCATCCATCCACCCATCCACCATCTATCCACTCAGCCATCCATCCACCAATCCATCCATCCATCCATCTATCCATCCATCCATCCACCCATCCATCCACTCAGCCATCCACTCAGCCATCCACTCAGCCATCCACTCAGCCATCCATCCACCATTCATCCATCCATCCACCATCCATCCACCCTACCACCATCCATCCATCCATCTATCCATCCATCTATCCATCCACTCATCCATCCATCCACCAATCCATTCACCAATCCATCCACCAATCCATCCACCCATCCAAACACTGTGGGTACAATGAAAAACGAGCTACAGTCTCCCACTTCAATATGAAAACAACTAGCATAGTAATAACAACTGGCATAGGGGTGTGACAAGTGCTCTGACAGATGTGGAGACACAGTAAAGCCTGGCAGGCACTGAGGACCATCCTAGGTCCCTCCTCCTCTAGGAACCCAAGCTTCCCAAGGTGGGCTAAGGCTGTCACCATGTGCTGAGACAGACCTCAACACCCTAAGGGAAGCTTGTGGGAGGCTGGGACTCCCCAGGACCTGCTCTGAGCAGGCCAGACCCCCACCTGCCTGTCCTGTGGCCCCACATCCCAAGTCTATACCCCACAAGATGAACAAACCCAGGACCTCGCAAAGTGTGACCTCACCTATACAGAAGGCTTGCCAAGGCTGTCTATGCGGCCTGGAGAGGGCACTCTTGGGGCCCTGGCCCCTACTGCAGCTCTTCCACTGCTGAGCTGAGCTGTGGGGTGACCAGAGCTTTGGGAGCCCCACGGTGGGATGCAGAGCCATCCCTTACTCCTCAGTGCTGGGTGAGGAGTGAGATGAGGTGAAGGGGGGGCTGGCATACAGCTGGCGCCTAATGAATGCCGCACACAATTACAATGTGCGCCCTTACCACTCTGATGCTATAAACCGGAGGTCGAGGTGCACGGGATGATTTCTACAACTTCACCACCATGCAAGGGGGCTCTAGCTTGTACTCAACGGGATAGGCGGCACGTTGTAAATCAAAATGCCTTGGACTTGCCTGGTTGTGTTTCCCTCTGGTTGTTAAAAGACGGGATCAGCTTGTCGTGAACACAGCTTGAGAGCCTAGTGGGTCACAGGTTCCTGGAACCATGTCTCCCCGACAAAAACGTATTCTAAAGGCAACCCTTGCCTGAGTGTTCTAGACACCCCTGGATCTGCAGGTGCTGAGCTACGTGTGAGGAAGAGACATAAATCATGCAAACTGCAATTATTTGTGAAGTGCCTACTCCCCCAGGTCCTCTGCTAGTCAGTGAATAAGGCAGGAGTGTCCCTGCCCTCCTGGGTCTGGGTTCAAGTTGAGGAGCAGATAGGGGAAGAGTTAGCCAAATAAAATGCTTACAAATCAGTAAGCGTTGTGAATAAAGGACTGAGCTGATGATGCTGGGTGATCAGAGGCCATTTAAACTGAGTTTGGAAGGGTGGAGAATGAGCCAGTCAGAGGAAGAAGGGAAGGACACACGTTACGGACGGGGAGCCGCGTGTGCAAATGTCCTGAGGCAGGAAAGAGGTCTCCATGTTCAGCGCCCTGAAAGCCCAGCAAGGGAGAGGGAAGCGGATGGCATGGGCTGCGTCAGTCACACACTGTGGTCCCGGGTGCCAAGACAGGGTGCACTGATAGGGGTGAGGGATAAGAAAAGGGAGGTCAGGGGCCCTGCATTGGACATCTGAAGTTTGAGGTGCCTGGAGAACACACACACAGAGATCTAAGGGTACTGGGAACTCAGAGGAGAGATCTGACCTGCAGCTGTCAATGTAGAGCAGGACCCTCGGACTGGGAAGTCAGGAGGAGAAGTTGAGGAATGATTTCAGAAGGTCACATACTGCTGAGACCTGCCCAGAGGTGGCCGCGTGGAGGCCACCAGTGAGTGACCAGAGCACGGCTCATCTCCAGTCTTCTTTTTCCTCGGTGGAAGCTGTTATAGCAGCCTTTCTATTTCTAACCGATCCCTGACCCCAAGCCTGTTGGACTGATGTCTTGTAGTTTAAAGGTCACAGGGAGCCCATATCTGGGAAAGGGTAAAAATGAGCCCTTCTAAAACACTCATTTCTCAATAAGAAGTGGCCACGTGACCAAAGTCTGGCCAATGAAATGGAGGTGAAAGTTCTGGGGAGAGGAACACTTTCTAAATAAAAAGTCAGAGCTGCCTCTGCTCCTCCGCATCACCCGCCTTCCTCCTCTTCCTGCCTGGAAGGCAGACGTGATGCTCGGCATGCAGCAGCCGCCTTGGGACCATGTGGTCTGAGGCGCTGTCATCCACCTGTGTGACGGGGCCATAGGGATGTGAGACGTTAGGACGGAGAGGGGAGCTGTCACGTGGTGGCGAGTGTGAGGACGAGCTCCCAGGAGAGTCGGGCCACGGCCCCCACCGAGGCAGGAAGCACTAGGAGAAGAACGCACAGCACTATGGGAACGCGGAGAGGAGGGAACGCGGGGGGGAGGGGGCCCGCGGAG